>CM062220.1:9240251-9555089 GCA_031216235.1 Syzygium jambos
AAATTAGGGTTTTTTTATTAGGTCCATTGCCAATGAGAAGACTTTTTTACACATCCATTATTGAATGGGTGACATGTGGATGAATTCGATTACACAACTATCTCTAAGCACACATGTCATCCATCTAACAGTGAATGTGTGCAAAATTTTTATACCGGAAGTGGACGTAATAATAATCCTAAAAATTAAGCACTTACATAGATTAGCTCCACGGGCCGGCAGTGCAAATTAATGGATATGCCTAAGATAAACTTTGAACATCTATACATTTGTAGCTAAACTTGTGTATTAATCCATTCAATATATTTAGCCAACTTTCATATCTTGGTATTCACCCTGTAAATTACTACCATACCCTTGAATCTAAAATGAAATGTAACTTAGCAAAGTAGTTGAGGAAGGTAATGGTGACGGTTTCAATTCGATTACAACCCCTTAATCTTAGCCTTCAGGATAGTTGAGGTCGAGAAAAAAAAAAGCAAAAAGGAAGTGGAGAAAACAGTTTGTGTCCATACTTCACTCGAAGCATGAAAAAAGGAATGCCTATACATATTAAGGCTCTGCTTGCTTCTTGAAAAATGAATGAATTGAAAAAATATTTTTATAAAAATGATTAATTGTATCGCTTGAAATAATTGGTTAATGAAAAATATTTTTGTTATCGACAATAATTTATGTTTAAATATTTTTGTGGACTGTGAAAATATGTTTCATCTATTCATTTTTTAGAAAATATCTTTCAAATAATTCATTTTCCTAAAAATAAATACACCTTTAATTTAAAAATCCGGCACACGAGTAGCGTTGGTAGGAAATTAGTTTATTATTAAGTATAACTTGAAGGGTGTCTGACATTAACAACATTGTTAATGACTCAATATGACTTATGAGGTAAAAGTTCAAGTTTGGCAAGTTTGTCGTTTTCGCCGGTAACAAAGCCATAAATTCCGCAAGAGGGGACGAGATTTCAGCACAATTCAATTTAAATATTTAGCGAAATCTATCATTAACAATAATATCAAGTAACACCAACTAAATTACTTGATTGATAATGAAAAAATGTAAAGATATTTACGAAAATGGAGTATTCAATCAAAACGAGATAAATTACGTTAAGTAAGACCATGTATGAGCGAAACCTAGAAATTAATCATCTTAAATTCACATCTTACTCTATGGGTCTTGAATTATGAATAAACAAAATCAACTTTAATTATGAAATGAGACAAAAAGATTAAAGACTAAAACTTAATAATGTATGAGTGGCTCCATAACCACTTGAGATCGACTTACCTAATTATCAGTCACGTTTGAGCTTGAGCTACTAAAGTATCATGTCAAGGTGAACTCAAACTCGCCAATACTCAGCTAAATAGGTCCGTAATTCTAATAAAACTTTTAATATTTTCTAAAAGAATTAATAATTATAAAAACAGACACATAATTTTCTACTTTCATATTACACCAACATATAAACAAATATAGGGAAGAAATAGTTGAGTTCATTTAACTTGAGGTCAAGTTCAAGTTCATTTATAACTTGATTATAGCCTAACCGAATAGAGACTAGCTCAGTATCTCATATACTATTCGAGTCAAGTTCAAGCAAAAAAAATTAATAATCATTTAAATTCCAAGTGACGAGCTGAACGTCGGAATGTTGTGCTGGCAATATGAGCACATGTGTCGCATTTTTATTTGGACATGTGATGCTGTTTCATCTTATATAGTGCCAAGTAAGCACTATCAACAATGTAAAAATAAAAAAATAATAATAATAACATAGAGAGTCAGATTGTGTCCGGGCAACCCATGGCGAAGAGTGGTGAATTAAAACAAAACAATTGAAAGTCGTTATTGCAAATGGAAGTTGATTATCTAAAACTAGTTGGTAATTTAATCTGACAAAAGTCAATACATCACTCTAATTAGGTTGATAATTTCATATAAAAATTAACGAATTCAAAGCTATAGTAAGTATGCAAATAAAGTTGGTTAGTTAGTTCAAGAATCTGTAATTTGCAAACTATTAAAAACTTTGTAGCTTTGCAAAAGCATTGGTACGATACCAACAAGTCACTTGGAAAAGAAATCTGTTTTTTTTCATCAATATTTTTTGACACTTACCAACATTGTTTGAATTTATCAACAAAAAAAGTTCGTATGCAGAAGCCTGGGCAAAAGAAGTGATGACACGCTCTTATGATTTTTTATTTTTTTGGTCTGCACGCTCTTATGAATGACTTGAAAGGTTCTTACAACGTGTTCAAATTGTCGTATGAATTATGTGAAAATACCACTAAAAGCAATTCCAGTTTTCTTTTACACATTTAATTTTGCTTTTAAAATGTACTAACCTTGGATAAGGCAAAACATTCAATTTGAATACGCATATGAAGAGCCTAAAGGTTGTGTTTGCATTGACTTTTTCGTTTTCGTGTTTTCTGTTTGAAATTTTATAAATAATTTTATGACGAATGTTCGAAGTCCTTCAAAATATATAATATTAACATATATTCATTTGGGATCATGATATTTCGCCAAGGTATGGGTTCCTACTTTGGCTCATCACTCTAGACAGGCTCCCAACTCAGGTGGTGTTGCTGAATTATCGTAGAATTTCGGATGGTCTCTGTGCTTTCTGTAGAAGTAGACCAGATTCCATTGACCATTTATTTTTTGGGTGTGCAACCACTGGTTCCCTAGCTCGATTCTGGGCTAGAAATTGTAATCTCTCTTGGCGTAATAGATCGTGGCAAGAAAACCTGCAGTGGGCTGTCAGATCCTTAAGTGGTAATAGCTTTCGTCAGCGTATAGCGCGCTTTTCCCTTGGAGCGCTTTGCCATATTATTTGGTTGGAACGTAACCATATCCTCTTCAGGGATAAATCCCTATTTTTGCCAGCCCTTCGTGCGCACCTTTCTAAGCTCGTTAGGGACAGAGGGTTGTCCTTCAAGACTGTTCGTGACTCTCCCCACAACAGGAGGATCCAATTTAATTGGGGGATCCCGCCTTCTATCTTTATGTAACCCCCTTGAGGTGGCTAGTTTTACTGGCTTTTCTCTTACTATTGGCCATTGTTTGGCCTTCTTTTGCAATGCTGTTGTTGCTGGCTTACGCTGACTGGTCGACACACCCTTGCACCCGTTAGGACACCCTTTTATGTCCTTTCATGTGCGGGGTTTTTTGTGTTGGTCCTCTCTTTGTACATTGTGTTGAAAAGTTATACCAATCCTTACCTTACCAAAAAAAAAACATATAAGTCATTTTGAAATTTTTAAAGGCTTTTAAAGTGTAAAATTATTCTTTATATTTTCAAAATTTTGGGGAGAGCACAAGACGTGAAAGCAAATGGTCTGACCAAAAAAAAAAAGTGAAAGCAAATGGTCACATTTTAGCCCCCTTAAAAGGGGAATTTCAACTCAAGGCTTTCCCTCTTATATTGTGTGGAATAGGGGTGATTGAATCCTGGTGAGTCGGTTCTTGACATAGAACCGAGAACTGACCTTGTGAATCCTGGTTCCAAAAGATTAAACCAAGAACTAATCCGATAAGTTCTAGAACCGGCCCATTTTACCATTTGTATAAAAAACCACATTCTTATAGGAAAATATAAAAGTGCACCATTTCACTACACAAACATCTATTGGTCAAGTGGTTGTTTTATTGCTTCTTCATGCTGAAGACCGTCATTCGGTTTCTAGTGGGTGTAAAAGTTTTCTATTTTCTAAAAGAGACTTCATAACTGATTTAGAACACGACGATTTTATTCTTGAAACCGGTAACTAAACCGGTCATAGGTTCAAGGAACCGGGAACCAAGCTGGTTCTCGCCAAAACCCACCTTGATTCGGTCTGTCTAGGCCAGTTGGGTCCATTGCCCGGGTTGAACCAAATGCAGCTCACCCCTTATCTCGAAGGTATGCTTTGTAAGGAAGGAGGGGAGGGCGAAGAAAATGAGCTGAGGTTTGAGAAAAATTAGTGAATTTATAAAGTTTTGTGGGGAAAAAAAGGATGAATTTCATCCTCTTCTTGTTCCCAAACAAAAGCAGTAAAGAAGACGTCAGTCATCTAGAAGTTTATTATTTTACATGAAAGTTGTAATGGGTATTCGTCGTGACTTTAGCTGTTATATTTGGCTCCTTTTTACTTTTTAAATTGCGGCATTTGAAATTACAATTCTATTGCTTTCAAACATGCATGCTTTTGAAAACTAGGGAGCTGAGACTAATCTCCACACAAACAGATCCAATTGAACTGAACATAGTGGTCAAACAAGTTAAAGAGAACAAGTTTGTCTACAAACGGACATTCTGTCCACATGACAAGCATAAACGTTGCATTCACGAAAACATAGAACTAAAGAACTTCTTTGTCTACATTTTACTCCATCGCTCACGCTCATCGACCTTCAAGAATCAAGATATACAAAAGAAAGTCGAATGACAAGTTTAAGTGCTTGTCCATTCTTGGACTTGTTCATAACAATAATCTGTGATCGACGACATGATTGATGATTGGAGGGCTTTATATTCTAGACTAAATTTGCAATTCACGTGGCAATGCAAGCGGAGACCGACCCTTGCTTTAGGGCTTGGTCATGGCGGTCAAACGGACCAAAGCCATTGCTTTTGACAAAAGATACGGACTTGGTTTCCTTTCTTGCCGCTTGATTTTAATAAAATATGGTAGCACAAGGTTGTCTTTTTCTATTTTAAAGAAAAATAAAAGGAAATAAAGGAAACGTCGCTTTCATTGACCCCTTGCATACGCACGTCTAGGAAGGCCAAAGACTCGAAGAAGAGTCCAAACAGATGCAGACGGTCGGGGCCGAAAGGTCAAGATTGAGCTACTCTGACGAGCAACCTAATACGCCTTTTTAAGATTCTCGTTACTAGTTATGAACAAGATGATAAGTTTGAGTGTACAAGACGTGTTTATGTGTAAGTTCTTTCATAGGAGATGTGATGCGATGAAAATCGTTAATAACATGAATATGTCCGCTGGTAAGTACCCGATAGACGATATTTAGGGAAAATAATTCTCGATTAGCTTTCTAAACAAGAATGTCAAGGTCGCCTTCCCTCCCTAAACATGATAATTAGATGCTCGTAAACCCCAGGAAGCTTGAAATTAGCCCTAAGTTGGTGACTTGGTCACTCACTGGACAATTTGGGTCAGGACTCGTATAAATTGATTGCCGGAAATTTGACATGTTCCTTGTGGTTTAAGATTTTTGAATTTTGGTGACTATACACAACTTACTCGATGTACTAATTCTCAGGAAAAATACTGATATAGATTGAATACTTTGTGAATCAGGTCCACAATGTGTCGGGTCAAATATGACAGTGGGTGAAATTGATTGATAACGTTGACATAGAACAAACGGTGCACAAGTTCTTTTTCTAGTGGTTCAGGATGTTAGCGGTTCTTCTTGACTAGCGGAAACTTTATAAGTCTTGTACATGTATAACGGTACAAGAACTGTCGCGACCGAACTCCCGAGCCCTTTTTGGACAACATGCAAAAAGCAGGGGGGGCTCGCCTGGTACGTCCTAAGTCTAGGTTTAGGACTTAACTCGGGCTCTCCCAAGCCCATACCATATCGCGACTTAAGGTTTAAATATTTAACATGCAAATGGTTTATACCAAGGAGTCGCCACTAATCGATTTGAGGTGGGACGATTAGAAACCCAAATAAAGTGATGGGAGAATCACCCTATTCCTACGAACCAGAGATTAACTGAGTTCGGGGACTTGGTTACATTAGTTGGATAACTAATGCCCTTTCGGTACCTTTTTACCTTGTTCATTTTTTGAAAACATTTGTCAAGCAGTTTGGATTGATTTTAGGACATTTCTCTTAACATGTAAGGTGTTCAAACAAGTGCATAATCAGAAATGATCAGCAGTCATGCAGCCTATGGATCTAGCCCTAACTAAGCCAGATGACATTCAAAAACAGCTCATGCAGTGGTATTTAAAAATATGCATAATAATACAAGATAGTAGTAAAAACATGCAAGGTACTACCGTGCGATCTCAGGCTTGTCTAATTTAAATAACACAATAGCATGCACGATAATATGACAAATGATTAAAACACTCAGATAAGTCACATAATAAAATTTTTTGAATTTTTTTTTAAAATAATTTTTTTTTCGAATTTTTTTTAGATAAAAAAAACCAAATAAGAAAAGAAAAATAAATTTTTTAAAATTTTTTTAAAAAAAATACGAAAAAAGAAAAGAGAAAGAAAAAAAAATTTAAAATTTTTTTAAATATTTTTTTAAATATTTTTTAACAAAATAAAATAAAATAAAATATAATATAATATAATATAATATAATATAATATAATATAATAAACCGGTCGGGTCGGGTCCGACCCGGGTCAATGGAACCAGGTCGGTCCGTTGACTCGGGTCGGATTATCCCATCCGGGTCGGTTGGACAAACCCGGTCAACGGATTCGACCCGGGTGTTGACCGGGTCGGATCTGTCGATTCCGGTCGAATCCGACCCGGATCCGCAGACCCGTGGGGAGAGGGCGCCGGCAGGGCCAAAATCGGCCGTCTGCCGGCTGACCCAGGCCGGCGCCGCCCCCTAGAACGGCCCCTGGGGCCGCCACCAGCATCACCGACCGCCTGGCTCGCCGTCCGGCCGTCGGTTCGCCGGCCGGCGAGCCAAATCAAAGTCGGCTTCTCTGGGGAATTTTATCGAACAGCTGGCGGGCGCGGCCAAAAATGGCCGAATCTGACCTGTTCCGGCGAGTCGGTCGACTCCGGCCGCCCCACTTACCTTTGGTGAAGACGTATGCACAGTGGAGGACGACGGTATGGGCCGGGAATCGCGCGATTTGGCCGGCGCGAGTCCCGGCCGGACGGCGTGCAAAAACAGGGGAGGACAGAGGTGCTTCTCGGCCGAGGGGGGCTCACCGGTCAACGGCGCGGCTGGGCATCTTACGGCGGGTCTGAAGGCGATGGCGACGCTTGCTGGTTCTTCTTTAGCTCCGGCGGACTCTCGGTCCTCTCCCTCTCCCTCTCTCTGTCTCTCTTTCTATTTCTCTCTCTCTCTGTGAATTGGCCGACCGGGGGTACGTCCGGGAGTCGCCGGTCGGCTTGCTGGAGACGACGAGGCCGACTAGGACCTGCGAGGTACTCTGAGACTCCTCTCTCTTCTCTATTTTTCTCTCCTTCTCTCCCTATCTCCCTCGGTCTCTCTCTCTCTCTCTCTATATATTTTTTGGAAAATGGCCGACCGGGACTCCCTCTCTCTCTGTGGCTATTTATAGCCGGACGACGGACGATCCCGTGCTTCCCCACGTCGGCTGACGACGGCCTGCACCGGCCTAGGCTCCACGAACCGCGGCCATAGGCCGGTGTAGAGGGGGAGGTCTGGCAGTGAAGCAGAACAACGAAACAGGGAGCCGAGAGGGAGAAGGGGATAAGGGAGCCGGGAAAACCGGGGGGGATGGGACTGGCCATTAAGGCCAGTCCCGCTGGCGTGCTCCCCCGGGACTCTTCTGAGGGGATGACGACGATGACGCGGCGGCTCCGGCGACGTCACGCCGACGCAGCGAACAGGGGGAAACAGGGGATAGGAAAGCGACGCGGCGGAGGGGAAGAGGAAGCCGGGCCGAGGCTGGGCCGGGCCCAGTTGCGCGCGGAAGGAAAGAAAGGGAAGAAAGAAAGGCGGGCTGGGCCGCGCGAGGGAGAAAAAAGAAAAAAGAAAAGAGAAAGGGCCGGAGGCCCGCGCGGGGAGGAGGAGAAAAAAGAAGAGAAAAGAGAAGAAAAGGGCCGGGCCCAGCCGCGCGCGGGGGGGAAAGAAAAGGAAAAATGGGCCGGGTCGACCCGGCCCCGACCCAGCCCGAGCGCGATTTTTTTTTTATTTAATTAGACATCCTAATACAAACATGCCTAAATTCTATATGCAATGCATTTAAATAGAAATATTTTTTTGTTTTTTAGGAACTAAAAAATTAATTCCTAAATTTTGTGCATTTAATTTTGGGCAAATTAAAAATAGGTGTCAACAAGAACTAATGTCCCAAAAAACTCCAATTTCCAAATTCTTATAGTTGGGGTTGACTCTTCTAAAGAATGGGTCAAATTCTCTCTCCTACTTTCCTACATTCGTGTTGCATCGTTTTGATGATACCTTGAAAAAATTCAGTATATACTACCAGAAAATTAAGCCCATTATTAAATGAATTCTGTTTATTTCTGTATGTATTGATTATTGAAAAGATAAGAATGTGTTGGGAGTGTGCGGCGGAAGCTCGATACCTTCATTTGGGAAAATCGCTAAGAAGGAACTAAAATCCAAGTCCATCAACATATTCAATTAGACTCACTTCATTCAACAGTTTAAGCCAATGAGTTAGTTATAGGCCATCAATGATATATTAATTGCTCCAGACCACATCAATTCTTTAATGTGAGACTTTTCCAACATAACTCAAACGCGCATTTCAATAATCTTCCTTTTATGTGTGAGCTCAATATTATATTTGCTCCCCTTTAATTTAGGTATCATTTTGAATCAACTTATCTTAGTTTGAACTTTGAGATATTAACCAAACATCGATATACATTGGAGTGATAACCACTCAACCATCAGCTTTAATACCATTTGTTGGGAGTCCGTAGCAAACTAATACATTCATCCGGATTGCCAAGAATGAACCCAAGTTCGAGTCCATCAATATATTCAGTTGGACCCACCTTCACTTAAAAGTTTAAATAAATGAGTTATGGGTTAGTTATGATATATTTACGACCACATTGCACCAATTCTCTAATGTATGACTTTTCTAACACAACTCGAATGTGCATCTCAACATTATATGAATAGAAACAGTAATTAGAAATGTTTCTTGGCCACTGCATGGAGAAATATTGTAATATTCTCTTTACCCAAAAAAAAAATATTGTAATATTCTAATACTCCCCCTTATGCGTATACTAGACTTTGGCCTTAGTCTAGAGAATGGAAATATGTAATTAGGAAAGCAAATATAGGTCTAGAAAAATTTGAACTGGGGATCTCCTGCTTTGATAGCATGTAAAATTTTGTGGAACCACTGCAAACTGTTCTAAAAACTTAAACTATTAGATTAAGGCGCGTGGACATATTTAATTGAGGAGGAAAATGGGGCCTATAATGATTGTGAACTGAACCGATTATAGGAAGATTGCCAACTCGGTTGATCACACGAGAACCGTCCACCTTGTCCCCGACTAGATCTGTGGCCTCTAGAATTATGTCCACCCCAAGATTCTCAAAACGGTGGACTGGGTGAAGTAGCATGACCAATCAAAGCATGATGAATATCAAATGAAGTCTCAGTCCTACACTTTAATTTCCATAAAATTTGCAACTCTCGCACTCTAGTTTTCGAACTTTCCTTGTCGTTAAGATAGATTTTCGTCAAGTTCACTCGCCTTTTGCTCTCTGCAGCTGGTGTGCCTTACACACACCAATTCACTAAAACCAAATTTGAAGAACTTGTTTTCCGAATGTGATCGAACTACAACCAAGAAATAGTGCAGTTTCGCACCAACAAAGATAACTCTAAGCAATCGAATTTTCTTATTGTCTTATCTTACACATTTGTTCCCCATCATTGTAGTTGTGACTTGGATGATATCCGAACTCAAATAACGGGTCACCCCCCGTTATTTTCCAATTTAGTTCTAGATGTGTATTGGCATTGTAATGGTTCCCTATAACATTAGTACTTGCAATCTGATGTTTGATTAATGGCATATAAAGGGTTTTGTCTTGATAACCATGAAATACATACATGCATATCATCATTTATTGCATCCACTTCCTTGCGAATTAGTATTCACGATGATCTTAATAGAGATTGTTGCTGTCGATGGACACTTTCAGTCATGGAATCATAAAACGTAATCGATATGGATTGTTGTTCTCTTGATTAGTGTCACTAGTATATGTTTTATCTCAATTTAACATCGTCAAGCTCAAGAAAACGTATGTGTCTGGAATTGCTATGTCACAGGAGATTTGAAATTCAGAAGAGAGTTCTTAGTCTATGAAATAATTAACTATATTATCAATGAGAATTCAACTAATCCTTGGTGACGAAGGCCAAGATAATGAAAAGAAAATCAATTTATTTGATTTTTTCTGATTATGTTATTAATTTTCATAAAGTAATGGAGCTAAATAGCACTTCTTGCATCCAATTAAAATATTAGCAAGTCGTTTATCAGTTTCAACCACAATATAGTTCCAAGATCTAGAAGTGTCAAGAAACAGACTTGCAAGCAAAGATCACTCGCATATGTTAGTTATGGACATCACCCGCAGTTAATTAAGTTTGCATCCTATTACTATGTGACTTATCGAAGAAAAATAACAATGTGTGTGTCGTCGTGATTTTTAACCAGACTCTACACAATTTCTCCATGATTCCTATAATGAAAACAACTAGATTTCTTCTTTTTTTAATACATAACTAACAAATTAAGGACTAGATTTAGTTGTATGGTTAGGTTTAACAGACCAAATCCAAAATATTAAGCAAATAAATCACCGGTGGATAAGGCCTCTCGTGGAAAAACTTTCTTTACACGAACGCTCTGTGCTCCCGTTTTTCATAAATCAACGTATGATTTCATATTTAACTGCTCCAACAGTGTTCATCCCCATATATAGGCTGAGATTTGACCTAAGTATAAATGAATTCGGATTTGAATTTTAATGCATGACCTCAAACTGAAAAGGTGTCCACATGGAAATGACGTGGCATCTAGAAAATTAATGCCACCACGTCAACAATGTGCCAAAAAATCTACCCAATTCTGATAAAAAAATACATTAATTGCAAAAAAATTATTGTTCAGTGCATTATGTTAATGAAATCAAAGTTCGATGATCAAATTGCGTAAACCGCTAAAATTCAATGACGACAATTGGAATTTAGTCTAATTTTTAGAGTTCAAGATAGAGAAATTGGATAAGAATCACGTGAGATGAAATACCACGTTAGCTATGAAGAGTTAAATTAAATTCAAAATTATAAATTATTAAATGAATGCATGGTTTAATATCTAAGTTTCCTACTATGAAGTAACTTCTTCATCTAATTTCAGTCAGCTCACTTTGGTTTCCCTCGTCCAAACGTCACCATTCTGAAGTGCTTGCAAAATTTCCCTTCCCTCAATTTTTTTCCCACCCAATATTGCCCTCTTCCTCGACATTATAACTTTCGGTTTTTAGGATGGTGATGCATCACCGGTACTTCGGGAAGTAGCTATTCCATCCATCGAAGGTGGCCAGACGGAATATTACCATGAGGATGAGATGTATGAGTGATGTTTTCCATTGAAGGTTATTTCTCAAATGACATGAACATACCCGGTTCATCTCCAAGATTAAACTTGCAAATGACGTGAACATGAAGCTGTCTAAACCTCCCTTTTGGTGTGTTAGACTCGGTGTGCTTCTCCTCCTTTGTCTCTTACGATAGATAGTTGCAGGTTTTATGCTCAGTCTTAACAGTCATTAAAAAAAAAGGGAAGGGCAACATTAAAGCTCTTATATACATGCAAAATTTGCATATTCTTGGCCAGTGGTCTGTGCAGTAACCTCGTAATGTGCCTCCAAGGTGACATTGTCTTTGAGCACAAGTAGGGTTGCTGATAATGAATACGAAAAATTGCAAAACCCCCCTTTTTTACTGGATCATTTTAAGGACGTTTCAGTCAGATATGATATGACGTTTGTCTTCAAGCAAGCCCGATACTGCTCAGAGACAGTCCCCCAAGGACCCACTCCTTTTTGGCGCTCTCTCTCTCTCTCCCTCTCTGCACCAAGGACATTGTGCGCGCGCGCGCGCGCGCGTCTGATAGAGAGAAAGAGATGAAAAAAAAACCCCACCAAACAAAAGAGTAGCTCAACTTAGAGACAGCAAGGTAGAGTACCCACCACTTCACCTTCCCAAATCAAACCCTATTAAGCAAAGCTTCCCTTTTGTCTCAGATTCTGTGGTTAGCTCTTTTTCAGTTTTTATATAGAAGATATAAAGATTCACCATATGATGTTATCCTGAAACTTCAGATCCCGCAATTCCTCTGGAGCTGGGGGAAGATAGATATTTTGGAGTTGCAAAAATGGAGCATGCTCATCACTTCTTGATGTGGCCAAAGAGAAGGCTGAGTTCTCACTTCAAAGCGCCAAACAACTCCTCGTATGACGACTCATGGGAGGAGCAAGCATTTGCGGAGGACGCAGCTGGGTCACTCGGAGGGTGCATATGGCCTCCGCGATCTTATTCTTGCAGCTTCTGTAGGAGGGAATTCAGGTCAGCTCAAGCTCTTGGTGGTCACATGAATGTCCACAGGAGAGATAGGGCTAGATTGAAGCAATCTCCAATTCCCCAGAGTGAAATTCTTCATCCTGAGAATCAAAATCACCCTAATCACATTCGAGAGTCAATTCCGCAACTGGGTTTCCCCTCTCCTCCTCAGCTTTGCACCTTGTTTTATAACCCTAACCCTAATTCTATCCCACCAGGTGCTTTCGTTGCACCCACTTCGGCATCACCTTCAAGGGTTTCCTCTCCACTGATTGAAGGTGTTTATAATGATCGCTCCATGGTCATTAACCCTTATTACTCTTCCCTTATAAGTGAAAGCCGTGCTCAGACTACGATGTCCTCCTTGCCGTCTAGATCAAATTTGCTCGGTGAGAAATATTGCCGTATTGTTGATGCCAATCTGATCGGAGAGAATTCCAACAGGTTAGATAGGGAAAGAGAAAGGGCTAAAGCGGATCTTGTGAAGACAGATATGTCGGTAAGCTTAAACTTATACATCCGGAATCGACCAACTCTATCGAGTTGTGAGGAAGAGGTGATCAGTCGCAAGAGAAAGAGAACTGATGCTTCGAATTTGCCGTTCTTTCTAAAACCTGGGGCAGTTGTTAGGCATCATGTCCAACCAGCTGAGGTATGTGAAACAAGCCCTAGCCCCATAGAAGACTTAGATCTCGAGCTTCGACTTGGCGACCGCCCTAAGGTAAAATTGCAGAGCTGAAGTGCTTGAATGTTTTGTTGTTCTTGTGTTTATGCGTTTCTATTTGCATCTTCTTCCTCATCTTCTTTCTCGCTTTGATCTGGAAAGGTCAAAGCTTCTTCACTTTGAATGTGATTACTTGACTCTGTACGTAAAGTGTATTGGATTTACACGGTGTAACAAAATCAACAAGGAAAGCAATGGCAGAATTCAGAAAAGAGATGGGCTAAGTTTGGTCGCATAGTGCTCTACGCTTTGTGAAGATTGCTTAATTCAATATCATATATACCTTGTTTCGGTGGTCACGAAACAGATCCCTTCCTTTCATGGAGAAGTTAAATTGTTTCGTCGATCTATACTATGGAAGATGCAAAATCCAGGTTTCATCGTCGTTGGTTTCCATGATTCTCTTGCATCAGCATGCTTTTGCCCTGTTCGAAAGTGGTGAAACAATTTTTATGGGCATCCACTGTTCTTTGTTTTGTATACTTGATTTGATTTTTTTTTTATTTTTGCTTTTCCTCTCTCAAAGTCGTGCAATTCCAAGACTTTCGAGTTTAAGAGGATTAGGGAGTGAATTTCTTCATCTTTCAGTCTTAATGAGTCCAAGAGTGCTATAGTTTAACCTCCTTGTGTCTACTTATGTGTCCCTTGGGATGTGCTGAGGCAAAGTACTTTGTTTTTCTTGTACTGCTTGAAGTTCCAAAAGAACCACCCATCTTCTTAACCTACCAAATTGTTCGTGCAGCACTTGAGAACATAATCATCAAATGCTAACTACAAGTTAAACTGGGCCGTCTCGTGAGTGTGTGTGTGTGTGAGAGAGAGAGAGAGAGAGAGAGAGAGAGTTTGCATGGAGTATGTTGAGCACTTTTTCCCATTTAGCACCTCACTGACATTCTATCAGTACTCTCACTAAAACGCAAGACCACCAAAAAAAAATTAGAGATTGATGAGTTTTCAAGAGGCATATAAGGCAGATGCATCACAACATGGATTCCCTTTTTCATTTTGTACTATTCTTTTATTATCATGATCATGATCATGATTTAGATCTCTGCTTCAGTTTACTGTTAACTCCTCTGCATATAAGTCCATATGCATGTGTACTATCATCTTGCTTTTTCTCTGACAACTCTCTCTCTCCCTCTCTCTCTCTCTCTCTCTCTCTCTCTCTCTCTCTCTCTCTCTCAATCCATCCAAATTTGCCAACAACTCCTCGGAATCAATCCATTTAAGTATTCCACAGTGTAAATTAACAAACGTTTTTTAATCCACAGAGAGAATATTATCGCATCACGACTCATTGGCATGTGTACGCTTGTTTTGTTACTTTGCGAATATATTTATGCGTTAGTATGCCCTATCACAGCAAGGGTATGTGTTTTAAGTCCGCTACAAAACCCTAACTGAAATCACTGCATGGTTCAGTCATATACTAAGGACACATATTCCTCATCACTTAGAAATAATGTCACCATTTACTAAAGGTTCTTTGCAAACTCATGTGGTAAGTCCCCCTAGAACAGTCACTGAAGATTTTTAAGCTTCGCATGTGAGATTTTTGACGAAGTTTTAGTAGAAGGATCTCTTATATGTAAGTTTTGAATTGTGCTTTTTTTCGCATTAATATGTTTGGCAGTGCAGTTCCAATGTTTTTTATGGCTTCTTCTGGAATTCAAAGATGCATGTGAAAGAACGGCACTCAAACAAGAATCAAGTAAATTCTGACAAAGTTCATTCTAAACTCTAATCTTGAGGCCCATGTCTCATTTTCCCTATACGTAAGTTCCAACTTAAGTTGTTTGTTTTCTTTTCTTTTTTGCTTAGTTTTTATCATGGTCTTTTTAAATATAAGATTTGTTCGTGATAGTTATATTTCATATATAATCGATGAGAAAAAAACGTAGCGCTAGGGATGCTAAAATTCTACCCAATCTTTCTCACTAACTATATGGTAACACAATTGAAGGCATTTCAGTGAAAAGTGAAGACATGAATTAAAACAAGATTGTTAATTCCACTGAATTCACCAACGAAAACTGTACAAGCTGGGTCTAATACAAGATCAAGTAAATGTTCTTAACGCATTCTTCATTCTATTTACTAAATGATGCACGCGTTAAACACCCGTTGGGTACACAACAACGTACGACCTCCAACCATCTTCTCATGTATTGTTGATTTAACAAACTTTCGATCAAGTGTTGTTACATATATAGCGACATTATGCAAGAAGAAAGTCTTAGTGAAATAAAGCAGGATTAGTAAAGTTGAGATCGATTGTTCTTGGCTTTGCAATAACGACGGATGAATCTCTGTGGAGATTTCAAAGATGATTGAACGTATTATGGTGTTTGTCCTCATTAGGGTTTCGATCATAGACAAATAAAAACACATTGGTTGAGCGCTGCAACAGCTAATCAAGCTCTGAATGATTCTTGGAGGGGCAGCGAGCAGAAGTTGCACATGGGCTCGGATGTCGTTTTTCTGTCCTTCCCATGTAGTTTTTGTGGGAGTTCGGGCTGAGGAATTTTGGAGTTTATTCTCACGTTGTCGTCCCTAAAAGCAATCTTGCCAATTTCTAAAATAAGAATAAAATATCGAACGTATGAAGGAATTTCAGTGTAGTTTTGGCCGTATTGGGAGGGATTCTCTGTACGGTTTTGTTTAAACTAAAACTGACAGCATAGGGTATGATTTGCATGGGAAGTAGCTCCAAGCTCACGAGCTCTTTTCGCATCGACATAACATCTGGGTTCTCTCTGTATTTGTCCCTTGATAATATTCACTAATTGCCGAGAATCATCTCAGCTTTCTAGATGAAAAATATTTGAACTATCGATTGATTAATTATTGTCAAATATCATATCAAAATAAATCATTATCTATCGTAAAACAACTCACGATACTTTTCATCATCCTAAAACCCTTAATATCGTAACAAAGGCCGTAGAATTTGAGGTACAGTGACGATTTAGAAAGGTGCCACAAGAAATTTAAAAAACCCTAAACCGGTCGAGCCAAAAAGAAAATATATATTCAAAAAGGGAATTGGGATATCGACCAAGTTTTTTATGTATTTTTTGTTGTGACGGTCTCCTACCTCTAACAAGTTTCATTAAAGTGAAAGTATCACTTGTTTTTCCTAACCATTGTCAGTCTTCTCGTTTGCGGTCAAAATCTTCTGAATAGTAAGTGTCTTTCATTGTAATAAATCTACAATAAATATATAATTACCAAACTTTCTCTAAGAATCACCTCCAAAAGCCTACCAAAACGAAGTAGTTGCACAGCCAATTACACAAAAAAATAAAAAAGATCGAAGATGTCTAACATTCTCCACAAAGAAGGCTACCACCTAGGCGAAATGAAAGCAATACTATGTTGAATTGAATGGATTGCTCGATGAAATTGATGTTGAATTGCAATAAACACTTGTTTATTGCATTAAACGTGTTAATAATTAAGGAGAAAGGATAGGGATTCCTTTACTTTTTTTCATCTACTCTTTGCAATTTTTTTTCTCAGATTTTGCGGTTTATGCAATTTGACTTCAATTTAACACATAAATACCTGCAATCTTGTACTTTCACTTGTCTATAAGATTTCGATGAGTCTCACATTTATGTAGTCTCCTTCCACCTATTAGTTTAAGTTTTTGAATCAAACTTTCCTAACAATATAAACATTTTTAACATTTCCACTGCTATCTATGGTGTGAATGATGGGTAATTCATGATGATTAAGTTTTCATTACCTAATTCGATCCCATCCATTCAAACATAGCAAAATCTAGACTTTCGCATTCCTTACACGTTCACTCAATTGGCACATTGCCAACAGGGGTTGGCTCAGTTGGTAAGTTCGGATACTTAACATTGATCATGCCTAGGTTCGATTGCCACTGACAGCACAGCCCTCCATTGGTAGGCGATCTGTAAGTCCACTTCAAGTTCTCAATGTAGCCTTGGAATGTGGTAACCTCCATTCCTTGCTAAATTATTATGTACAAAAACAAAAAACTTGATGGTGCCCATTGTTGGCAACATATCTCATTTTCATAAAGCATTACAAATTCAACAAGAATGAGAAGTAGGATGGATTAGCGAATGTGAACTTAAATACCCTTTCATTGGTACTTCTAAGTGGAAAAACACCATCAGAGGAGAAACATAATGTAGGAAAAATGAATCGTCTAGAAAAAAAAACTGTAACTTGCTTATTATTGATTGTACAACCTATAGAAAAGATTTATTTTTCCTATGATATGATCGTTTCCAACTCAATCCTAAAATTTACTAGCAATATTCTGTTTTTCCTCTTAAAAGATCTGCATAAGTTTGAAGGGCTGCGGCAGGACAGCGCATGCCCATTTGATGAGATAAACCGATGTTGCACTCTTTATCATAGGGAATGACCTCCAATTCTCACCTTGTGCGGGTTTTCTGCTCCAATATATTTTATCATTCCTTATAAAAGAATGCAAATTGAGAACTACGAAACCCTAGAGCACATTAATTATTACTATTATATTCTCTTACAAGTGAAGGGTATATTCCCATTGGAGCAGGTACAATCCTGCAATTGATGGTCCGTCCTCCTTCATAACACTATATAGACCCTCTCTCTCTCTCTCTCTCTCTCTCTCTCTCTCTCTCTCTCTCTCTCTCTCTCTCTCTCTCTCTCTCTCTAAAATCATGTCAACTTATTTTACAAATGATTGTATAACCAAAACTAACCACAATATTGTGCCAAATATTATTTCATAAGTCCTTGTATGAATCATATCTCTCTTCATATTATGTCTGAACATTTATCACGTACGGTATACCCATCGTTCTCTCATAGTCTAAGTTGTAAGAAGAAAAGTATTTATGCACAACTTCAACGTCATGCCCTAGAGAAAGGGTTCAAGTTCGTTCCTCCAACATCCCCGTTTCATCTATTTAAGATTTTACTTCGTTACCTGTGATGTTTGGTGTCAAAAAATCATTTACCCATACATATCGATCGTACTTAAACCCTTGTTATTGTACAAACCTTTAGGGGAGTATTAAGACTGAAAATGTAATTTGCATCTTCTCTAGAAGGTTAAGGGCGTGTCCAGTTAAACGCTTATTTTTTGTATTTTGTTTGATTAATATTTTGTGATGGACACATTTTGGCTTTATTTTCCTGAAACACCTTAAAATTGCACAAAATACGACATATAGATTAACATCTAACTTTTTCATAATTTATCGGGAAAAAGCCACCAAAAACCCCAAACTTTGCCACCTGTAACACATTTACCCCGAACTTTTTTTTGTGACACCAAAAACCACAAACTTTGCTATTTGTGACACATTTACCCTAATGTATTTAGTCCATGGGCATTTTCGTCTTTTTTGCTTTTTCTTTTTTTTTCCTTTTTTTTTCCTTTCCGGCGAGGGCGTCGGGCGAGGGCAGCCCTCGCCTGGGCGAGCGAGGGCGGCCCTCGCCGGATCCGGCGAGGGGGGCCCTCGCCGACGTTGAGCTAGGGCGGCCCTCGCCCGATCTAGCGAGGGAGACCCTCGCCGGCGTCGGGCGAGGGTCGCCCTCGCCTGGGCGAGCGAGGGTAGCCCTCGCCGACGCTGGGTGAGGGTCGCCCTCGCCCGAGTTGGGCGAGGGCCGCCCTCGCCCGACGCCGGCAAGGGCTCCCCTCACCGGAAAGGAAAAAAAATAAAAAAAAATAAAAAAAGACGAAAATGCCCATGGACTAAATGCATTGGGGTAAATATGTCACAAATAGCAAAGTTTGGGGTTTTTGGTGTCACAAAAAAAAGTTCGGGATAAATGTGTCATAGATGGCAAAGTTTGGGGTTCTTTGTGGCTTTTTCCCTAATTTATCGAAAGGTGGACAATATTTTATATTTTGTTAGGAAAATAAAAAGGCTTTTTTTTCCTTTTTAAAAGGGCGAACAAATTGGATCTAAATATAGATTATGCACTCAACTTCAACAGTACATTGACTTGACCAGCTAGCTATCAAAATGAATCTAGATAATAATCATAATTACATTATTTTACTTACTAGACTAACTAATCTTATTCTTCGCAGACATCGCAAGTCCATCTAATGTCTAGAAATACTAGAGGATCATAGTAGAATGGCTTCGAATAATGTCTTTTAATACTCTTTTCTTTTAGAATTGGCAAGTCCCGGTAAGAAACCCGCTGGCCTTTGAATCGGTATTGAAGTACATCCCAACTTCTGTTCCATCAGGTGGAAGGAGACTAAATATAAATATATATATATATAAATCTTATTGAACTCTGTAGACGTATGATGTGAGATTTCTAATAGGAATTAACCTTGAGCCAACGAAAAATCATTATACACATAATGACAAGTGACACCATTGTAGATCTCGATTGGCTTGTCTGGTAGATGATACTCATGCAATTAGAAGATGAAGCCATTGTCGCAAACTTAACTGGAGGTAATCTCGCCGCAATTGAGCAACAACAGTTGTAGTGTTTGTGAGTGAAGTGTGACGCAGGATGAATAATTTCCAAGATTATGATAGTTTATTTTCTTATCTTTTATCGATTTTAGATAGTATGTTAAAAAATATTAGAAATTTTGATTCAATCTTTTAGTATTATCCTTCAGATATATAAGAATTTATTTTTTGGGGAAAGATTTTTTCTTCATTGATTTCAAGTAACTTCGGAAACATACAAACTCTTTGCCTTTAACATTAAATTTCCTAAAGGCCTGCAGGTGGACAAATGGCCCGATTTGACTGAAGCCTGTTCTCGTGCTGGCTTCAGCCACGAAGGTCGTAGGTTTAATGATCATTCTTTTCTAACCTTATGGTTCCTAGACAACCCAGGCATGGTCACTGGTTGTGTGTGCAAGTGCAGTATAATGCAAGTGACAAGACCGTGCGTAGTATTTCAATATCACAAGAAATATAGATAAGGTACACAGATAATTGAATGTTGCAGGAATAACAAATAACTGAGAAACGCACAGGTGTAAAATGCAAATTTTTTTGGTTATAACACTCATGCTTTTCTTATCCCAATAAAAGTTCATGAGGATGGCCTTATGCAAGGAAACATGGCCCTTGTGTTTGGCCTTGCGCAAGGGCAGCCTGCACACAAGGCCAGTCTACAGCTCGACTACGATGTTGCAGTTGTCGGTCGACACCGGTCATCCACTTTTTTTTTTTTTAAAGTATGGTTCGATTTTTTGAAAGTGTCAGGATTACAAATTTCCAAAAATCAGGCCGAACATACGATTGGGGTGAAAAGTAATGATATTTATTCTTGTGACGGCAGAAAGCTTATGAATTGATCTTGAAGGCGGATTTCATCGTTCGGGTCAAATCATAAAGTTTCCAACTCCTCATGATTGGACAGCCATTTATAAAGATGTGATGTCTTAAGATCTGGTCCTTTGATTTGAGCAAATTGGGTATCGTTAGAAGCTCTTGACATGGATGGCCTAGTTACGTACTTCGATGAAACTTTTATCAAGTAATGTTTTTTTCTAACTTTGATCAAACCTTAACTTAAAAATTCAGTGTCTAAAGGGCCTGTTCTCTTTCAAGTGTTGTAGCACAATGGGTTTAGGGTTTTGTGGGTTGGAATGGTGTTGTTGGGCTTGTATTATGCAGTGGCCCTCCCTTTTGTATTAGTAATTTATTTCCTTCTATCGCATCGTACGTGGACATTGCGAAATCCGAAATTTCAGGGTTTTATCAAATTTTCAATACTTATAAACCCTAAAAAATGTTTTCATCAATATTTTTTCTCTACGTAGCCCGTCTCAACTCTTATAGAAATTTCATAAACCTTTGCGAATTCACGTTCTGAAAAATCACTGCTCTTACATTGATTCCTTGGATTTTTTTTAACAAACTTCACAAATGCAGTGGCAAAGTTGTAAGTCGGCGAATATTATCCAAAATTCATGGGAACCACTCACTATCTCAATATCCTAAATAATATTATAGGTGGCATTGATTCCCCAGGAGAGAAAAGTGGGTATTTATTGTGCAACTAGTGTGGTCCTCCCCAGGGTTTGAGAGAAAAATAGGTATTGTACAGGGTTTTTAAAAATTAAACTAGATATTAAAATAAATTAAATTAGACTCGAAATGATATGCGTAAAGTATAATGATTAAAGCTTAGCAATGAACGACCGTAAGCCGATCCAAATTGACTGGATAAGTCACGTGCCATGCTTGCACAGGTCTCGATAACAAATCACAACACAACATATATAAAATTAATTTTCCCTTTTTGTTTCTTCTCTACAATAGAAACCATCATACTTTAGATTTTCTCTAAATTAAGAGAAAGAAAAAAGAAAACGACAGTTATAAAAATAAAAGTGAATTAAAAATGAAATATAAAATAATTTCTTTCGCCAAAATTCAGGGGTCAACTAAAGTGCAATGAATTGAACCGGTTGACTCGCGAACCGGAAGCCAAATCGAAAATTTTACCATTAGAGTTTAAAGTTGTCTTGACCCACCAAGGTACACCTCGAGGGGGTTTAATGGATTGCTAGGAGGGCCCATATAACTATCTAGAGAGGTGGCGCTTACACTTCATATGGATTCTCCCAAAACCTACCGACCTTAAGTTGGTTTTCATTTATTATTTATTGAATTAGAGTCACCACTGACCTATTCTAAGTTGGTTGGGAACCAAGTAGGGCACCGGAGCTCACCTTACTTTTGTGAACCGGAGATTTCCGGTTGGGACTTTGTTACACTTGTTTTACCTAACACCCTTTACAAATACATTGTCCCTTTAAATAGAACATTGTTTCATGCAATTATTTCCTACTTTTATCCCTAAACGTGCATGGCCATGCACAAAAAACTCAAGCAATATAATTAAACCATCAATAATAAAGGCTAAGATAAAGAAAGGAAAGGAAAGCAACGCAAGCCGTGTCGGGCAAAGTCATATTAGGCCTTGTGATAGACCCTTCAGACAGGACTTCCGTAAGCTACACATAAAACAAATGATGCATTAATCCAAATAAAAGAAATATTTTAATCAATGCCATGAAAACTGTCGCGACCTAAAAAAATCGAGTTTTACGATCTTAGGCTAATGGATTACTAGATCAATTAAATTAACTAACCTAGCTCGAGTTCTCCCAAACTCTACCAAATCGCAACTTAGGTCCAATTGTGTGCATGCAAATATTTTCAACGGGAGTCGCCACTAATCATTTAGGGTAGGTTGATTAGAAACCTAAATAAAATAGCGGGAGTACTATTTTATTTCTGCGAACGAGAAATTATAGATTCGGGGACTTGGTTACGCTAGAATCCCTAACGCCCTTTCGGTACCAATTTCAAGAAAAATACTCAATTTGACAATTTTGATAAATCCTGACTTAGAGTTCAAAGGTGCAGAAATTTTTTTTGATTTTCACTTATTTAAATGAAAGTTAACCTATATGTAATGACGTGCAAAAATTGACATGCGATTAATGCAACCTAACGTGCAAACTATATGTTATGTAATGACGTGACCTATTTCTAATGACGGGCATATTATTTTTTGTATTTTTCCAAATGAAATTCGGAATTAAAAATGCCAATTATCTAAACATGCAATTTTAAACTAAAGAAATTAACCTATTCTAGAGTAATATTTTTTGGTATTTTTTTTTATCGAAATTCAAAATTAAAAATCAAGTAAAAAAAAATAACCGCTAAATCTTTCGAATTAAGTTTCGATCTGAACCCTGACAGATCAATCCTAAAATTCGAAATACCCGCTATGGAAATAACTCTATCTAAACCCTGATAGATAGATTTATTTTCACGTGTGCGGTTGCGGATTAGGAAATTTTCCTAATTGATCACATCTTAAAAAAATAGATATCTCAAGTATCTTGGATATATTCAAAGGATTTTGAAAATTCTAAATTCTATCCAAATTTAACAAGTGATAGATATCTAAGATTTCAAAAAAAATAAAAATAAATCCTAATTGAAATATTGCCTATTATCTAAATATGCAAAGTTAGATATCAATAAGCACGAATTAAGCAATAAAATATTCAAACTAAATCATGATAAGATATTTACCTGATTTGCGGATTTCTTTCCAAATTTGAATCACGCGGATCGGAATTGCGACCGGCGGTGTGTCGGGAGTGTCGGCGCGGCGTTGGGGCAGCAGCGATTCGTGGCGGCGGCTCGTGGCGGTGACACGGCAGACAACGGCGCGGAGATGGTTGGCGCGGTGGGAGCAGCGACGCCTAATGGTGGATGGCCGATGGGATTTCTCGCGGTGGTGAGGACTGCAGAAAATTGTTGTAATTGCTGACAGGAGCGTTATCAAATCTGGACAGCAGCGTCGGAAGCGACGAAAGGCAGCCAGACACGTCGGAGAACTCGTCGGGATTGCAAGAAGGTGCAGCAACAGCAGCGAAACTGGGCTGGACGCGAAGGAGGTTCTCCGGAAATCTGCTCGTGATGGACAGCAATTGCTAGAGCAGAAATTTGATGGGATGCTGATGAGGAGCTGGGCACGTCGGGCAAGAGCAAGACAGCGACTGGTGGTGGCTTGAACGAAGCCCCCCTCCCGTGGACGTAAAGCCTGCTCTTTTTTCTTTCTGACGCCTCTTCTTCTCTTTTTTTTTCTCTGGCTATGTGTGTGTGTTTCTCACCGAACGAAGCCCCCCTTTCTCTCAATGGTCTCCCCTCTTTCTATTGTCTCTCGTTTTCTTCTGTGTCTTGTGTGTGTCAGATTCTCTTCTTTGACTTTTCTCTGGCTTTTGTTCTCTCTTCTTTCTGTACGTGATGAACATTACAGAGAAGGAGAGCTGTTTTGGCCGTGTATCAAAATTGTCCTGAATGTCTCCACGTGAGAATGTATTTATAGGCAAAGTTTAGGGTTTTGCTTGCAATTACTTCCTATTTTGATTCAAAGAAAATATTGTAATATCTCTGTGATAATATCAATTCATTCAATTTGAATCGTGATAATATCAATATTGACAAATCAATATTTTCCAACTCGATATTTTACGATGAAAATTTTAGCTCTTATAATGTTCATGGGCTTAGCCAAGAATTTTCTTGAACACGGGCTTAGTCCAATTTCATCAAGTTCAGAGCCGTTCACTCGAGTCCGTCCACCGCTGGTCCAATGCAACTGCAACTAACTTATATGAACCTAAACTATATGCTTATGCGATTTTAATATTTTTGTTTAGGGGTTAAAATTTAATCCCTAATTTTCTATGCAATTAACCACTAAATGATGCGTCGAAATTTAGGTGTCAACAGCCCAAATTTCAAATGCAATATGACAAAACTAGCAATTAAAATTAATCTAATCCTATTGATGTAATGCGAGAAACGCCAAAATGCAATCTACATGCTTTTTATTTATTCATGCAACGAGATTATCTTAAACGTGTATCTGGAAAATAAAACTAAACATGAATGATAAATAATGTAACAAGGAAAACATAACATCTAAACTCGGAAAAAAGAGATTAGAATGTATCCAAGCATGTGCATGCTTCAAAAGAAGGAATTTGAGGGAAAAAAGGAACCCTACATGGAAAAAGAAATGTTTCGTTATGCTAAAGCGGAGAAGTAAACAGAAGTAATTGTTTAGAACTGGCATGAGAGGTAGAAATTGATCGTGAATGGATTGGACGCTAACTGTTTAGACCGGGAAAGGTCTGGATAGCGGACATCAGGCCGTTTTTGGGTTAAATGGGCCTCGACCACCCAAGGGCAACCACGGCCACAGATCGCCCCGGAGAAGCCCAAAAGGACCGAAAGTGGGCTGGACAGAACGGTCTAAACGGTGAACATCGAGCCGGTTCCCAGGCTTAAAAAGGCCCTGAAACGGATCTTAATGACCCGAGAATGACCCTACTTCCAAACGTTAACAAAATGACAGGAATTAAACTTGAATCGGAACTAAACTAACCAAAACTATCAAACATCCGCATCGGAACGTGTTTAAATTAAAACAATCTCTATCAAAACAAAGCAAGTTATGATAACAATCAAAAGCATACTAATAGAAACAATGAATCGAAATCAAACATAAAGGATTCCAACTCCAATTAAAACGCATTGTGATTAATCATGTCATGTTACACAATTAGGGGAGAAGCACTTGGATTAAATCATTGTTATTGCTAGTAATATAATCTTGGGGGGGGGGGGGTTAAATAGGTTATATAACGAAACCCAATAGATTTTCAAGGAATAAACAGAATCAAATTGATAGATACATAAGCGGTTTGATATATGTGAGAATAAATTACTAGAATTGAGTGTGAAGCTTCTATTAAACAATTAAAACAACAAGTAAAGGGATAGAGATAGATGCACGGAGATTTATAGTGGATCAACTCAAATCAAGCCTGCAGCCACTCTTTCAAACTAATAGCCATCAACCAGGTTGGATTTCACTAGTACCACTTCGAGTATTTACAATTATAGCTTGCATTACTTCTACTCAAATCTGCTAGATTACACTACCAAGTTACAAGCACTACTATAGCTCTTTTACATTTCTCAAACAATTTACAATCGGTGTATAACTTCTCAATAAGTGAGTTAGAATAAGTAAGATATTTTTGAGATTTTCACAACTCGTCTTTATCTGCTTTGGCTTTCATTGATCCCTTTGTATAGTTGTTGATCTTTAAGTTGATGGTAGAGTAATCTTTGAGATAATCAATTTAGCCGTTGTAGATAACAATCGTCCATACAATCAAATCTTCCAGCAATCTTTTTGCAATTTAGAATAGAGACTTCAAGTAAGGAAATAATCCTTCTCCAACCGTGTAATGGATGTTTGATTGAATTCTCCTCGAAATGAATGAATCCACACTTCCAGACTCATGTTTGGCTATCAAATTCCTACATGATGACGGTCTAAGGAATATCCGGGTCTTCTTTTATTATTCAATGTGACTATTAACGATCATATCGACTTAATATGAACGGTAGCTTCTATCAACATTTCGCAATTTTGCCCATTAATTTGGCTGACAATATTCCATCTATCTTCCCGAGCAAATGCGTGAATGATACTTTCACAGAGCTGTTCTCCCTATTAGTTTTTCCAAGTTTTCATGAATTTATCATTCTTCATGACTTGTTCACCCTTAAGGTTCATTCAGTCTCTTAAGTCCTTTCTCTTAGTCTTTTTATTTTTCACATAGCAATTAACAAGAGAAGCAATTGGCTTTAATGATCAGATTAAAGAGTACTAATTAGCAACACATGCAAGGATTGACTTTCAGACTATTTGACCAATGAAGAATTGGGTACAAAGGTGAATCCCACGATCTTGTCAAATTATGTTTTGAGTTTGAGTTATTTATGGAACCCGATCCGATTGGGTACATATCTAAGTTTTATCCATACAAAGAAGGAGAAGTTCTGAGCCACTAAAAGACAAAAGGATGGGGCACATTTTTTCATTTGTGACCGTGCAAAAAGGAAGGCCATGGCTGAATTTTTGGTGAGGCCCTATTCAAAATTGTTGTTGACTCTTTAGATTTAAATATTAAAAAAAGAAAGATCAAAGCAATTGCTTACGTAGTGAGTTTGTTCTTTTGTCTTATCCAAAGGCAGAAACAGAAACAAATAAAAGGCTAGGGTTTTGCTTCTTTTTAGCCCTAGCCTAGGTTGTCTCTTCCTCTTTATGAATCGCACGGTAACCGCTTGAGGTTCCTTTGGCCATGCTTGATAGCTGCATGGTAAAGATTGATAAAGGGGCTCCTTCTACGAGAAGAGATGGCGGCACAGTGGCTTCCTGTTGAGGGGCTGCATGAAGAATGAAAAGGAAGAAAACAAGAGTGCGATGCTTGGCCATGGATAGGAGCCGGAACAAACGTGGATTTGTGCTATGAGTTTTTCTTTCATATCTAAGTGAGTTGTTTTATTTGTAAACATTTTGAATTTAGATATATTCTAAGTGAAAAAAATTTGAACATGTGAGTGATTGTAAACTTTAATTTTTTCGATTATTAGTGATTTATTTGCTTTTAGCTCTCCCCGTAGATATATATAGCGATGCTTAGACCAAACCATGTAAATTTTAGTGTATTTTATCATTCCTCATTTATTTCTCTGGTGCTTTCGTGTGGACTTAATTTACAAAATCTTGGTTAGCTTCTGCGTTCGTTGAATATTATAACAATTGGAATTAGAGCCACGGATAGGGTTTTTTGGATTATGATTTGAGGCATTTGCTTGTCTAATTATGAAATTATATTATTGCAATTATGTCGGGAGTGAAAGTTGAAATTGAGAAGTTTAATGGGAGGAACAACTTGTGGTTATGGAGCGTCTAGATCGAGGCATTATTAACAACTCAAAGTTTGGCCAAAATATTGAAGGGCAAGGAGAAGTAGCTCGAAATAATGAAAGATGCCGAAAGGGACGTGTTAACGAGAAAGGCGAGGAGTATAATCATGTTTAACTTATTGTATGAGATGTTGATGGAAGTAGCAGAGGAGAAGGATGCTGCAATGTTGTAGGCAAAACTTCAAGTGCTTTATGTAACGAAGGGTTTGAACAATCTCTTGTATATGTTGAAGATGATCTTTTAGTTTAGATATATTAAAAGTACGTCTATCAGATCCCACCTAGATGAGCTTAATAAATTCATGATGGATTTAAAAAACATTAGTAAGATTCTAAATGACGAACAGACAACATGATGTTGTTAACTTCTATACCATAGTCATGATAGTACTTTACCAATTCTCCACTGCAAGAGTGCACTACAATTACCTTGAAAGCGGTAAAGTCCACTTTGTTCTCTAAAGAGTGACAGAAAAAGTTATGAGATGACAGGATAGTGTAGATGTAGCGTGGGGACTGGTAATTCGAGGTAGAGATCAACATTTGGGGTCTAGTATCAGCAGACGTAAAAGTAGGTCGAAGTCATGCCATAAAAAGTCTAAGGGACGTGTGAAATGCTTTAAGTGTAATGAGGAGAGGCACATCAAGATAGATTATTTGAAGCTGAGAAACTAAGGTGACAGGAAAAATGCAATAAGTAGTAAGGCGAACGTTGATGAGGAGCACACTAGTGATGTAGAGGCCGTCTTGTGTATGACTACTAGTTCGTTAGTAGATGAATGGGTGCTAGATTCGAGGTGTTTTTATAATATGCTACCTCATAGGATTAGTTTACTACTTACCATACTGCATATGGTGGTAGAGTTCTGATGGAAAATAATATAGCATGCAAGGTCAATATGTACAGTTCGAATTTGGATGCACGATGGGGTGGTGCGCACATTGACTGGTGTGAGGCATGTACCAGAACTCAAGAAGAACATTATTTCTCTAGGATATTCGATGACATTGGTTGTAAGTACACTGCTGAAGGTAAAGTACTAAAGATCTCTCAAGGTGCAATGGCAATGATGAAAGAGAAGAAAATGAATACTCTCTATCATCTATTGGGAGAGACAGTGACCAGAATTGCTGCAGTTTCATTAGGTGAGTTAGACTCTGACTTAACTCAGTTATGATATATATGGTTATGACACATAAGTGAGGCAAGTATGACAATGTTGAGTAAGAGAGGGTTGTTGAAAGGAAAAAAGATAGGGAAACTAGACTTATGTAAGCATTGTATCTTTAGGAAGCAGCATCGGGACAATGTTGAGTAAGAGAGGGTTGTTGAAAGGTAAGGAGATAGGGCAACTAGACTTATGTAATCATTGTATCTTTGGGAAGTAGCATCAAAATAAATTTACTATAACTATTCATTTGATCAAGCAACCAATTGAGTACATTAATTTAGATGTATGGGGCTTGTCTCCAATTCTTTCGAAAGGAGGTGTCCGATATATGCTAACATTCATCAACGACTATTCGAGGAAAGCATAGGTATACTTTCAATAACACAATTCAAATGTGTTTAATCGATTTAAGAAATTTAAGGCATTTATTGAAAATTAGTCTGATAAACAAATAAAGTGCCTAAGAATCGATAATGGCATGAAGTTCTGTGGTAAAAATTTTACTGAGTTTTACGAGAGAGAGGGATTATAAGATATTGCACAGTATCTGGGACACCACAGTGAATGGCGTAGCAGAACAGAAGTACATAACTTTACTTGAGCGAGCTCGATGCATGCTTTCGCATACAGGTGTAGGTAAGGAATTTTGGGCTAAAGCAGTGAACATGGCATGTCACCAAGTTAATCAATCTCCATTACCTAATATCAAGTGGAAGATTCTTGGTGAAGTATGGTAAGGGAAACCTATTGATTACTCTGGATTACAAGTATTTGAATGTCCTATGTATACTCAAGCAAGTGATGGTAAACTTAAGTTGACGGCAAAAAAATGCATATTTCTACGTTATGCACTTAGGGTGCAAGGCTATTGGTTGTGGTACACTAATTCCATGTCACTCGGTTTTCTAATAAGCAAACATAAGATCTTCATTGAGGCTACAATACTTCAACAGAGGAGTTTTGAGACACTACCGGTAAAGCGGACATATCATGATGTCATTAGTGAAGTGGAGTTTCAAGTGGAGACTCTGGAGACATTGGAGGTGTTGGGACTAACTATGCAACATAAAGAAGGGTGAATAGGTTGCTTTGAAAGATTTTAAAACTTTTTACGGAAAACAATGTGTAACAAAAAGATATCACAATACACCAGCTATATGAGAGGCAATGTTTCCCTTGTATGATAGAAATGATAAACAGAATAATAAGCATCTGCACACAAGGATACATAATGGTTCTGCTTTGATTCCAAGCCTACGTCCACTCTCACTACTAACAGCCACAAATTGAGCTGGATTACACTAGTAATTTGCTGATCAAGTTATACTCAGCAAACATTACTCCTATCAGTTTGTAGATCACACTACTAGGAGGTGGATGCTGCTATCACTTAGAATATTTGAAATTTCAACACAATTACAATGCAGCAAGTGCTATTGACAAGTAGAAACTTTTAGCTTAGTACACAATAAGTAAGATATTTTGCGAATATTGTAAGCACACTTTCTCTCTCTCTCTTTTGTTGGCTTCAAGGACCTTCTCTTTTATAGGCATCTTTAAACTAGTCATTGCTAATGTCCTAGAGAGGCAAAATAGCGTTAGAGTCGTTGGAGTTGCTGTCCTCGGAACTAACTGTCCATACAGTCTATTCATGAACTTCTGCAGACTTTCCTAATATAGCTTCTACTGCTTTACTATAGCTGCAATTCTGACTACCTATTAGACCGTCAGTTCTCCTTTCTGCCTGGTCTTCTACTGTGCCTGTCCAGTCCCAACGGCTACAATAGTGACACAACAGTCATATTAAATAAACTATTACCTAAAATTATCAATTACTAGATCTCTTAATCTTGAATACGACATTGTCATTTAGCTGATCTTTGAGATCGATGGTGTTGTTTATATGATACTTTAAGGATAGTCTTGTGATCTTTTCTTCAATGAATAACATTATAAGTATCACTCAGTCATTTGAATATATATGCACTTTAGACAATGTAGCTATTACACCAAGGATAGTTTGGGTATCATCAAAATTCATTTAAAGATATTTCTCCAACATGAAGTAACGTATGTTGAGACTGGATATGAGGCCGCAGTTCTTGAAGTTGGTGATACTAAACAATCAACACAATTGCAGCACACTATAGCAACGGGCAAGTAAAAAAGGCAAATTAATCCACCGGTACGTTATGGTTATATAAATAATGTTCATGCATTGATTGTAAATGATGAGGTATAAACAGATGAGCCTTTGCTTACTCTGAGGTAATAGATAATAGTGAGTCGTCACATTCGCTAGGAGCTATGAACGAAAAGATGGAATCACACCATCAAAATCAAATATAGGAGTTGGTCAAAGTACTCAAGAGTTAGAAGATTGTCGGAAGCAAATAGGTTTATAAACAGAAGGAGGGCAGTCCCGATGTCAAGGCAGCGAGATATAAGGTGAAACATTCTTCTATTTGTGTTGCTTGCTTTAGTTCGTGCACGGGATCTTAACTTAGGGCAGCTAAATGTGAAACGGCATTTCTTTGTGATAAGTTGGAGGAGCATATTTATATGAAATAGCTAGAGAGATTTTCCATTTGTAGTAAGGAAGATCAAAGTTTGCTTGTTAAAAAAGTCTTTGTATGGACTGAAATAGTCTCATAGGTAGTGATATAAGCGTTTTGATGCTTTCATGGCTAGTCAAGACTACTTGAAAAGTTAGATGGATAGTTGTGTTTATTTAGGAGATTGAAGGATGGGTTTTGATATTTTTATTATTATATGTTGATGACATGTTGATAGCAGCAAAGAATATGTCTGATATGGATATTCTGAAGAGGCAGTTGAATGCTGAGTTTGAGATGAAAGATTTGCAAAGAAAATATTAAGTATGGAGATTTTGCGTGACAGAATTGCAAAAGTTTTACGTATGTTTCAAAAGAAATATATTGAGAAAATTGTTACACGTTTTAATATGTAGTCAGCAAAATCATTAGTACACCATTAGCGAAGCACTTTAAATTTTCAAATAAGTTATCACCCCATACTGAGGATGATGAGGAGCATATGTCCTATATTTCATATTCCAGTGCATTGGGTAGTATTATGTATGTTATGATATGCACTAGATCTGACATTTCACAAGCTGTTAGCATAGTTAGCCATCATATGAAGCGTCTTGGTAAAACTTATTGGAAAGTTGTGAAGTGGATCCTCAGATGTTTGAAGGACACAACAGACATTTATATAATGTATTGGAGGGACAACAATGGCGGTAAGACCATAGGATATGCAAATTCGGATCACGTAGGTGACTTGGTTGAATGTAGGTCTTTAGCAAGGTACATGTTTATGCTTCCAAGTGATGCAATTAGTTGGAAAGCATCCTTAGAGGACTACATTGCCCTATTTTGGACTAAGGCAAAGTACATGATACTGAACTTTATAGAGAAAGAGGCAATATGGCTGATGGGTTTGCTTTTGAATTTTGGGTTAGAATAGAAAAGTGTTGATATGAATTATGATAACCAAGGTACGATATATCTTATATAAAATCCAAATTATTATGAACGAACGAAGTATATCGACATTAAATACAATTTCATCCGAGATGTCTTAGCGATGGATAAGGTTGTTATGAAAAAGATAGTAAAAAAGGAGAACCCAGCAAATACGATGATTAAGCATGTTCCTTGGCATAACTCAAGCTTTGCTTGAGCACAATTAGCGTATGTGGATAGCAAACACCCGTCGGAGCATTGGAAGAGCGGCACGGATAATAAGCATTATGAGTTCGTTTCAAACATCGAGTCAAGGCGAAGAATTGTTAAATTATGTCTCAAGTTTGAGCCATTTACGAAACCCGATCCAGTTAGATAAATATCCAAGTTTTAATCGCACAAAGGAGCAGAATTTCTCGGCCAGTAAAAGAAAAAAGGAAGGGGCACATTTTTCACTTGTGACTGTGCAAAAAGAAATACTATGGTTGAATTTTTGGTGGGACCGAAGTCAAAGTTGTTTGTTAACTCCTTAGTATTAAATATTATAAAGAAAAGGAAGATCAAAGGATTCACTTGTGCAGTAAGTTTGTTCTTTTATCTTATCCAAGGGTAAAAAAAGAAAAAAAACAAAAAGGCTAGGATTTTATTTCTATTTAGCCTTAGCCTAGGTTGTCTCTTCCTCGTTATAAGCCGCATAGTAGCCGCTTAAGGCGTCCCTTCAGCCATGCTTGATAGCCGCATAGTTAAGATTGAAAAAGGGGCTCCTTCTACAAGAAGAGATGATGGCACAGTAGATTCCTGTCGAGGGGCCGCACAAAGAACGAAAAAAAAAGAAATCAAAGAGTGCGAAGCTTGGCCGTGGACAGGAGCTGGAACACTTTGTGCTCAGTTTTTTTATATCCAAGTGAGTTGTTTTATTTGTAAACACTTTGAATTTTGGTATAATGTAAGTGTGAGAAATACTATGAGCGATTGTGAACTTTGATTTTTCAATTATTAGTGAATTATTTACTACTGACTCTCTCCGTAGATTTAGGTATCGATACTAAGATCAAATCACATAAAATTTGGTGTCATTTATTATTCCTCATTTATTTCTCTCGTGCTTTCGCATTAACTTAATTTACAAGATCATGATTAGTTTCCGCTTTCGTTTAAATTACAACACTCTAATACTCAATCTGACCAAGAACGATCATGTACCTGCCGTTTTCACATGACTGACTTCCCTGTTCGCTGCGATAAATTTTGACCTAACTTTTCTCGCTTGTTTCAAGGCTGATACTAACTCAAACCAAGCAATAGGCACCATGATGATCGTCTTTGAGTCTGTTATCCAACGTTTTATGGCACATTGATTCCAAATATAGCTTCCCCTTTTTGCCTATCTCTGAGTGAGTGTTGGCTAGCTTTTCTACTAATCTCCCTCTCTGTGTGTTTTGGCCAAGTTTCAATGTGACCGAATTCCCCTATGGCTTGGTATGGCCTTTAAATGCACCCTAATTGATAGTGTTTAGGAATCTTAATCCTAATCCAAGTCAAAATCAAGGTAGTTGAACTTTAAAAGGATCCTTATCAAACTAACCATTAATCTTTAGCCGAAAATCCCTTCTAGAAGATTTATATGGCACATGAATGGTGCATGCCTGACATATGCATGGCACATGTGTGGCACATGCGAATTTCGGCTAGGCAAAGGGAGAGTGAGTGTGGCCGAATACATTAAAGGGGCCGAACTTGTGTGGGTTCAATCTTGAAAATTCAAATGAGTTTAGGATCCATTTTTATAAATTCAGGATTGGATCGCATGTTGAGTCAATTCAAATAATTTTTATGTTCTTGCCAATATTTATATTTGATGCGAACATGCGATTTCTAAACAAAAATGTCCCCAATTTCTAAATGCAAAAGTATGCATCAAAGAATGAGAATGTGAGACCGTACCATCGCAACCCTCCCAAAGGGATTATGCGAGTCAGATTCTCCCCTCAAGATGAGTTTGACGGATTTCCAAGAGGCGCCAAATGGTCCCTCTTGCAAGGTGGACACTTAATCTTGGCATAGCCTTTCCCAAATCCTAATTGACACAATTTGGTTTCCTCATTTGATTGATTCATTTACACTAAGCTTAGAAGTCGCCACTAATCTATAATAAACCATTTATGAGCCAAGTAAGACCGGGGAGCCCATGTTACTCTTGCGAACCAGAGATTCATAAGTCCGAGTACTTGATGATGCTAGGAATGTCTTACGCCCAATTTAATACCTTTTTCTCTTTTACAAAAATGATTATTCATGCAATTTTTCCAGTTTTGTTTTTTAATATTAATCTAGATGTCCATGCAGTTAAAATTAAATCAATAAAAAATAAAGCAAATAAAGTACGAAAAGGAAAATAACCCGAGCCGTATTGGGCAAAATTAAAACAAGGTCTTGTTATTACGCTCTAAGATAGGACCCTTATGAGCGGTAAATAGAAAGTCTATGCAAGTTTTCTAAGATTAATATATTTAAAGGAAGTATAAGCAGATGCAATACGTCTTTAACCCACTCCACTTGCAGATGCAATCAAGCAATAGGCATTCAAGCAGTTGGGCACGACAGCCGTGAGGTTTTCTCCTCTTTTCTCAGTCCACCGAATGCACCCTATTGAAGCCATGAATCCACGGAGTTTGGACTCGGGAAACCGGCACCCATGGTAGGGATCTCAGTGCTTGTGGTTGGGTCCTCAGCTTCCAACCTAGGTTCATAGAGGCTGGGCCTAGGACCTCGGTACTTTTGCTGGTGCCCCGGCCTGAGTCCACAGAGGCTGGGCCCAAGACCCCGATGCCGGTGCCCCAAGTCCTTGGCGCCTAGGCCTCAGTCCATGGAGGCTGGGCTCGAGACCCTAGAGCTTGTGCTTAGATCCTCGGCAACTGGCTCAAGCACCAGCACCGAAACACGAGTTCGAATTTATTGAAGAAAGGCCTGCAACCCTAGTGCCCATACCTAGGTCGCCGACGCCGAAGCACCCAATGCCTATGCTCGAATCTACAGCGCCCAAGCCCAAGTCCATTGAGGCTAAGGCCTATGACTCCGATGCCCATGCCCAGGTCCATCGAGGTTGGGCCTGAGTCCCTAACGCCTAAGGCCCAGCCTCAATGGACCCGGCTCAAGCACTGGGGACCCTAGCCCGCATGCTGAGAATCAGGTTCAGGGGCATTGGAGTCCCAACCGTTGAGGTCTCAAGTGTCGAGATCTTGAGCCTAGCATGGATGAACTTGGGCATGTGCACCTCAGCCTTGGCCTCGATGGACTCAGGCTCGAGTGCTAGGAATCCTGGCATGGGCATTGGGATCTCAAGCCTGTTGACACCTATTTTTAATTTGTCCAAAATTAATTGCACAAAATTTAGGAGTTAATTTTCTTTAATTCCTAAAACAAAAAAATATTTCTATTTAAATGCATTGCATATAGAAATTAGGCATATTTTGCATTAATAGGGCCTATTAGAACTTTAAAAAAAATTTAAAAATAAATTCCCGAGTTGGGCCGGGTCGGGCTGGGTCGACCCGGCCCTTTTCTTTTTTCTTTCCCCTCCCTTCGCGCAGGCCCAGCTCACTTTTTCTTTTTTCTTTTTTTCCTCCGCGCGAGCTGGGCCCAGCCCCGCCCAGCTCCTCTTCTCCTTCCTTCTCCCCCCACGCCAGTCGCTTTCCCTTCCCTTGTTTGCCCCTGTTTTGGCCGTAAAGTGACGAACGACGGCGGCCTCTTGCCGTTGCTATTTGGCCAGAGCAAGGGCCGAAGAGGCACGCCGATGGGACTGACATTCATTGCCAGTCCCGTCCTCCTCGTTTTTCCTCTCCTTCCCCATCTCTCTGCACGCTTTGAGAACCGGCCCCCCTACTTTGCACCGACCTAAGTGGCCACAAAAGTCACGGGCCATCGTAGGTCGGTGCCGGCCGTCGTCACGCGGACGTAGCGGAGCAGAGGGGATTCGTTGTTCACCTATAAAAGCTGGCGAGAGGCGGAGAGAGAGGGTCGGCCATTAAAAAAAATAGAGATAGAGAGAAAAAATAGAGATTCTCCCCTGTTTTTGCTCCCGTTTTGGTTGGGACCCGCGTCGGCCGTTTCGCGCAAGTCCCGGTCCATACCGCTGTCCCCCGCCGTCCGTGTGTCGTCACCAAAGGTAAGTTAGGTCGCTGGAGTTGGCCGGTTCGTCGGAGGAGGTTGAAACACCTTAGTTTTCGTCGTGTCCCCCACCTGTTTAGCAAAATGCCTCAAAGAGGCCGTTTTTTAATTTGATCAGCGAGCGGTGGTCGGACGGTGACCCAGGTGGACGGCAAAGCTTGGCGGTGTTCCCAGAAGCCGATTTTAGGTCGGCGTCGATCTAGGTCGGTCGGCGGAAGGCTAATTTTGGCCCTACCGACGTCCCCGCATATTTGTACACACAAGGCTGACCCAACCCGGATCAATCGATCTGACCTGGGTCAACGCCCCGGGTCTGATCCGTTGACCCAGGTCGGATCCGATCGACCCGGTTCTCCTTTTTTATTTTATTTTATTATTTTTTAAAAAATTTTAAAAAAATTAATTTTTAAAAAAAATTTAAAAAAAATTTCTTCTTTTTTTTTTCCTTTCTGTATTTGTTTTATTTTATTTAAAATTTTTTTTCTCTCTTTTAAATTATGTGATATAGTCTAAATATTTTAATTTATTGCTGTATCATTATGCATGTTATTGTCTTGTTTAAATTAGACAAGTTTGAGGATGCGCGGTAGTATTTTGCATGCATTTTTTTTTATATTACCATTGTATTATTATGCATGTTTTTAATACAATTGCATGAACTGTTATGTTTTGAATGTCATCTGATTTAGTTAGGGTTAAAACCTTAGGCTGCATAAATTGTTGTGTTTTTGACTGCTAATCGTTTCTGATTATGCACTCACTTGATCACCTCACATGTTTGGAGAAAAGTTCTAAAATCAATTCAAATTGCTTGACAAATATTTTCAAAAAATGAATAAGGTGAAAAGGTACCGAAAGGGCATTAGTTATTTAACTAGTGTAACCAAGTCCCTGAACTCAGTTAATCTCTAGTTCGCAGGAATAGGATGATTCTCCCATCATCTTATTTGGGTTTCTAATCGACCCACCCCAAATTGATTAGTGGCGACTTCTTGGTATAAATCATTTGCATGCTAAATACTTAACCCTAAGTCGGGATATGGTATAGGCTTGGGAGAGCCCGAGTTAAGTTCTGAACCTAGACTTAGCATGTACCAGGCGAGCCCCCCCTTCTTTTTGCATGTTCGATAAAAGGGCTCGGGAGGTCGATTGCATCAGACTGGCAACTCCGCTGGGGACTTTTTTTTTGCAAAAAGTGGACTTAAGCCAAAATTTTTATCCTGTTCAAAAATAATTTTTGTTTGGCAGCAAGGATTCTAGGTATGATCTTGACATTAAGGTGTTATTTGTTTTTGCATGTTCAAATTGATTATTTATAAATTGTTGTGCATGCTCTAATGATTTAGCACTACACTATTGCACACACAACCACTCTGACGAACCTGGGCTGCAATAGGACATTTTAGGATGGTGTTAAGAAAGATACGATCTCGAATGCGAGCCCGCGATGTAGAGGTTACCTTTCTTTTCACCGAAATTTATTTCTAAAAATCGTAAAGAAATATCTTTAGCCGCTATTCGCTTGACTATAAGATATTCCTTTCGATTTGGCCAAGGTTAAAAGGACTTGACACTAATGCGAGACTGTGGCGGTCAGGTACCCTTTTAATTTCATTTTGCTGATCCAATCTAGATAGAAATCGAATCTCACTCCTCATGTGCACGTTGTTGTGATTGCCATGGTTCAAAGAAAGGTATATATATTCTATCACTTCTCATTTTATTATGTAGCCTACTTATTCATTTGATTTGTTACTGTTAGGCCATTCGTTGATTACATTCTATATACGATGGGAAAAGCTGATGTCTCATTCATCCCCACTCCTAAAAAAGAGTTTCTGGCATGGTAAGATCGACTCGATCAAAATGGCCAACAGTATGTCAAAGCAAGAATTGATCGCCTACTCCCCTTGCTCAAAATCAACATTCATCAAGAATTTGCATTAGCACATTTCTGGTGCCCACAAACATCCACTTTCATATTTGGTAAGTTTGAGATGATCCCGACTTTAGAAAAGTATAGTGTTGTCATTGGAAAGCCTTTGGGATCTGAGCTCATCGAACCACTTTTGGGTGTGTCCCCTCTACCTGAATTATCTCAGTTTTTACGAACTGAGAGCAATACCTTGAAAAGAATCGTTAAAGCTCATTGTAACGCATGCCCTTGGTTTTTCTTAAATGAGTGTTTTGAAAGTCAACCCATGAGCCAAAAAGCTAAAATTTTTTATCATTGCTTTTGTTGGGTGTGTCATTTTCCCCCATTGCAGAAATTTAATAAATCCCTCGATTGTGCATGTGGCCAAGCAAATTTGCACCGGCTTGGGTTATGTTAATTTGGTTCTAGCAGAAATATTTTTGTCTCTAAACCGTTTTAAACAAAATGATGAGAAAATCATGCGGGCCGCCCTAGAAATTTTGCAAGTCTGATTTTTGTTCCATTTGAGAGGATTTGGGCACCTCATGCAGCTTTTTGAAATTGATGATTTTATGCATCTGATACAAAGATTTGAGGTCTTAAAAAATAATTCCCCTTATAAAGATTACTCTATCTAGATAAACTTTTTGAAAGATCCCGATTCCAAAGCTTTCTTATGGCATGCTAAATGGTTCCATGAGGGTCAGGCTTAGTATGCTCACCAGTTTCACAATCCTATCCCATTGCTCGGTTTATCTGGCGTCACTTCATACTATCCCTACCGGGTAGCCCGCCAGTATAAGGACCTTCAGGAGATCTCGCCACCTCTCAAGATAGACTTGTTTCGAGTTCGATTTAGTCGCTCGAGCTACAACTACGCTATTGAAAAGGCAAGAAAGGGTCCATCATGCCTCTCTATTCTACATCATACATCACCAAATCCCGGTCAATCTACAGCCAAAAGTCCCGGATATAACCAACAAGCCCAGTCGCCAAACACAAATTGACAATCTCGAAAGGACTATGAGAACGAGGGATACGCTTATTGCGGAGCTTGTCTGTGAAAATAAGCGGCTTCGAGAGACTATAGCTTCCCCATCGTTTATAGAATGAGCATCCGGGAAGGATGTTTTTTTGTTAAAAGCCACTGTCTTTTATATTTTCCTAGTATTTATATTTAGGGGTTTTGGTTTTCATCTGTAAAGCTGTTTTTCGGTTGTATTAATGTTAATATGACTCGGACCGTTTTTTATTCTATAAATAATATTTTTTGCGCCTTAATGACACCACCGTGGCCTTCAGCCCAGTGGTATCCGAGGATGTAGCATAAAGGTCCGAGGCAACCGGGTTTCGAACCCTGGGGACGCTGCTTGCAATGTTAATATTAAAAAAAAAACCTTTTTTTCTCTTTTTTTTCTTTACAAATAAAGAAAATATGTAATAATATTATGATTAGGTCATAGAATGATTCTTTACTGGGCATTATACTCATTCATTTCAACGTTTTCACAGGTAGTTACAAAAAAATGGCCGAAGAAAACGTCCGCCTCAATAACATGGAAGACGAGATGAAGCTAGTCCTTAATGCGATCTAAAATCTCACAAAGCAGGTAGAATCCATTCAAGGCAAGCTCACGCCCACGCCTATAGCAATTGAGGTGGTGTTTCCACCACCGTCTACTGGAAAAGATAAAGCCTCCGCCAGTGACAGTAAAATGCCCCCGTTAGAGGACAACCCGCTTCCCCTTGCTATCAGGAAGCCTGAGCTTGAAGCTGTACCAATGACAGAACATGACAAACGCCTTGCAAAGGTCGAGGAGATGTTGAAACAGCTACAAGGCCCGCAGCATGCTGTCCCACTTGACCTGTCTATATACAAATGGGTCAAAGTGTCAAAAAGTTTAAGATGTCGGAATTCGAGAAGTATGATGGTACCTCATGCCCTAGACATCATCTGCACATGTATCATGTGCGGATGACCCAGTACATTGATAATGAACCCTTCATGATTCAGACCTTTCAAGCGAGTTTAACAGGGCTAGCCCTGACATGGTATATGTCGAAGGATATGAATGCTTTTAAGTCCTGGGATGAAGCCGTTGATGCATTTCTTAAGCAATATCAATTCAACCTCGACGTCTCCTTTACTCATGACGATCTCGAACGCACTGAAAAGAAAAGGAGTGAGTTCTTCAAAGAGTATGTCACCAGATAGAGAAACTTGGCTGCCTAGGTTACCCCACAACTCACTGATCATGAACAAGTGAAGTTGTTCATAAAGTCTCTTCCGTATGAATACAGACACCGCCTGGTTGGTACCACTGTTGAATCCTTAATTGTCTCGTTCTTGTGGGCAAACGAATTGAAATGGGATTGCGTGAGGGGTGGTTCACAGACCCCACTTCCACAAGCAAGAAACTCAGCATGAATAAGGAGAAAGAACCTCTGACAAATGTGGATGCTGCATACACTCAAACCGTTCCTCCTTCCCCAATGATTCAGATGAGTAGTGGACATCAATCGGCCTCAGGCTACAAGTCACCCCAAAGGAGAAATAACAAAAAGCAGTTCACGCCACTCCCTTTGCCCATGTCTCAGTTCACGCCACTCCCGTTGCTTGCTAAAGAGCCAAAGCGTGAAAATTCTGAGCGTTTCCCCAACTACGATCCCTCCAAGGCATGTGACTATCATTCGGGCAAAATGGGACATTCCATCAATGACTGTGTTGTCTTGAAAAATAAGGTCCAGAAATTGTTGGATGCAAAGATGCTTTCATTCCGCAACGCACCACCCAATCAAGCAGGAGGCGCGGATGTCGTCATTGAATAAACTAAAGACTCAATTTTCCTCTTTTATAATAGAGGCATATTTATTAGTTTAAATCCTCTCCTATGTGAGAGTTTTTCTTGCTTTCTAAAGTCTCAGCTGTTTTATAAGATTTCCAGTTTTTTGAATTTTTAATTATGCTTGGAATTTTAGTATTGCAATTTCCATTCTAACAAATGTAATTCGCCTAAATTATTCTAAAGAATTACAAATGTTTTGTTTTGAGGGCCTGAGGAAGTATCCCAAACCGGCCCGTTGATGATATCCAGCCATGTAAAGGAAAGTGTTCTGAGACCCGGGCTTCCTCATGCTTCCTTGTTTCTAAGTTTTTGAAAATAAAACAAACGTTTTATCATTTTTCAAAAGGGAAAAAAAAGAAGAACGATGGTGGAAAAGCGTGCATGCTCATAGCCCTGTTTGTTTTTCTAACTCGCTCACTTCGTGTTTCAGAGCATACTCCTTTTTGATTTGTTATTACAAAGGGGACATTTGGAAATGACACAAATTGAAGAGCATATCAGCCCCTGGTAATGATCGCAGACCGACTAATCCAATAGGGGCAATCCAAGCGAAGATCATCCAACCTTCAAATGAAATATGGGGCAAATCTCATTACCACCAATGGGTTATATCAGCCCCAGAAAGTCAAAGAGAATGCTGAACATTCCTTGACTCTATAATGAGCGAGACATCATTTCGTACAAAAGTCGGAGGCAGATCAAGAAAAGATTACCCTTTTTGAAGGAAAAATGTATGTCTTATTCCTTCACAAATTTTGGAAAATGACATTCTATCCCTTTTCTTTTGCAGATAATGAACCGGGGAACATACTAGACTCTGACGTGCTAGCAAGCTGGATGGAGCACCAATGTTAGGACCTCTCGAATGAAACATGACGAAAAAGTGCTTAATTGGAAGAGTAGACTAGGGGGCATGCGATCTCCTAATCCATCAAAAAGGGTGTATTTCATTCCTAAAGTTTATCCACTTTAGCATAGAAATGACATATCTTTTCCTTTTACATAGGACAAAATTGAGTAAAGAACACTTATGGTAACAAGTCTAACTAGAAAGGACTTTGCATATGACAAAATGGCATCGAAGCTGATCTTGACAACCACGGAAGTCTCGATGATAGTCACGCCCATATCCGTCAAAGACCTTTAAAGTAGAAATTAGCTTTACTGCGAAGATTCCCATGCAAGCAATTGCACATGCCCGTGCAATCAGGAATTGGAGCATTTACGAGAAACTTCTCAACATGTTGGAACCGCATTGACACGGCATGCACTGACAATAGAAAACCTCTATCTGGAAGCACCCCTAATTATAGAGAATTTCATTCGAGCTTTGAGACCAAGAGTATGGAAGAGCAGACTGAGACAGAGAAGGCTAAACAAAGTAAAGAGGAGAAAAGACTTTGCTAGCTTTGAAGGCACAATGGAAGAAAGGTAATTTGTATCATTCTCAATTTACCCTCAATCATCTCATTTCTAACATAAGCTCCTGATTTTTGTCAGAAGGGAATTATTAACATCTGAGAGAACTCAAGGAGCTGTCAATCTAATTTCAAATGAAAGGAATCACGAAAGGTAATGCTATATCGTTCTCAATTCCTGTTTTTCAAAGAACCGTTCATTAACATGGTCTTTCTTATTATCTTGCAGGTTTGCCTCACTGTTACAACACAGGTAAGTATTTCTTTCCCTTAAAAACTCTAAGAGTTGAAAGAATCAAAAGAAAGAGGAAACATGTTAAAGTAAATGAATGCTTAACTCTCCCCCAAGTGTATCGCATATCTTTTGGAAAAGAATTTTGCATGATAATTTTACTTGTTTAATTCATCAATTTCTTGTGAAAATCTTAACAATTCGACGAATGGTATCGAACTGCTCCGATGTATTGAACGAGAGGTGTCAGGATGATGAGAGGCAGTCCTTAGTCTATACATATTCTCACATACCAAACCCTTGCAAGATAAGTGAAACGGTTTCATTTCTACAAGGTGAAGGGATTTCTCGCATAAGGTACGGTAGTCAAAATGATGAGAGGCGGTTCATTTCTCTACCCCATATACTACTATTTATCCTTTGCTTAACCATTTGAGCCCATACACTCGGAGGTTCCTTTTAAATCACCCCTGTCAAGAAGCACCCCACATTGGGGCAGCTTGAGGTAAATTGGTATCACAGGAAGGATTCAAATTCAAAGGGAGCAAGAAGAGCATTCCTCCCTTTCGATCATCGCCCTCGTGGTTTCGGCCTCGTCGTTTTCACGAATCTAGTGGTCTTCGATAGGGTCCTCCAAGACAAGCACACCATCAACGGCTGGACGGTCGAGGCTAAGAGGGCTTTGTCAAGAGAGGACCAGCAAACTAAAGCCTGTCCAAAATACCAATATGTCATTGATAACAGTGATGTTTTCACCTAGCAACTGAGGAAGACAAAAAGGATGAGGAGTTTGTAATATCTAAAATTTTCTATGATCATCCGCTGCAACAGCTCGCACAAGGTGAAAAAGATGAATAAAAATTTTCTTGCTCTTAATTGCATCAATCTTTGAGTGTTTTTATTACAGATGAACTCTCACGATAACTTAAGTGCCCTAGGATGACGAAGAGTAGTTCTTCTTCTATCTCATACACTTATATCTCTTGCTAGCCCAATTGAGCCAGCGATTTCATTTCATACGAGCTCAGTTGGCGATCACCCCCATACAGGGGCAAAGCAAAAGTCACTACAGTTTGAGCATCAGGGTCCAAAGTACCGAATCAAGATGAAGACTCCAAGAGCCTAATGACATTGTTCTGTTCAAACTTGTTTAGGCCAGTCCTGACAACACCAAAAGAGCAGCAAAAAAATGCTGAAAACTAGGGGCATGAAAAAGCAGTGTGCCTGGTAAAAGCAAGGCCAATGCCCATGAATAAAAAAACAAAGAAAAAGAAAAAGGAGAAGAAGAAACGATGAAAAATATAAAGAGAAAAGAGTCCCTAATTTCTGGGTAACTGCTATGAAAAATAATGAAGTTTTAGATGAAAAAATCTCTGAGCATGATGAAGGCACTCTTAAATATCTCAAAGATATTAAGTGGTATAGAATAGACGACCCCAAAAGGTTTAAACTTGAGTTCTTCTTTGATACAAATTCATACTTTAAGAACTCTGTCTTGACAATGATCTGCCACATGATAGATCAAGACGAACCTAGTCTTGAGAAAGCAATTGGGACAGAGATCGACTGGTATCCAGGAAAATGCTTGACACAGAAGCTCTTCGAGAAAAAGTTATCAAAGAAGCTAAAACACAGGATTACCCGAGAAGTTTTCCAAAAGGATCCTGACGGTGGAGAAGAAGACCGGTGACAATACCAAGATGATCACCAATTCTCACCCTCACACACATTTTTTAGCCTAATGATTATTTTGTTCCTCAACCTGTAAATCAAGCCCACGTTACATCCCTCATAAAAGTCTCTTCTGACTAGGGCAATTGAATTAACGTGGAATTTCAAATGTTTATAAACAACGCTTGAGGAAGTGCGAGCAAGACTATTTTTATCTCGTTTTGCATGGTTCTTGACTTGTAAATCCGGAGATAATTGCAGAATATTTTTTTTCATGGCCTTGACTTGGACAGTCACCTTTGTTAAGCCATTGACCGAGCCAGCATTACGACCCTAAAGAAAACCTCTCAGATTAGCAGCGCCGTACCACTTGCGAGAAAACTCAAATCCTTATTGATATGATAACGGTCAGATTGAGTGTTTTCTATGTTCCCGCCCTAATGGACGGAACAAACAACCCTTTTTAATGAGAGTGAGTGGAAAGTCTTTTCTGACTGAAAGTCTCTCGTTCAGCATCTCGAGAAGTCCACCTTGCAAGCGAAAATTGTCCTGATTGATAATTACCCTCGATGGATGTTTGGTGATGTAAACATGATAAAATCATCATGCATGAATTTTCAAATATACATTCTGGAATAGCCTAGCTTTTCTATCCTTGATGAATGCACACATGTTTGCGCTAATCGTCTTTGACCGCTCAGAGTTTTAAACCCCAGTGATAGAACACGAAAATTCAGGTGCTGAATAAGCCTCCGTTGTCATCCCAAGAGTGATGTCCCAAAAAAAATCGAGTATTCAGCAGATGGTGCATCACACCTCCGGGTAAAAAACCCTAGGTATATCATTAGAATTCTTTTCAAACTACCCAGAAGGTAAACCGGGTGTTCCTTTGAAAAAAGAGAAGTATCTTGGCTTGCTGGCCAAGATATTTCCTATGATATTCTAAAATAGCCTCAGTTGTCTATTTCTCTAATGAATGCATATGTCTTTGCACAAAAAAAGCTTATCTGATAGGAGACGCGCCCTTAAGAGGCAAGAACGTGCCCAAGTAAGTATATTCTACCTATGTTTAGTTCAAAAAATCCATGTATCTACGTGTGTTATGGTACCTTTTGAACATTGGATTGACTCCTTTTGTTCACCAATTGAACATGGGATTAACCTCTCTGTTCACATCAAGTCTTTTCAGGTACCTCTTATGAGATGTAGGTACTTTGGCAAAGCAAAATCCAATCAGTCAAGGCGACCGAAGAAAGGTTCGGGTCCTAGACAAATGAAATCCACTCAAGGCAATCGAAGATAAGTTCGAGTCTTGTGCAAGCAATTTCGCCAGTTGAAGTGTCCGGAGAAAGGTTCGGGTCTTGGACAAATAAAATCCAGTCAAGGCGACCGAAGATAGGTTCGGGTCCTAGGCAAGCGATTTCCTCAGTCACAGCAACCAAAGGTAGGTTCGGGTTCGAAACAAATGAAATCCAGTCAAGACGACTAAAGATAGGTTCGGATCTTAGGCAAGCGATTTCTCCAGTCAAGGAAATCGAAGAAAGGTTCGGGTCCTAGACAAACGAAATCCAATCAAGGCGACCGAAGATAGGTTCGGGTCCTAGACAAACGAAATCCAATCAAGGTGACCGAAGATAGGTTCGGGTCCTAGGCAAACGATTTCTCCAATCAAGGCGACCGAAGAAAGGTTCGGGTCCTAGACAAATTAAATCCGGTCAAGGCGATCGAAGATAGGTTTGGGTCCTAGGCGAGCGATTTCCCCAGTCAAGGTGACCTAAGAAAAGTTCGGGTTCTCGACATATGATACCAACTATTTGGAATTACTCTACCTTTCGACAAGATAAGTAGCCACAGGTATGTTTTTATTTGCTTTAGCACGCATCATCTCATCGAATCATAAAAAATGGGACTCACGGTCTCGCCAAAAAATAGCATTCATTGAGCATGTATGGGCCAAATTTAGGTGTCATTTTATCTTTGAACGTAACCTCTACGAGCTCAATCTTTACGAGCTCACCTTCAAAGAGGGGCAGCTATCGACACCTATTTTTAATTTGCCCAAAATTAATTGCACAAAATTTAGGAGTTAATTTTCTTTAATTCCTAAAACAAAAAAATATTTCTATTTAAATGCATTGCATATAGAAATTAGACATATTTTGCATTAATAGGGCCTATTAGAACTTTCAAAAAAAAATTTAAAAAAATAAAAAAAATTCTCGAGTTGGGCTGGGTCGTGGCTATGTCGACCTGGCACTTTTCTTTTTTCTTTCCCCCACTCACGCGGGCCCAGCCCGCTTTTTCTTTTTTCTTTTTGTTCTCCGCGCGAGCCGAGCCCAACTTGGCCCAGCTCCTCTTCTTCTTCCTTCTCCCTCCACACCGATTGCTTTCCCTTCCCCTGTTTGCCCCTGTTCTGGCCGCAAAGTGATGAAGGCAACGGTCTCTTGCCGTCGCTATATGGCCAGAGCAGGGGCCGAAGAGGCACGCCAACGGGACTGGCATTAATTGCCAGTCCCGTCCTCCCTATTTTCCCGGCCATCTCTCCCCGTTTTTCCTCTCCTTCCCCGTCTCTCTGCACACTCTGAGAATTGGCCCCCCCTCTGCTTTGCACCGGCCTAAGTGGCCACGAAAGTCACAGGCCATCATAGGCCGGTGCAGGCCGTCGTCACGCGGACATAACGGAGGAGAGGGGCTCCATCGTTTGCCTATAAAAGCCAGCAAGAGGCGGAGAGAGAGGGTCGGCCATTAAAAAAAAAACAGAGATAGAGAGAAAACAAAGAAGAGAAAGAGCAAAGAGAGAATCAGAGAGAAAAGAGAGAGAAAGAGAAGAAAACTGAGCTTTTGCAGGTCCCCATAGTCGTACCGTTGCCCGCAAAGCAACCGAAAAGCCATCCCGAAGCAGCCTTGATCGGTGAGTCGTCCCCGGCTCGAACCGCGCTATTCTCCCCTATTTTTGCTCCCGTTTTGGCTGGGACCCACACTGGACGTTTCACGCGAGTCCCGGCCCATACCGCCATCCCCCGCCGTCCGTGTGTCGTCACCGAAGGTAAGTTAGGTCGCTGGAGCTAACCGGTTCGTCGGAGGAGGTCGAAACACCTTAGTTTTCGTTGCGTCCCCCACCTGTTCAGCAAAATGCCTCAAAGAGGCCATTTTTTAATTCGATCGCCGGTCGGCGAGTGGTGATCGGACGGTGACCCAGGTGAATGGCGAAGCTTAGCGGTGTTCCCAAAAGCCGATTTTAGGCCGGCGTCGGTCTAGGTCGGCCGGCGGAAGGCCAATTTTGGCCCCGCTGGCATCCCCACGTGTACAAACACGCGGGGCTGAACCGACCCGGATCAACCGATCCGACCCAGGTCAACGCCCCAGGTCGAATTCGTTGACCCGGGTTAGATCCGACCGACCCGGTTCTCCTTTTTATTTTATTTTAAATTTTTAAAAAAGAATATTTAAAAAAAATTTCTTCTTTTTTTTTCCTTTCTATATTTATTTTATTTTTTTAAAAAATTTTTTAAATAAATTTTTTTCTCTCTTCTAAATTATGTGATATAGTCTAAATATTTTAATTTATTAATGTATCATTATGCATGTTATTGTTTTGTTTAAATTAGACAAGCTTGAGGATGCGCGGTAATATTTTGCATGTGTTTTTTTTTTTATTACCATTGTATTATTATGCATGTTTTTAATATAATTGCATGAACTGTTGTGTTTTGAATGTCATCTGACTTAATTAGGGTTAGAACCTTAGACTGCATGAATTGTTATGTTTTTTACTATTAATCATTTCTGATTATACATTCGTTTGATCACCTTACATGTTAGGAGAAAGGTCCTAAAATCAATCCAAATTGCTTGACAAATGTTTTCAAAAAATGAACAGGGTGAAAAGGTACCGAAAGGACATTAGTTATTCAACTAGTGTAACCAAGTCCCCGAACTCAGTTAATCCCTGGTTCGCAGGAATAGGATGATTTTCCCATCATCTTGTTTGGGTTTCTAATCGACCCACCCCAAATGGATTAGTGGCGACTCCTTGGTATAAACCATTTGCATGTTAAATACTTAACCCTAAGTCGCGATATGATATGGGCTTGGGAGAGCCCGAGTTAAGTCCTAAACCTAGACTTAACATGTACTAAGCGAGCCCCCCTTCTTTTTGCATGTTCGATAAAAGGGCTTAGGAGGTCGGTCATGACAAAGCCCAAGTGTAGGGGACACAAGCCTGAGCACTAACCACCTCACCCTAGTTGTTGAGGTCTCGGCATAGACACTAACTTCGGGGTTCAAGTGTTGAGGACCTGAGCCCAAGCGAAGAAAACCCAGGCACGGGCACCATGATCTCGAGCTTGGGCACTAGGGCCCCATGCTAAGCCTTTGCAGATTTGGGTTCAACCTCGATGGACTTGGCTTGGGTGCCAGGGATCTGGGCATGAGCACCGAGGCCTCATGCCTGACCTCTGTGAACATGGGCTGGGGTGTCAGGGAGCCGAGCACGCACATGAGGTTCTTGGGCCTAACTTCTGTGGACTCGGGACCCAAATATCTGTTCCCATGTCCCCAGCACTCAGGTTGGGCGAGGTCCATTGAGATTGGACTCAGGACCCAATTACCCATGCTTGATTCCCCGGCTGCTCGTGCGCAAGTTATTGATACTCGTATAGTGTATTTTCTTTGCAAACAACGAAAAATATATTCTGATTCTTTTCAGATTTCCTTAAATTATTCTTTTTCAGATTTCAACCCATCGAATTTCCATTCCACGAAAACTTGAGTGCCTAAGTTACTCTCAGTAATACGAGAGTGCTGCTACTGAACTACGCTTCCGTTGAAGTTGCCTCACCTTGAGGTTGATCAACAAACAAAAGCCGACTTGACATATACAACAATTTAACCCTAAAGATCTTCAATAATTTTCTTTAGGGTAGTTAAACTATCAAGTAGTCGACACCAGATTTACCTAACTACTTCCATGCGTACTATTGCCTTACTAATGACAGTGACAAGCAATTGACATTTTTCCTGCAGTTCTGTTGGATGGCGCATCTTGTGACCAGACCTTGGATTCGATCGAAATTTTCGGGAACGAATGACTTGTTTGATTATTTCCATTTTCCCTTTTGCACCAAGATCTGCTAACCTCCAAGTGATTTGACACATTGGCAAACTTGATTTTGATTTCTATGATATGTTTCATTTTTTTATTCCTTTTCCTTCTTTCATCTTTCTCACTTCTTCTCGTTCTCTTCCACTACACACAGGAAGCCCAAACTCCTAAGGTTGGTATCACCATTATCGTAGCCTTTCGCAACCGCTACTGCCACCGTCTCCACTTCCAGCACCACCATCATAGATCGGGCCTTCGTCGTCTGTTCTGAGGTCTTTGGTTCAATGCCTGTGTGATCAGATGTTTTCCCCATCGAAGACAACAAATTCGAGGCATCAACCGTCGAAGAAGTTATGCCATGATTAGGGTAAACAAACGAATCTATGATTTTGTATGTCAATCATTCGTCTAACCTTTGATCTAGATTAACAATCCCAAGTACTTTCAACCTAACAGCACAGATAATCTGTTAATTGATTCACTCAATATCGAAAGACTTACCTTAATGAAACTTCAAGTTACCCATCCCACTTTAAGCATCAGGGCATAGTTTGCTTTCCCCTTCAAAAGCTTCATGACCCAATGAAATAGTGGACGCCAGTCAATATGAAAGTCATGAAGGATGCCCAGCCAATAAGTAGAAGCAGCCACGCATCCAAAGAAAATATGTTCTCTAGCTTCCCAAAAGCCCACCATGAAGCAAACATAAAGACCTTCAACATGGACACCCTCTTCGGACATTCTATCCTTTGTGGAGTAACCTGTTCAACACCAACTAGCAGTGGATAAAATTGTGCTTCGAGATACAAAGTGAGAGCCTAACCAACTTTCTCCAGGAAGCATAAAAAAAAAGGAAAAATGATCGTCGCATAAGTCCGCCATTATGGTCATGACTAAAAGCATACATAAATCCTATAGGTACAGAAACAGAGATTATTAGCTATCGAATTCAGTTTGCCCATCTTAGCCAGCTCCGGGCACATATTGGCCTCCCTCAGCATGTGCCGAACCTTCCACTGCCCGATTCTGCGAAACAATGTCTTACATTCAATTAAGATATTCTCTATGATTGGTGGAACTTGTCACAGATTATTGCAACATTGAAATAACATAAACGAGTCTCTTTCAATTTCTAAACGGTTAATATAATACCATGCCGCGGCACATAGGTTTCAGCTAGTAACGTTGAAGCTTCTCCATTGTTACAAGCGGAACCCCTCACCCAGTTTCCGCCACAGTTATGGGGTATTCCTGTTCCAGCAGTCTCCTGTTCTTCATTCACTGCTCCATCTGTATTTAACTTGTGCCATTCATCTTTAGGTTTTTGCCAAGAGATGTTATAATCAGTGCTCTTCTTTCTAATTTTATTCCGTGCAGAAACAACTGCAAATTCCATAGCTTAACAAAACAGAAGTTAGTAAGAATTAAAGGCAAAGATTCAGGATCAAAAACAGCTCTGTTACATTGAATCCAAAGTCCCCAAAGAGCCATGAGGAAAATTCCTCTCAACAGTAACAATGAATTGCTACTTAATTATACATTTGTCCTTCTAATCATCAATATTTGTACTTTTGATCCAACAGATATTTAGTGAAAGAGCATAGTTCCTTAGCTTCTTCTCCCTCCCTATCCCCCAGCAAACTAATTCCGATAGCGAACCTTGGATAACAAGCTACTCGCTAAAACACACTCATTTTTGCCGCCCTATTTGTAATATTTCTAAGCTTCAATATCCTTCAACTTCTGCAGTTTGAAAATAATTAGAACCCAATATTAGTTCCTACCAGTGAACAGCCCGGACTTCAATAGGAATGAGCGTTTATTTTTCTTATCTTATGTAGTTTGACCCAAAAGTAAAATATTACGCAATAATAATATTTTCGTTTCACTTTAAGATGAAAAATAAATTCTAGAAATGTCATATTAATTTTAGCACTAGTTTAGATTAGTTCATTGAGAAAACAGCATACAATTGGCATTTTCCTTGTATATAAAACGCAAAAAAAGAAGAAGAAAGAATCGCTTTTTTTAATAAAAAATATTGAAAAGATATATGTTACGAAAAGAAACTAGGATGGTAATAAAAGAAAATAACGAGAAAATGGAGTAGAAAATAAAATTTGACGACCTAAAACCTTGTAGGATGTAAGTAACTTCACCCCAAGAGTCCATTGTCCCATAAATTTGAAGAACTATAAGGAAATAAAGTGTTAATAAAGTATTAAAGTGGAACGCGCTTTTTTTTTAAGTGTCACGATCCACCAGTAACCTAAATCAGCTTTCGCGTAGCATATTATTTCCACTCCCTAATCCGGCCAAAGGTAGACCATGGGCCACCTACATCAGAAGACTAATGTATTCACAATAAATTACTTCCTCGTAATCAATTTGACAAATTGTTTATCGGGTGAGATAGACCCTACGTGTTTAAATGCGTAAAACCCTAATGTTCTATCACTCAATCAAGGACATTTGTTGGGTATTTACTTCATAGAAGGTGTTTTGAGGTCATCACTCATGAGCATGCTTGTTGCTAATCTTCTCTACCCCCCGCCCCCCGGCACCCCCCACCACCCCCCCCCCCCCCCAAAGCAAAATCAAGCGGCCGGGTTTGACCCGCCATTCAACAACTAGTGATAGTAGACTAGGTCCTTCTTAGACTGCACATAATGTACAGTTCTTTTAGGTCAATCTCTCCACATGTCGTAACTCATGCTTTCCGACTCCAATTTTTCAAATCCATCGTTATAGTCCGATGATGAAATTGTCGGTTAACCTATCACTGGGGTGTTGCTCATTCACGATCTCGACTCAGTCATTGCCTTGTCGGTCTATCCTGTCATGTCCCTGATGTCTTCAGTTTAAATGGAGCCACGTATCGATTACTTAATCGAGCTCTCTATGGGACGGAGATGGTTGCTTTGATTATTGAGTTTTCTTTATTATTATTGTGTACTTTCGATCTCTTCAAGCGTCACCCTCTTGAGAACGTCACGCGGAGATGATAAGTATGATGAGAAATTGCCTTATCGTGAAGCTGTTTTCTAGGGAATATTTCTTGAACAGCCGGTGATGTCGGGCATAGAAAATCCCTCCTAGATGTCGCCAAAAGCTTTCTTAAGAAAACCCTCAGACTTATCGACATGGGATTGCGAGAAAATAATCATTCCCCCACATCTTTATGTAGATGACCTATGTTTTTACCCAACGGTGCGTTATTTCAAGCTCTGTACGTATGGGCAAAGCCACCGAGTTGGGATAAATTATTGCAACGTCAACATCATTTAGAAAAGAAAAAAAAAATTACTACTACAACCCTTGCATGCTTTTGAGAGACATATGAGTTGCCCTAGATGATTTTGAATAAAGGGTTATATTTTCCCCGTCTTAGATGGAAACTCCCACTTGGCTGATTTGTCGCTTACAAAGTTATAGACATTACCCAAGTGCAAATTTAATAAAATATAAATATGGATTATATCCATATTTGTAATCCACTAATTAGATAACTGGTTGGAGAAAGTTTCCTTTAAGTAAGGATGAAGAAAAATGTGGTTCTTATATTAAACTTCCTTAAAGCCCGAAGAGATCATTGCCGTTGGATGATGTCTAATTTTCGGACAAATTCATATGCATGCGACGCCACTTAGAACGACTATCAGCCTTCCTAGTCTATATATTGAACAGTCTTGCAAAGATATACAATATGCTCATGCGTTATGCTTGGAAGAGGATAAATTAAAACGTAAACTAGTTCTTAAATTGAGAGAATCCTAATAAACAAAAGTTTTCCAGCTAAACCACAATGAGTGGGAAAAAAATATGCAGGAAAACAGAGAAAGGAAACCCTAAAACTGGCATAAACTCTCGATGAGGTGGACGGTTTCATACCTAATCACTAAAGTGGGTTCTTGATCGGCCACAACACAAACAAAATGATATTTAGATGGCAAATGTCTCTTCGAATAACTTAAACAAAGAATTTCATGTTCTATCAAACTAAGACATCAAGAAGGAGCCAAATAGTCGGTCTTGTCCAGCCGATTGCGGGGTCTACATGTCGGAGATACGAAAGACAAAAATATATGCTCTCACGAAAACCCTCAAGTCTATTAAAATAAAAACTATGTTAAGGCCCACCTAAAGGCATGCATAGTTTAAAGAAAGGTAGTGAGTGGAGTCACATGTCTTTGATGCATGTACCGAGAAAAAAGAAGAATAAAAGAGGAAAAGATTACGTGACTGGTGAACTAACTGAGTCTATACAAAAATTCATTTTATTTCTCAAATTCCTCTTTGGATCCATCGCTTTTTGTGCACCTAGTGGTGCAGCATCTTCTCATGAGTTGGTTGTTATATGTACCTCAAGAGATCATTTGCGAAACCCTAACATATCAAGAACAAGTCAATAGCAACCGAGCCTTTTCAGCCGGGTCATACTGGATATCCTTTTTAGACCAATTATATCTAATCACAATTCATTTTATAGTAATTGGGGGTCTGAGGATGTGTGCTTGTTTTGTTGAAAAATATAGTATGAGAATCCAACTTCTCCAAGTTAGTATCTTGACTATGTAGATGAAATTAGAGAGCAAAGGATATAAACCATAGAACTCGGAGATTCTTGAACATGGAGAAGACGGTCGAACACTAAACATTAATCTATGTATTAGGTCAGATCTTGAGCTAGATTCCTCACATCCTTTATCACCCAGTTATGAATTTTCTTTTTGTAATAGAACTTGAATTTCTACGACCCTTCAACGAGGGATACATATGTTGGAATCACACACACTTCAACTTTTCCTCTCCATATGAAATATTAATTTGTAAAACACAGAGTGCACCATACTCTAATAGCTTAACAAGTTCGCTTTAAAGCCACGAACGCGCTTACGTGAAAATTATGGAATATCAATGTTTAAGGAGTGATTATCATGAACTATATATTCTAGAAGGATCTAACTTTGTCCTAGTTAGTATCAACACTCGTAGATGAAAATTAGAGAGCAGTGAAAATGAACCCTTGAACAAGGATATGCTTCAATGTTATGAATTATGAAAGATTTTGTCTTGCTTTCAAGACAGCAATGGAGCTATGCCACACTTCTTTATTAAAATGAAGCGTTTGATCTGAAGCAAAGTCAGCAGCTTCAATAAATTAATCAGTCCAAATATTAGTTACATCACATATATAGTTAACAAGATGTGTTTATAAAGCTTCTAACTCAGAGAGCTTACCTACCATACCTATATATATATTCTTTGACCAATCGGAGCCTTTTGGAAGCATTGACATCCACGCCTTTGGATCTTCCCATCTTCTACTCTTGAATGTTCGCATATGATGCATCAGATCACAGCGTACGTTAAGTGGGCGAATACTGCTAAACCTATAACATAAAAATATTGAGGAAAGTGTTACGTGATCGAATTGTTTCCGCCTTGAGCAATAGAGAGATTACACTTAAATCCTTTGTTGTCATTGAGATAGCGGTGTACATGTCGAAAATAAGATGGATTTTGTCAGGAAGGATACCAAATTCAACAATTTATCTCCATATGTATTTGACATACTATACCTGTCGATTCATGAAAGATTTTTTTTTAAAAAAAAGGTTAACATAATCACATCTAGAAGAGAGTAAGCCTACATTTATGCCCCTTAAACAAGTCAAACACAACCGACCCGCCTGCGTGCTCCTCTCTCTCTCTCTCTCTCTCTCTCTCTCTCTCTCTCTCTCTCTCTCTCATGGATATCAATCAATTGAATCTAGAAAAGCCAGAGCAAGTATTCATGAGCATAGATCATGACCATGGTCCTGTGAAATCCTATACTTGTGCCTTCTGCAAGAGGGGCTTTTCAAATGCCCAGGCACTTGGAGGTCACATGAACATTCACAGGAGGGATAGGGCAAAGCTAAGGGAATCCATGGAGGAAAGCGCGCTGTCACTTGGAGTCATCCCGAGCAAAAACGCCGTCCCCACTGAAAATCACAACGACGAGAAGAGCAGTAACAAAAGCCCCCCAAAAGGGCCACGTACCATGTCCATAGAAGATAAGACATGTGCTCAAGCAAGAGATGACGGTGTTGAACAAGAGAGGATGCAATCGAGTCCAAGTTCGGACTGGATAGAATTGGACCTCGAACTTCGGCTAGGCCACGAGCGCCCTCTCGAGAGTTCCTCAGCAAGTACTAAATAATTCTATTAATCTCAAGGTACACATCCACAGCGCAAAGGCTTGTAGGTTCCTCTATATGTAGCCTTCTTCACCTGTATTATTTGTTTCTCTTTTAACTTAGAGAACGAATTACTTGTTGAGGATGTGAAGTTCATACATAACATTTTTGAAATTTCTCTGTTTATTGCAACTTGATTTCTTCCTAATTTTGACTCATCGGCGTAAAGTCAAACTTTTCCTCTATGCAACTAATATACAGCAGATTGGCAACAAACTGCTTCCATGGTAATGCTAGGGTTGGCGTGTAATATTTTGTTGGGCTACTATTAACTATTAACGCTAGGGTTGGCGTGTAAAATTTTGTTGGGCTACTATTAACTATTCAAAAAGTTAAATTGTTAGATAAATGCGTTATTCATAATTTAAAAACTTCAACATGGCATCATCTGAACTTTTTATTTGCATGCCAAAGGAGTCTTGAGTAGCTAGATATGCACTTATAAAGAAAATAGCACAAGTCCTGACTTACCATTTAGACACTTCATGGAAAAATTACAATATTTATCGCTCAAAAAATGACCACGTCATGTTGGACATCCCTTAAGAATGTACTTCTAATGGTCGGATGATATACTTCATGTTGGAAAAGTACTTTTAAACATTTGGTATACATAAAGATAGAAGGCCATGTTTTTCTACATCTCTGGTTGGAGGGTTTTCTGATTCGTAGATTCAAAGGTAGAAATCACCTTCATTTATATTTACATAATCAACTTTGCATATAAATGATACCCATAATTTGTAACCTACCATGAAAGAATGTATACATAATCAAACTCATTGCTTACATTTACACATTCAACTTAGCAAAATAGAAGCTATCGTTATAGGAAATTAGGTTGAAATGGGGAGACTTTTGAGAAAATTTCACTAATCCTCTCTCTAAACTTTTAGTGAATTTTGCAAATAAATAACGGCTTGGGGGAAAATTGCATGATGAATCTTAATTATTGTAGGGAATGCAATTGTATCCTAAACCTTTTAATTGAACCAAATTAGTCTTAAATATTCGAGGGAAAGTGCAATTAAGTGATTTCGGTCAAGTTTGCCTAATGTATTTGGCATGGCAGTCTAGTCACCATGGCCATCCTAAATGCAGTGGAGACGGCATGACACGAACTAAAGATTACAAGAAATCACGTTGTTTTTATCAAATATAACGACATTTTTTGTTGGGACAAAATGTGTTTGTAGAAAATGGAATCGGAATATAATCGGATTTGAGGCGTGTAATCACTCTCTTTTAAGATCAACTTGCCCCACAAAGTTACTATAGGTTACTAGCAAATTCCCTTCAATATACAGCATAGTCACGGTGAGAATACTATATAGTAATTCCAGTATTTCTCCTAAAACACTCTGCAAAACAATTGAGAAAATGGCTGTCTCGTTTTTCTCTTAAGGAAGAGGAAAATGAAGAGAATTCTATTCTTCTTTCAATTGAGTAGAATTGTCCAATAAATATAAGCAAATAGAACACACCTCTTGGTGTCTAACTATCAATACGAACACACCCATTCATGTTCAAAAAATTGCAATTCGAACATAACCCTTCGTGTGCGAAAACCGTCATTCGGACATAACCGTTCATGTCCGAAAAGTTGCAATTCGGACACAACTTTTCAAGCATGAAAACTATTGATTTTGAACACATCTTTTCGTGTTCTAAAACGGACAGTTTTGTCCGAACAGTCATAAGTTTAAAAAAATAAATAAATTGCTGATTAAAACTTATTTTGGTCCAAGTGCACTTTAAAATCGCACACCCGCACTCGAGTATTGTGAAGTCTAGCACATTCACCCATTTTTCTTTATTTACAACAAAAGATAATACCTTAACTTATAAATAGACCAAAAATTTCCTTTCTCTTTCCTATTCCTATGTGGAACAAGAAAAAAGCCTTACTTGCTTGTTTTACAAACAAACACCAACAATTTTTGGGGCTCTCTTTTGAAAAGTTGTCATTCCACTTCTATTCCCTCCTCCATCACCTTCACCACCCCACGCCCTCCTCTCTTTTTGGATCGCCAGCTCCCTCTTGCTCTTGAACTCACCCCTCGAAGCCCTCAGACTCGCTCTTAATGAAGCCAACAACGTCCTCGTTTCAGTCTCTCCGGCCACCAAGTGGCCTCCTCTAGCTCCTCCTCCTCTGTTCGACGATTGTGACGCCATCTTCATGGATTAGGAGAGCGTTCCTCCTGAGGGCCTCATCCGAATCGAGAGGCCAAATTCTGCCTCTCGTTTGAAGAAATAGGGGTTCGTTGCAATTTTTGTTTTAGCTGTTGAAATTGCTTCTGTTTTGTTGCATGTCTCTTTTGTGGTGAGTTTGTTTTGGTGCGCTTGTGTGGTTGTTTTGCTTCAGAAGGGTGGCACTGCTTGTTGGTGGGGACGTTGCGGCTTTGCTTCTGTTCACTGCTACTGGTAGATTCAGTCATGGATTCCCTGTTTTCAGCCTCGAGACTCTGCGTACTGCCGACCCTCCAAACATTAGAGCAAAGTACTTCGCAATTTGGGGCTTTAGTTGCTTGACCAAGCAACAACGTTGTTTATCTAAGCAAAAATGGCATCGTTTCATGTAATTTCATCACCCGTCGTTGTTATACGTAGGACGGCTAAAAATGAGTACACTGCCATGTTGGATAAATCAGTCAAAACTTGGCAAAGAGGACATGATTACACTTTCCCTTAGAGATTCATGACTAAATTAGTTCACTTAAAAGGTAGAAAACTCTATTACATTCCATATAATAGGTTTATGACTGAATGTTTAACTTTCTCCTTAACTTCAATCTCAATTATCGAATGCATCTGTAACATTCCGAATTTTGACCCATTTTTGGGATTTATAAAACGTATATTTCGTCAGTGCACTTATAATTAAATCTCGCTTAGAACTGATCACTATCGGATTATTTTTAAATTTGAGATTTTACTAAAATAGCACTCGATCGAATTTAACCATTAATTAGAGCCCGAACTTAAGTGTTGAATTTTTTGGAGTTTCATGATGAATTTAATTGGATGGTGTTGATATTATTATGGCCAGCGTCGATATTGTCCGGAATTGATGAAAAGTGAAGTTTAAACCTAGTGCGAATTTTAACTAGTAGACCTCCCTCTTAATGTATTTTATTTAGTGTTTTTTGGCTTTTTTCCTAATTTATAGTTAGGATTTTTCGTGGATCGTCGGATCGACTTCGAGTTTGAACATGGGCAGTTGGATCGCACTCGATGGAATTGACTTTCTCTCTCTCCCTCTCTCTCTCTGCCGCGCACGTCCCATCCCCATCTGCCCCATGCACACGTCCCCTCCCTCTCTCTCTCTCTCTCTCTCTCTCTCTCTCTCTCTCTCTTCTTCTTCTTCTTCTTCTTCTTCTTCTTCTTCTTTCTTCTTTCTTCTTCTTTTTTCTTCCTCCTTTCCCTTCGCCGCTGCCCTTGCTCCCCTCTACCCAACTGCCGCTCACCCAGCCACCGCTCGACGGCCATCCGCCTTGCGCCGCCCGCCACTGCGTGTCTTGCCGCCCAGCCATTGCTCACCGCTCACCGTCGTTGTCGCCTCCAGCTTACGTAACAGCTCGCCGCCGCGAGTCTCGCCGGCTCACTCGCTCGACTAGCCACCGCCACCATCGTCGCTGCCGCCCAACCACTACACGCCGTCGCCATCGCCAGCCAACCCGACCGCATACCTGCTCGTCCGACGTCGCCTCACGATCGCCCGTCACTGGTATTCCCAAGCCACCCGCGAGTACTGCCCTCCGCCCAAACTAGTCGCAATCGCTATGCGTTGACATCGCTGCGCGCCCAATCGCCGCACATTGCTCGCAAGGCCGCCGTCCAATCGTCGCTCTTGCCCCCGGCCACTCGCCAACTCACCCAATAGCTCGCTGCCACGGGTCTCGCTCAACAGCTCGCCATCACCGTCGTCGCCAGCTCGCTCGTCACCCTTCGCCAGCTCGCCGTCACCGTCGGCCACTCGCCGTCACCGTCGGCCACTCGCCCAACTCATCGGCCATGTCATCCAGCTCACCTGGCTACCGTCCCAGCCGTGGCCGAGCAGCCCAGCTACTGCCTTTGCCCGTGCCAAGCCAGTTGCCCGCGCGCCTAGCCGTCGTCCCGGCCGTGGCTGAGCTCGCCCAACCGCTCGCCCATCGTGGCCAGCTGCTCGCCCGCAAACCTGGCTACTCACCCGGCCGTGGCCGAGAGTTGTGACGAGCGATGGCTGAGCCGCTTGCTCACTATGCCCTCGCCCGCGCCGAGCTCGCCGCTACCCCGACCGACCATTTAGCCCCCTTGCCGGTTTTTCTTAGGCCAAAACCTAAGTAAGTGACTCCCTAAACCCTACTTAGTATTTTGAGCATTATTAGATTTGTTTAGGGGTGATTAGTGTTGGTTTAGTGACTAAGTTAGGTAGGAATTAGTTAATTGAATGTGATTGATTTATGAATTATTGTGGTGGTAATTTTGTGGCTAAATTAGTGATCAATCGAGATAGATTCAATGACTGAGTTGTAGCGGCGTTTATGGGTGAAATTGGTGTTTGAATGTGGTCGACTTGAAGGTCGGATTGGTGGGCTAATGTGGTGAGCATGACTTGAATTTGAATAGTATGACGTGTTAGATTGGTATTGGCGAATTGTGTTGTGGCGTATGTGTATGAGAAATGTCCTGATGTATGATTACGCTGGACTGAGCTCGAATCGATCGGAGGGCTGCCAACCTAAGGCGTGGTTACGCAGGTGTGGCTAGAAAGGCAAGAAATGACTTGAGGCGTGATTACACTGGTTGAAAGAAATGTCCTAAGGCATGGTTATGCGGGATTGAGCTTGGATTGATCGGATGGCTGGATCTAAGACGTATTGACACGGGTCATGGATAGTTAGCTAGACACGCATGCGAAATGTGTTTGGTTAAATTTGGTGAATGTATATGATTATGGTGCTCGAGTGTTTTTGTTATGTTCTTGAGCTATTATTGCATTATTGTGATTTAACTAATGCATGGAGTTGGCATGTGATTTGAGACGAGGTAAGTGTGCATAAGAATTCTATTATGTTGATTGCTAGATTGTATATTGGGACTTGTCTGGGTACACATTGGCTTAAGTGGGGTTTAGGTTGTCTGCTTATTGAGATTTATTATCATTGCTATAGTGCAAACCATTTCAAATCCCCGACCCTGACCTTGATCATGCCGTCAACTCGACGTTTTGGGGTCCCTATGCATACGATGCATAAGGAGACCGAGTATCCAGTAGGTTCACATCAGACTTACATTAGGCACCTCATTATAGTCTAGGTAGATGTGGGCTTAGAGGACTTGCAGCGTCATACTTACTTGGCCTGATTTTATCGTGAAGGGTTGAAGTTAGTTAGCCAAATCTGGTGTTTTGAGGGACAGCAGCAAGGCAACGAGGATGCCATGGATTAGGAGCTCTGATAGTGAGATTCTGGACTCTGAAGATCCCTCGGAGAACCCTGGTCTCGAACCCGAGCTCGTACCAGAACCTGTAGCACCTGCAGATCTCGAGCTTGAAGAGGAATTTAAGGAGTCCGAATTTAAAGAAGAGCTTGAGCCTGTGCCAGAGCCCATAGAGATCGAGCCCGAGAAGGAGCCGGGTAACGAGGAAAAGCCGATCGAGATCAACTCTGACACGAAGCCGGAGTCTTCAGGGTCTGATTCAGATTGGGTACCATAGGAGCATTTGGGCGCCGGGCTTAGAAGCTTTTTGGTAGAGAACTCTTTTTGTGCAGCTAGCTAGCTTACCCTATCACCTGTCCCTTTTTTATGATAATGATGGATGTTAACCCTAGGAGTCTATTATCTGATTGTCTGGCCGAATGTTGTAAGTGACTATTTTCCATTGTTATGAAATTATTGTTTTGTGCTATTACTATCCCTTCGTCATTGTCTATTGTCTGAGTTGTTATATTTCTCTTCTGCTTGCGTATACATGGGGGTGTCTCATTTGGGTTGGCGACGCGTCATGGGACATCATGTTTGATACGACCATTGTAGGGGTATCGCAAGCCCGTTGAGGTTCGGGCCATGACATCCCCGTTGATTTGGTATCAAAGTAAGGTTAGCTCGATCAAATTTGATTGAAGCCTAGAGTGATAAGGAGCGATGACTTTGGGATAGCCAGTTAGGGAGACTTGTGTGCCATGCGTACCCCATACTATGTGATTGTGGTTACTGAGTGATCTTATGCAATAATGTGTGAAGTGCAGGTGCGTCAGGACTTGAGGTAAATGCATAAATCATGTTGGTTGCGATTAAGTGCTGTATGTGATTGGCTGTCTGCTTGGTGAATTTGTTGTTGTGATTCACTACCTAGGGTTTTAGACTGGTATAGTTGGCCTAGGTCTCTAATTCCTGAGTGGAATTATAGCAGGTAGACGAGTGTGAGAACCCAGTAAGAATGAGCAGCCGAGGTCGAGGTCGAGATAGAGGTCAAGGTCATGTGACCCCGCAAGCTAGAGTTGCAGAGGATCCCCAGGTGGATGGAATTCTGAGGCCACTACAAGAAGTCGGGATTTTAATGGATAGACAGACTGAAGAGCGGAATGCTACTATCGCTGCTGCTATTGAGGCCATTGTTGCCGCTACTAACGGAGCCAATGGAAATGATGGAAACAATGGGAACAACGGGAATGGTGGGCACCCCGCTCAGGGCCAAATAAATGCAAACAAGCCGATGTCTAAGCTAGTTGAGTAGTTTTTGAAGTTGAAGCCTCCGAGGTTCGATGGTAGAGGTAATACTGAGGCTGCACCTCGATGGGTGGAAGAGTTAGAAAAAGCTTTTGAAGTACTAGAATGCACTGAAAATGAAAAAGTAACCCTAGCAGTATGCCAGCTTTAGGAAAATGCAAGCGACTAGTGGAGAGCCACAAGAGGCCAAGTGTTCCTTGTTGGTATTGCTCCAACTTGGATCATTTTTACCGAGACTTTTAATGGCAAGTATTTCTCGAAAAGTCCAAGAGAGCAAAAGTTGGCAGAATTCATGAGACTTCGCTAGGGTTAGATGTCCGTAGACCAATATGAGGTTAAGTTTGTAAGACTGTCCAAGTTTGCCCTAAGAATGGTAGAGGACCCTGTGGACAAAGCCAGGAGGTTTCGAGATGGACTGAAGCCAGACCTTCGCAGTCAAATGATCTCACTGAACTTGAGGGGCTATCATGAGATTTATGACCGGGCTCAGGTAATTGAGCGTGATTTGATGGATCGAGCTGCCACCTCTGGATCACGATGGGCCCCGACTTAGGACAACTATCATTTTGGAAAGAGACTTATGATGGGAAATAATCGTTTTGTCCCTCTTGTTCTGAGAAATATCGAGAAGTCGAATCGCTTTCAGAACGCCCTGTGTCGGTTATGTAGAGGGAAACATGAAAATGGACCTTACCCAAATAGGGGCGGAGCATGTTTTAAATGTGGCGAAAGGGGCCATCAGGTGAGGGACTGTCCCAACAACAAGCAAGCTAGGTTACCTGCACTACTGCCACCGCCGCCCCGGATTGGAGATCAGTTCGAAGCTATCCAACCGGTCAATCAAAATAGGCCGCTGGCCCAAGGACAAGTCTATGCAATGGCGAGGAGGGAAACTGAAGATGTGCCTCGCATGGTCATAGGTACAGTCTCTCTCCGTGATCATGCTGCATATGCTTTTTTTGATCCGGGGGCGTCGTATTCGTTTATATCTGAGCAATTCGTTAAATTGTCTGGAGTTGAGCCGAAACCACTTGAAGTTATGCTGTATGTGACTATTCCGTTGAATGATAAAGTGCCAATTACGTTTGGATACATTGATTGTAAGATGGTGACTAGTGATAGGGAAGAAATGATAGATTTGATGGTTTTAGCTACGTACGACTTTGATGTGATTATTGGTAAGGACTGGTTAGTTAAACAGAAAGCTGTAATGGACTATAGTAACAGAGTGATCCAATTTAATCCGGTTGAACATCCTAAATTTGAGTTTGTGAGAAATCGAGGAGGAACCTCGATCTCTTGAATCTCATCACTTGAGGTGACTAAGCTATTAGACAAAGGGTGCCAAGGATTTCTAGCGACTGTAATTGATTTGACGGCTAGAAAGCAGAGGCTAGAAGACATAGCCGTGATGCGTAATTTCCCCAATGTCTTTCCTTAAGAATTGCCGGGATTACCACATGATAGAGAAGTAAAGTTCGTGGTTGAGTTGGCCCTCGATACGAAACCGATCTCGAAAGCACCTTATAGGATGTCATTGTCAGAATTGAAGGAATTGAAAGTTCAAATGCAAGAGTTACTGGATAAGGGCTTTATTCGCTCGAGTGCGTCTCCATAGGGAGCACCAGTGTTATTCGTGAGAAAGAAGGATAGGTCTTTGAGGTTGTGCATTGACTACAGACAATTAAATCAGGTGACCATTAAGAATAAGTATCAACTATCAAGGATAGATGACCTATTTGATCAGTTGCAAGGAGCATTGATATTTTCTAAGATCGACTTAAGGACGAGTTATCACCAACTGAGGATTAAGAAGGAGGACATGCCGAAGATGGCATTCAGGACGAGATATGAACACTACGAGTTTATAGTGATGCCATTTGGATTGACTAATGCCCCTGCAATCTTCATGGATTTGATGAATTGGGTGTTCAAGGAATTCCTGGATTAGTTTGAAATCGTGTTCATAAATGATATCTTGGTATACTCACGGAGTTCCGCTGAGCACGAGTTACATTAGGAAAAAGTTCTACGAAAAAAAAACTTTAAGGGAATATGCACTTTATGCTAAGTTCAGTAAATACGAATTTTGGCTTCATCGTATAGCGTTTTTAGGACATGTGGTATTCGAGGAAGGAATTGCAGTGGATTTGACGAAGATCGAAGCCGTCACGAGTTAGCCGAGGCTGACAACAGTAATCAAGATTCAGAGCTTCTTGGGTCTAGTAGGTTATTACAGACGCTTCGTGGAAAGGTTTTTGGCATTAGCGACACCATTGACGCAGTTACCAAATAAGGAGATGAGGTTTGAATGGACGGATAAATGTGAAAGGTGTTTCCAAGAGTTAAAGCAAAGATTGACGACCGCGCCAGTGTTAATAATCCCGTCAGGTCCGGGAGGATATGAGATCTATAGTGACGCATCGCTAAGGGGATTGGGATGCGTGCTAATGCAAATACGGAAGATTAGTGGCATACGCATCGCGACAATTGAGACCGCATGAGCTGAATTATCCGATTTACGACTTGAAATTGGCCGCGATTACCTTCACTCTTGAGATTTGGAGACACTACTTGTGTAAGGAGAAGTTTCAGATTTATACGGACTATCAAAGTTTAAGGTACTTATTCTCCCAAAAGGAATTGAACATGAGATAGCGTCGTTGGATGGAGTTCCTTAAGGACTATGATTGCGATATTTAGTATCACTCCAAAAAAGCTAATAAAGTAGCAAATACACTAAGTCAGAAATTGAGCATCGTGCATATGATGGTCAAGGAATGGACTCTGTTGGAGGGAGTTTAGGATTCTAAGTTTAAGTTTAAAGTGAGTCATGTCTCAACTCTGCTTGCCGCATTGAGGATTGAATTGGAAATCCAGACTAAGATTAAGACTTTACAATCGACGGATCCGGAGATTCAGAAGATTCTGAAAATGGATGTCACAAAAAGGAAATCAGACTTTCAGGTACTCGAGGATGGGATTTTGAAGTTCCGTGGACGATTGTGTGTGCCAGGTGATGCAAAACTAAAGGAGGAGATTTTGTCATAAGCTCATCGTAGCAATTACAGTATTCACCCGGGTAGTACGAAGATGTATCAGAACTTGCGACAGCATTAAAGGTGGAACTACATGAAAGTGAATGTAGCCAAGCACGTGGCTAAGTGTTTAACATGCCAACAAGTAAAGGCGCAATATTGCAAATCGGGTGGAATATTGCAGCCATTGGAAATCCCTAAGTGGAAATGAGAACACGTCACAATGGACTTTGTAATGAGATTACTAAGGAGCCAGAGGGGTCATGATTTGATTTGGGTAATAGTCGACCAATTGACAAAGTCAGCATATTTTCTGCTGGTGCGAAAGGACTTTGCCTTAGAAAGGTATGCCAAGATATACGTGCGATAAATTGTACGTTTTCACGGAGTGCTAGTGACAATTACTTCGTACTGTGATCCTAAGTTTACTGCCGTTTTTTGGAAAAGTTTTCATACGGCATTAGGAAAGAAGTTACAGTTTAACACGATCTATCATTCCCAAACGGATGGCTAGTTTAAAAGGACGATTCAGACTCTAGAAGATATGCTGCGGGCATGTGTACTGGATTTTAAGGGTAGTTGGGAGGAACAGTTGTATCTGGTTGAGTTTGCCTATAACAATAGCTATCGGCAGAGTATCAGAATGGCATTATTTGAAGCGCTGTATGGTAGAGCTTATAAAACACCGGTTTGTTGGGATAAAGTTGGTGAGAGGAGCATCACGGGTCTAGAGTTAGTTCAGCAGTCAGCGGAAACAGTCAAGGTAATTCGGGACAGGCTTAAAATCGCTTAGAGCGGCCAAAAGAATTATGTAGACCAGAGATGTAGGCCTTTGGAATTTTAAGTGGGGATCACATTTTCTTCAAAGTATCGCCGATGAGAGGATTGTCATGGTTTGGCAAGAAAGGGAAGTTGAGCCTGACGTACGTGGGTCTATTCGAGATCTTAGAGAGAATTGGTACTTTGGCCTATTGTCTCGTATTACTGCCGAATTTATCCCAAGTTCACAATGTGTTCCACATGTCTATGTTAAGGAAGTGCTGTTGACACCTAATTTTTAGCCGATGCGTCATTAAAAAATAGAAAATTCGAGATTATGGTTTCCGATCGCGACGGAGCCTGTTTCTTGAGCAAAAAGAGTCGTTTTTTAATTCTGTCTGTTGGTTTAGCTTTTATAAATGATTTTCTATTCATTTCATACAAAAACCCGAAAAGTCAAATGGTTGACTTTGGCGTTGACTTTTTGGTCAACCCTTTGACCAAAAGTCAATCCCAAGTCAAATTGGGGTTTTTTGCATAAAAAGATTCATTTCAAGTCCAATTTCACTTTAGAAGTGGAAATTTTAGAAAAAATCAAAGATTTGATCATAAAATCAAGCTCCTAGTGAAAAGTCAACTAAGGTTTGACTTTTGGTCAAACCGTTGACCAAAAAATTGAAAAAAATCAAAAATCCAAAAATCATCTTATTTTACATTCAATTTACCTTTGGCATTTAAAATTTTACAAAAATCGATTTAGAATCAACTTTTTCCCAAATTGCGGAATTTGATTCAAATCGGCCAAAAATGAAATTACTTCATTTCTAGTCATTTTTTAGATTAGTTTTCTTCACGACATTTGATCTAGAGGTCATTTTATATCCAATTTTTGAACTAATTTTGTGATTCCAAGCCAAACACAAAAACCCCCAATTTTGGCCCTAATCAGTGATTTTGATCGATTCTTCATGATTTGCGCAATTGAGACACGAATGAGCCTAATTTCTTATATGAAGTCCAAATTCAAAATCAATTTTGGAAGATTCACATGAATTTGGGTCAATTTGATCAATTTAGTGATCCAATGATTAGAAAGTCTAAGAGTGATTGGTCTAATTAGTGCAATTCAACTTGACCCACTTTAGACTAATATTCAATTTGATGAATTGGAACTCAATTTGGTTAATTAGACTTCAATTAAACTTGTTATTCTAGCTCGGTCATGCAATTACCCAAATTTAGAGCTAATTGACTCAAATCGGTTTAATTCAAATTGAACTAATCCGATCGGACTAGTCATTTTCGGGTCGAAAATTTTGATAATTGATAACCCGGTCGGACCAACCAAGGTCAGTCACATCCTCTTGAGTACAAAAATGACAAAAATGCCCTTAATAAAAAATGACAAAAATCCCCTTGATTAAGAATGACCAAAATACCCTTCTTCAAGGATTAAACAAATTAATTAGGGGATTAGCAAATCAATCATGGCCATTCATTTAGAATTGATCATGTCCATCCATAATGCCATGTCATCAATCCTTAGCCTCTAAGGAATATTCTTAATCATTAAAGATGCATTTTGGACCATTTGATCAATCTAAGGGCTAGAATTCAAAGTTGAAGGGGTTATATAGTTTTTTCCCTCCAAAAATCAAAAGGGGGGGTTCATTTTCATATCTATTTTCTCTCTCTCTCTCTCTCTCTCTCTCTCTCTCTCTCTCTCTCTCTCTCTCTCTCTCTCCCTCTCACGATCGGCTCTCTCTCCATCGAGCTCCCTCTTGGCGCAGCCAACTCCGGCGCCTTGCCGGCTGCTTTCCGACGAGCCATCCCCCCTCCGGCGTCCCCCACGGCGGCCTGAAGTCAATCGCAACATCAGCAACCAGCTGTGGTGGCCGGAGCATCTCCCTCCGGCGAGATTTTCTTCTCGGCAACATCACCGGCATTACCGCCGGTGATCTGTCCAGTCGGTTCAGCCGGCTGAACCGGTCCTCCGGCGACCTCCTCCGGCGATCCGAAGCTTCCGACTACATCCCTCGGCGTCCTCACGTCGCTGTGGTGGCCGGCCTCTCACCGAACAGCCACCGGATCACATCCTTGCCTTCGTTTTTGCCGATTCGTCTATTTGTGTGAAAACGAGTCGATTCTCACATTATTTTGTGTAATCCCTTGTCGTAGGTTGGCCGAGCTTTCCGAGGCCTCTCCGTGCTATTCCAGATCAGAATACGGAGGCCGGATCGCTCGCTTGAGCGTTGAATCATTGTGAGACAAGGTAAGAACGCTTAAACACAGTCCTGTAATTTCGTGACCAGAAAAACCTGCTTATTTGAAATGCTGATTTGAGCCTGTTAATGTCGAAATCTGGCGAAGTGATGAACTAGAGAATCGTAGAACTCGTCTTAAGCTTCGATTTGATATATCATATGCCTTGATCGGACTTCATTTGCTATGTCAAAACACTTCTAGAAGTTAGGATCAGAATCTGGAATATGTTTTGCAAGTCTGTTCTGATGATTCCCTAACTGACCTTGTGCTGTTGGATGAATTTTATGATTTTTTATGATCATTTTCTGGAAAAACTTCCTTCATGAGAATCGTAGAACACATCCTGATCTGTTCACCATAAAATTTTCATAAAATTTTAAGCATGTTAGCCTAGTACGATTTGCAACGTCATATGCATGTAAATCTGGTTTCATGCTAGTTTCAGTCGACCTTTGTATGTTCTTCGATGTTCATAAATTCGTGTGTTCGAGATATGAAAAAATTTTCTTCACGAAAGTTCTTCCTGAGATCAAGATCTTTCAATTGATACTAATTTCATCAAAATCGGAGATCATTTGAATTTTCAAAAGGAATTCTCACAATTTGATCAGAATCTGTGTTCAGATCTGATTTTCATTCCTTTGAAGTTCAAAAGATGTTTCTCCGAATTTGATGAAGTTAGAGTCCTTCTTTGTAAAAAATCAAAACTTCAAAGTTGCTCATTGGGGTCTCATTATGACCACTGGAAATTTTGAGGACCTAATTGCAATTTTTGGAGGGTCAATTTGCTTGAAAAGTCTTTTCGGGTTAAATTTTCATTTGCAATTGAGTCCCTCGCGAAATTCGAATTTTATAAAAATTTGGAGGGCTTTTTAGCAAAAACTCAAAACATGAAAGTTGTTGCACACAGGGAATCCTAACGGCACAAAAATTTTCGCGCTGTTTTGATAAGGTTTGTTATTTTTCCCGCCTTTATTTTGAAATTCATAACTGAACCATATCCAGCCTGTCACTGAAATTTAATTTGATATTTTCGGGAAAATTGGCTAGGATTTAGAAAAAATGGTCTTCATGACTTTTGATCCTCATGTCATAAGCTTTCTAATGACACCTGAACCACTTCATTTGGACGTCATTAGGATAGTTAATCATTCTTAAACAGATTCAATCCGAATTAGGCATTTAATTGAATAAGTGGTCTTTTTTATAAAGCCCACTTCTCATTGTTTGATTGGCTTCGAAACAAGGCCCATGGGCTTGAATGCATGTTCATTTTATGTTTATGCATGTGTTTGTTAGATGAATGTTAGGCCCGGTGCATGTCCGGCGGGTAGCCCATTCTTGATCATTAGAACCCGACTTTAGGGGTTAATTGATATGAGTTACCGTTTTGTGAATACAAATGATAGCTCATTATCATTAACCATTAATCAAACAATGTTAGGTGATTAGATGGATGATGAATCGAATCGCATGAAAAACAAAGGCCGATCCCGAGGCCCGTGTTTAATTAGTGAATTGATTGCATCATTGTTCTTTCATATGTCATTTATTATGAATGAATGTATGAATGTAAACACCGACACCCGAGAGGCGGTCCAAGGAAGAAAAATCCGAAGTTGAAAAAGCCAAGGTGGTTGACCGATGTCCAATCCGGTCTCAATTTGTGCTCATTTGATGATGGTTCTAAACCGATGTCCAATCCGATTTCAATTTGTACTTAATTCATTCATCCCCGACCATGTCTCGGGATTTCAATTCGTGTTGTAATAAACACCCGACGAGTTGCGGGTTCTTACTTTTTACTTTCTCGCACTTAGAATTAGTTCGTACTTTCAATACTTCAAGTGCTTACTTTACGAATTGTCTTTCAATACAATTGCTTGTTTTCTTTCTTTTTCTAGACTAAGATAGAGTTAGTTTAGAATTTTAAATGAAAATACAAAAACAAGATGCATGATCACATAGTGGACTAAGACTTTGGCATGAAAATGGTAAAAAACAAATGCATGACGACTTAGATAACAACCATGTTAAGTTTAGCGGTACCGAAAGGGCGTTAATAGAAATATTAACGTAAGCTAGTCCCCGAACCTTTGATCTCTGATTTTCGTAGAAACCGAAACGAAATTCCCGCGTTTCGGTTGGGTATTCTAGCCAACCCCCGACCTAGGCTAGTGGCGACTCCTTAAAAAAATAAAATTGATCCGCTGTCACGCGAGATATGGATTTAGGGAAAATCCACGTTCATGATCAATGGGTCATATGGCTAAACAAAAGATTTACACTTCAGTAGAATCATTTTTATAAGATGCCGTATGAACCGTCTCATGAACACTTATCTCTAAACCCGCCTCATCCGAGTTCGGCCCTCGAGGGGCAGGTCGCGACAGGCTTGGCGACTCCACTGGGGAATAGGTTACAAACCTAAGTGGATTAAAACCGTAATAAACTTGATTGGTCGTTATCTCACTTGTCTACATTTTGTAGCATCGACTGCATGTGAAAGTCGCATGGAAAAATGAGGTTAGTTCACTAACCATGTGTTAAATGGTTTTATAGGTTGGAGCCATAAGGGGTGGAGTGAATGCAAACCCATTGTTTCGTAGGTGGTGTTCGGATGAATGTCGAATGTATGAGATTATATGGAAGTGTTGTTTGCTTTAAATTTAAATGCATGTTTACTTGCTTTAGCACGACACAATGCACCCACATCCCGCGGTCTAAAACCCCGGATCGCTTTAGGGCACCTTTAGGAGGTATTAAGAGTGGAATCCGCATGTGAATCCATGTGGTAATCCATTCTTCAATACCGCTCATCTTGATTAGTAAGAAGTGCACCGGCCGACGTTAGTAGCGGTGGGTAAACTCTTCTTATTTAATTGAGATGGGGACCTTAAACCTTTAGAATCCTACCCTTAGGTGTCAAAACTCACATGTCCTCATGCGATGTGTCGATGTGCTTGCCATTTTCTCTTCATGGTAAGGTTGATTGTATTGTTCTACAATTTCAATTACGCCATTTCAATTCCACGTTATATTCTTTTCTATAATGCGTGGTGATTAATCTCGATGCCCAAAATTAGGATTAGTCAAAATGGATATGTCGGAGATTCGAATCATCCCCGTGCCAAGAGCTCTAGTGACCATGTAGGAAAGTCTCGAGTCAAAGCATAAAGACTACGTGGAGAAGAGGATCGGATATCTTCCCGCACTCTTATACATCGAGCCTCGGATCGCCATGATCAAGGCATTGTCTCATTTTTGGAACTCAAAGACATCCACTTTTGTGTTTGGTCGAAATGAGTTGACCCCTACAATTGAGGAGTACGATATTGCCATTGGTAGAGTCGGGTCTTTTGGTCTAGTTAGTCCTCCAATAGATATAGATCCTATAACTCTTTTGAGCCAATTCTTAGGAATTGATATTCTCCAAATCAAAGGCGTTCTTAGAGGAAATTCCAATGCACTTTCTTTCACATTCCTAGAACAACATTTTTCTAGCTTGTCAAAAGAATCGGGTAATCAAATCCCTCGAGTTTTTCTCTTAGCCTTCTTTGGTTTTGTGGTTTTCCCATTTACCAAAAAGACCATGGATCCTTTGGTAGTTCACATTGTCAACCAAGTGTGTATGTTCAAAAGATTCTCAAATATGATCTTAGGCGAGACCTTCGTATCACTCAATAGGTTCAAACAAGACAAAAATGGTACCTTTAGAGCCCCAATAGGTTTACTCCAAATTTGGTTGGTCTCTCACCTCAAAGATTTTGGTTTGAGCTTGAAAATCATAGATGTGTCCAAAGATTGTCATCCTATCTCGCTTTTCCGAGAAAAGGAAAAAATCTTTCCCTTTTGGTCATTCTCAACTTGGTTTAGTTTTTTCAAGAACCTTGTTCCAAATCAAATCCAATGGCATGTTCGTTGGCTTGGAAATCCCGAGGTGCGCCTTAATAACGGATCTGACAACCCAATCCCACTTTTGGGTCTTACGGGGTCTACGTCATATTACCCTTTTAGGGTGATCCGTCAATATCGCGCGCTTCAAAAGATTCCACCATTCCTCAAGCTGGGGTTATATCATTTTGACTATCGCAAAGATGTCATCCAAAAGGACCAAATGACCGACGTGAAGGAAATGGTCAAATTTATCATTGATATGTGGTACAAATGCCGCCCGGAGCCGATTATCATTACCGATGAGTCGGAATTGGAAGGGGAAATGAAGATACATCACGCCTTGCCGGAGTACATACACCGTCGTCTTGAGCCCGAGCTTAAAGTGGATCTCCCTAATGTTCCCGAGAAGCCAACTCAACAGCAAGCTATAGCCGCCAGAGCTTTTAAGGAAAAGAATGAAGCTTTAGCCGAGGTTGAACGTTTGACCCAAGAAAACAAACGAATTTGCCTCGCACCTAAAGAAGATTCATTAGGATTTGGGCTATATTCCATGAGGAAATCTCCTTTCATGTAATTTTCATTTTATAGATTTGATGTATAGGGTTTCCTTTTTACTCATTTTAATAATGATGTAATAGGATTCTCTTCTTGTCTTTAAGGGATTGTATTTCACAAATTTTGTTGTTAATAGTGAAATTTCCCTTTATGCGTACTTTCTTTTCCGAGATTCCAATGGAATATAGATGGGGCATCTTGATTAATCATCACGTGTTACCCCTTTAATTGTATAATTTCTTGTGAAGAAATTATGATAAGAGATTATTCACATGATATTGGGATCATGAGAATATTTCTTATCTCTATTTCATCTAAAGAAAATATAAAATTGAAGGGTTTTATATTTTCGTCTCAATTCATCTTCCGTATGCTAATTTGATTTCTGTTTTTTACAGAGAGAGTATTAAAATACGGCTGAATCGCGTTTTATTATACGCACCCGTCGCCAAGCAAGGATGGAGAACGAAGACACTCGTGCTCGTGTTATTACCATCGAGAATCAAATGGCGCAAATGATGGCTCTCTTAACCGATCTTGCAAATCAAGTAAAGAACTTCACGCCCGTGGCTCCTGCTGCTGCGGCTTCTAATGCGCCCACTAATGCGCCGGTGATAGATCCTGTTGACAAAGGACCTGTTGAAGAGGTCCCCGTTAATGCCATTCCTACCGTCATTGATTTGGAAGCTCCACCTAAGGAGTCGCCCGTCGCCCATATGGATGAAGAGAGCGCGAGATGTCTTGCAAAATTGGAGGAACGCCTGTGCATGTTGCAAGGTTACCAACTCCAAGGCTTTGATAAGCTGTCGCCTTTTACAAAGGTGAAGGTCCCTGATTTTTACAAGGAGCCCGAGTTTTCAAGGAAGTACGATGGAACTGGGTGTCCTAAAACCCACTTGAAATATTATTTGAGCAAGATGGCTCGTTATTCCGATAACACCCCTCTGTTGATCAACAATTTTCAAGATAGCTTGGCAGACTCCGCCTTGACTTGGTTCATCGAATTGGATTTGGAGAAAATTTGCACCTGGGAAGATCTTGCAGAAGAATTCCTTCAGCAATACAAGTTTAATACCGAAATTGCTCCAACCCGTGAAGAGCTGGTCCGGGTTGACAAAAGGAGGATTGAAACTTTTAGAGCATATGCCCAAAGGTGGAGAACTATGGCGTCTCAAGTCAAACCTCCGTTGTCCGAGAAAGAGATCATGCAGTTGTTTCTTCGAGCTTTGCCTCGAGAGTACTTCGATAAGATGTTTAATAACACTTGTATTAATTTTCCCGCAATGGTTGAATTGGGAGAGCGTATTGAAGGTATCATGCGTGAGGGTCGATTGTCCGAGACGACGACTCGCAGATTTACCTTAAAGAAGGATAAGGAGCCAACTGTGGAGGTTGCCTATATTCAAAATCCTAATGCTCAAAAGCCACTAAACGCACCAGTTCAAAGGTCTGTTGTGGAAACAGGAGGTTCTTCCCGGAATTTTGACCGAAAAGGGAAAGCTCCGCAAAGGCAATTCACTCCGTTACCAAGACCTATGTCTCAGTTGCTGCCGATGTTGATTGAACAAAGACTCGTAGCAAAAGAAATTCCGAGAGATAACCCACCAAAGTTTGCTGGGTTTGATTTGGCAAAATCTTGTGTGTATCACATGGGTGAGAAGGGCCATGATGTGAACAATTGTTACACTCTCAAGGTCAAGATTCAGAACCTGTTGGATAAGAAGATCTTGTCGTTTAAAGATGCTACGCCAAATGTTCAGCAAAATTCGCTCCCTAATCATACCGAAGCCGTTAACGTGATATTTGGAGATGAGAATGAGAAACCTTTCTTGTTCGATGTGACGAAGTTGGAAGAGCTATTGACTATAGCTAGAGATCAACCGAAAGAAGGAAATGTATCCCGGGATGAGAAAATGTATTGCTTAGCCAAGATGTTTGCTTTAGGCATAATTCAGCCTCTTCAAGAAAGGAAGCCCGAAGGGTCCATCGAGACTGCTGTAATTAATTTGTCGTCAGAAAAATTCTCATGTAAGTTCGCGGGTGAAGCCTCATGCTTTAAGCCAAAAGATGATGGGTACGAGCCAGATGTTGATGAACCGTGGATTGATACTTATTCCGATAGTGATTCGGAATGTGAGAGTAATAATGCCTGTCGAGATCGTGAATTTATGAAGAAGGCTATCGAGAAAGGTGAAATTGTTGATACCCTCGGACAGCCGAGTAGTAAATATGACTTTATAGTCAAATATACGCCATCTCCAAGTTTCTTCGTTGACTTAAAGGATATCGTTCCCGATGGGTGGGGAGGCATGGATGATGAAGGCATATCCGTCAATGAAGACAAGAAGTATGTTTCTAACATGAATTCTGATCTTAGCGTTAGTAAGACTCATTGGAACCGCGAATTTGTAATGACCGCTCGTGAGCATGATGAAGTGGTTGATACTCTAAGGCAACCAAGTAGGAAGTATGACACTTTTGTCAAATGTTTGCCTCCGCCAAGTTTCTTCGTTGATTTGAAAGACATTGTTCCGACTGGATGGAGTGATGACGGAGATAAGGAAGAAGCTCTTTCCGATGCTGATTCGGAATTTGAATACCATACCTCCCACTGGGATCGGGAGTTCGTTAGGAAAGCAATTGAAAAGGGCGAAATTGTTGACACTCTCGGACAGCCAAGTGGAAAATACGATTTCATGGTGAAGTACTCTCCTCCTCCAAGCGCTTCTATCGACCCTAAGACTATCGTCCCGAGTGGATGGGGATCCGAATTTGAAGATGATGGCATGGTAGCCATGATTGATCCTGTTGTGATTGAATTGAATGCAACTTATGAAATCCAAGCGCATGTTGTGGAACCCGTGATTATAGATCTAATGGCCAATGGCTTCGGAAATATAGAGATCTCTAATGAAGATATTGGGCCTGTTGTGATCGAGTTGCCACCGAAGAAGAAGGAGAATTTGAAAGCAAGATTTCCTCCTGTTTATGACTCTAAGGCAGTTCCTTGGAATTATGAGTCTAATGAGATAGATGTTGTTACTCGGTCAGGCCGATACTTTCCATCTCGTGAAGGTGTCGAGAAAAAGGCTGTAACCGAAGAAGAGGCGGAACAGCTTCTCAAAACTCTCAAAACGAGTGAATCAGAAGTGATCGAGCAGTTAAGGAAAATGCCGGCTCAAATCTCGCTACTTGAACTATTCAAGTCTTCCGAGAAACATAGAAATGCTCTCTTAAAGGTTCTTAATGAAGTACATGTACCCGAGACAATTGGAGAGGTACAGTTGGAAGAGTTTGTAGGTGCTATCCTTCTTAAGGATCAAATTTCTTTTTCCGAAAAGGATTTGCCGCCGGAAGGGCGAGCACACTCTAAAGCATTATACATCTCTGTTCAACACTTTGATACAAGGATATCAAGAGTTCTTATTGATAATGGTTCAGCTCTCAACATCTGTCCATTATCAACTTTACGCCGTCTAGGTGTGGGTATGGATAATGTTCGTCCTTCTAAGACTCCAGTCAGGGCCTTTGATGGCATGAAAAAGGAAGCTCTTGGAGAAATTGACTTACAACTGATGATTGGTCCAGTTATGTTCGCTCAGAAGTTTCAAGTGCTCGATATCCCGAGCAACTTCAGTTTGTTGTTGGGACGACCTTGGATTCACGCGGCGGGTGTTATACCCTCAAGTCTACATCAGATGATCCATTTTGTCGTCTGTGGTAAGATTATAACGGTTCATTGTGAGAAAGATACCGAAACTTTCAACAATACTGCAATTCCTTACGTGGAGCCAGAAGTAAAAGGAGAATCAAGTTACTACTCATTTGAGTTAGTGTCAGTATCTCATGTGCCCGCAGGCACTGTTATGAGGAAGCCTCACTATTCAAAGGCGGCCCTTATGTCTAGCAAAATGTTGATCGAGTACGGATTCACCATTGGCAAAGGATTGGGAAAGCTGTCCCAAGGTATTCTCACACCCATTGAGGTGACTAAGAGAAAGAAGCGAGAAGGCTTAGGTTACCAAGGCGATCAACAAGATCAAGGTAATCAGAAAAACCCGAGCATCAAGGAAAAGAGTTACCGACGTTTACTCCCTCCTCCGTTGAAAGATTTCTTCCCTGGACCGTCAAAGTTCCTTCAAGATGAAGAAGCAGACATTTATGATATCGTCGACTTATTTGAAGAGAATTTTGTGGGTGTCATTTCCGAGAGCTTCGAAGATGATCTACCTACCGATCCCGCTGTGTAAGGGATGTTTCCATGTTTTACTTCATTTTCAGTTGTAATCCATTTAATTCTCCCCTGCGAGGGAATTCCATTTGTTCATTTGTTTCGTTCATTTCAAGTGTTGTAATAATTCGGATCACGAGCTTCGGATCCAAAACACTATATAGTATTCATTTTCAATTCAATAAAAGCATATGCATGTTTTGTTAATAGACGTGCGAAAGTATACCAAACTAGCCCTATGATGATGCTTTGAGGCCTGGACTTTTGCACGATCTATAGTTTTCAAAATATGTTTTTTGGAACAAGGATGTCCAATGATATGAGGACGAGTTCCCCTTGAAATTTTCAAAAATTTGGAATTTGAAAAGTTGTTTTCATCACATCTTCATGCATTACATTTCTTATTATCATATACTAACCATTCTTTTGTTACATCTCAGGCATGACACTTTGCATAATCATAATAGTCATATGCATGGCTTGGATTCATGTCCGAAAAACTCATACGAATCTGATTATTCTGATCTCGAAAATGAAGAAGATTCCCAGGCTATTAAAAAAGAATGGATCCGACATGAAGAATCCACACCTCCCACAGAAGAACGAACTGTCGTTATAAATTTGGGCGATTCAGAAAATCCCAAAGAAACAAAAATTGGAGCAAGTCTCTCTCAAGCAGATGCTGATCGACTGATCGAACTATTGAAAGAGTATCAAGATGTCTTTGCTTGGTCTTATGCTGACATGCCGGGTCTGGACCCCAACATTGTAGAACACACGTTGCCTCTTGATCCTGCCATTCCACCTAAGAAACAGAAGCTTAGGAGGACGAAGCCAGAATTATCCAAGAAGATTGAGGAAGAAGTCATGAAACTGTTAAAAGTTGATTTCATTGAAGTCACTCATTATGCTGACTGGATTGCAAATGTCGTCCCAGTCATGAAGAAGGATGGGCGAGTTCAAGTATGTGTTGATTACCGCGACTTGAACAAAGTAAGTCCCAAAGATGATTTTCCATTACCACATATTGACGTCCTGGTCGACAGCACCGCAGGATTCGAATTATTTTCTTTCATGGATGGTTTCTCTGGCTATAACCAAATCCGAATGAAGGAAGAAGATAAGACTAAAACATCTTTCATCACCCCATGGGGAACATTCTGTTACAAGGTTATGCCCTTCGGCTTGAAGAATGCAGGGGCAACTTACCAAAGAGCCATGGTGACACTATTCCATGATATGATGCATAAAGAAATTGAAGTTTATGTCGATGACATGATCGCTAAATCACGACAAGGTGAAGACCATATTGAAGTCTTGAAGAAACTGTTTGATCGACTTAGAAAATTCAAGCTAAGGCTTAACCCCGCTAAGTGCATTTTTGGGGCAAAGTCTGGGAAGCTCCTTGGATTTATGGTTAGTAACAAGGGCATCGAGATTGATCCCTCGAAGGTGAAGGCCATTTGTGATTTGAAACCTCCTTCTACTGTTAAGGAAGTTCGAAGCTTGTTGGGAAGATTGAATTATGTTGCAAGATTCATTTCCCAGTTATCAGAAATAGCTAAACCATTCTTTAAGCTGTTGAAAAAGAATGCCAAGGTTGAATGGAACGAAGATTGTCAAAAATCCTTTCAACAATTGAAGCAATATCTTTCACAACCACCAGTTTTGGTACCGCCCACTCCGGATATACCTTTGATCTTGTACCTCATCATTCACGATGAGTCTTTGGGAGCTATGTTAGCGCAGAAAAGACCAGAGGATGGAAAGGAATGCGCTATTTACTACCTCAGCAAAAAATTCACTTCTGGTGAAGCTCAATATCCAGAAGTTGAGAAAACATGTGTAGCCTTAATTTGGGTATTACACAGATTACGGCAATACACTCTTCACCATCGTATTCTACTTGTGAATGAAAACGATCCTATCAAGTATCTTTTGGAAAAGCCTGCACTGGTTGGAAGGCTTGCCAAATGGCAAATATTACTCTCTGAGTTTGATATCCAGAGCATGTCTCAGAAGTCCGTCAAAGGTCGAGCCATAGCTGATATGTTGGCTGAAAATCCCTTAAAGTCAAATGATTGGGATGAAATTGATGAAAGAATCCATTTGGTGTCACAAGACAAGTGGGTCATGTATTTTGATGGAGCCGTTAATCTCTCCGGTTCAGGTACTGGAGCAGTCCTGATATCCCCATCGGGTCAGCATTATCCAGTAGCCGCAAAGTTGGTATTTCCTTGTACCAATAACATTTCAGAATATGAAGCTTGCATCCTCGGTCTTCAATTAGCCATCGATATGAAGATTAAGAGATTACAAGTTTATGGCGATTCCGCACTTATCATCCTCCAAACAGGAGGTGAATGGCAAACTCGTGATTCAAAACTGATTCCTTATCATGAGTATCTTAAAGACTTGGTGGAAGAATTCGAAGAGATCTCATTTGATTATTTGCCAAGATCTCAGAATCAATTTGCTGATGCTTTGGCAACATTATCCTCAATGTTACAAGTAACTGATGGATTGAACATTGATCCTTTGCAAATCGATGTCTTAAAAGAGCCTGCATATTGCATGGTTATAGAAGAAGAACTCAATGGTCAACCATGGTACTATGACATCATGAATTACCTTCGAGAAGGAAAATTCCCCCAAGGAAGTCAAGCTACGGATCGAAAATACTTGACTAAGTTAGCTTCCAAATTCTTTCTTAGCGGAGGTGCTTTGTACAAGAGATCTTTCGATTCAGTCCTGCTGAAGTGCGTAGACACCAAAGAGGCCAATTTATTAATGAAGGAGATACATGAAGGAGAATGTGGTCCTCATATGAATGGCCATCTTCTAGCAAGGAAAATCATGAGGCTAGGTTATTATTGGTTAACCATGGAAGCCGATTGCATTCAACATGTCAGATGTTGTTATCAATGTCAAATTTATGGGAACAAAATCAATGCTCCCCCGAATGAATTGCATCAAATGTCCGAGGCATGGCCTTTCTCAATGTGGAGGATTGACATTATCGGACCAATTAATCCTAAGGCGTCAAATGGACACCGCTTCATTCTAGTGGCTATTGATTACTTCACCAAATGGATCGAAGCCAATTCTTATGCTCATGTCACCGCGAGAAGTGTGGCAAAATTTATTCGTCGAGACATTATTGCTCGATACGGGGTTCCCGAAGCAATTATCACGGATAATGGGTCAAACCTGAATAACAAAGTAGTGGATGAGCTACTCAGTAAGTTTCACATTCGCCACTTGAATTCTTCTCCTTACCGCCCACAAATGAATGGAGCTGTGGAGGCGGCAAACAAGAATATAAAGAAGATTCTGTCCAAGACGGCAGAGAATTACCGAGACTGGCATGATCGGTTGCCGTATGCGTTAATGGCTTATCGAACTTCCATTCGCACCTCGACTGGGGCAACACCATTCTCATTGGTATATGGGATGGAGGCAGTTTTACCTGTGGAAGTGGAAATTCCTTCATTAAGGGTACTTTCGCAAATAAAGCTTTCCGAAGCAGAATGGATTCAACAGAGATTTGAACAGCTTAATATGATTGATGAAAAAAGGGTAAAAGCCCTATGCCATGGACAAAGCTACCAAAAGCGAGTGGCCAAGTCATTCAACCGTAAGGTTCGACCCAGACATTTTGAGATCAATGATCTGGTTTTGAGGAAGGTCTTACCCATTATTCCAGATCGTGGAAAGTTTACCCCCAATTATGAAGGGCCGTATGTCATCAAGAAAGTGTTGCCTGGTGGAGCATTAATTCTTGTAGAAATGGATGGCCGAGAGTTGCCAAAACCTGTGAATGCTGATGCTGTCAAGAAATATTTTCCCTGAATAAAAGTTTCGAGTTGCTTTGGACTGAATCCAAGTATCTTTAAGAACATTTGCATCATGCATTTCATGCATACATGACATTTTTGCATATTTGTTCATTTTGTAGGTACTCAACTGTTCCCCAGGGAAGCTATTCCAAACCTCAAGGAGTCAAACCCGAGGAAGTTGCTACATCAAATCAATCTTCTCCCTAGAATTTAGGAAGTAGATCTTATGTGTGAAAACCTTTTCTGTCCAAAAGGTTTTTCAAGTTTGAAATAAAAATCCCCAGAGGAATTTAAAAAAATCAATCAAATGTCTTGATTTATCAAAATTCCTCACAGACGGGAGATTTAACTAAATGATCCTTTGAAAAACAAAAAGAGGATTTCTCAAAAATGCCAAATGGAAATGCCTAGGATGATAAAAGGCAAACATTTGATCAAACACGTCCCTATACTCATTTTGAGAGAATTGAGCGAAAAAGCCATGTCGTAGGACGTAGGATTCGTTCACATTGAATACATGGATTGAGATGATAAAAGGCATTTCATTTCTCTATCCTAAACACTCACGTTATCCTTTGCTAGCCACTTTGAGCCAAATAAGGAGAATTCTCAAAATACCCCTGTCAAGAACCACCCCACATTGGGGCAAAATAAGAAGTTATGGTTGATCATTTTTGGAGCAAAAAGATTAAGAAAGATTCTATTGCTTTCACTTGCATCAACCTTCTTGTGATAGTTTCAGATGGATCTTTATGGAAGCTCGAAGCATCCCAAAGTGAAGAAGAGCATTCTTTTCCTCTACCCCAAACACAATTATCCTTTGCTTAGCCAAATTGAGCCTTAAGCATCTTCATTTCAAAACCCAAAATGTTGATTATCTCCCCACATTGGGGCAATGCATATGATTTACCAAGGAGATTGAGAAATTGGTGAATATGTATAAAGTGTCTCGAGAGTCCAAAGAGCTCAAAAGATAAATATTAGGGGGCATGAAAAAGCAGTGTGCCTGGTAAAAGCAAGGCCAATGCCCATGAAAAAATATGTCAAAAGCAAAAGCAAAAGCAAGAAAAAACAATATGCTTATGCTTAAAGCAAAATTTCCATTTGCATAAGATGCTTAGAAAGAGCAAAGCTCTTATATTGCAAGAAAAAATGGACTCTCGAGACAGTTTGGTTTTCAAGAATCAAATGATGTCAGACTTGAATGATTTGGTAATGATGCCAAGATAATCATCATTCTTCTTTCAAACCCCTTCTATCAAATTTCAAGCCTTTTGAGCCTAACCCGAACCAACATTACAACCCTCTCCGAAGTCTCTTCCGATTGGGATGGTTTGAGTTGATGTAAAGTTTTCATAAAGGAACTACCGCTAGAAGGAGTGGAAGTAATCCTATCTTATCTTATCTTCGAGGTTCTTGACTTGTAAACTCATTGAAGATATTGATCGTATATTTCTTATCTTGGCCTCAAAGCAAATACCCTTTGTGTAAGCCCTTGACCAAGCCTATATTACGGTCCTTTTGAAAGACCTTTCTGATCAACCAATTGTATTCAATGTGAATGTTTCCGAAAACCTTCGACATAGGTTCGTGAGGCATCACCAGTGAGAATTGAATAGCTTTCCCACATCGATGAATGGGAATCAAAGCCTTTATGAGAGCCAGTGTGAAAGACCTTTTTGATTAGGTTATTTTCAATTTGGCATTTTTACCTAACCTCTTTAAGTGGTTATTCAAAGATTATTTTGTTAAAATTTCCTCTTAAGGATTTTGATAATCTTTGCCTTTCACCAAGAGTTGAAAAAATTCCGTTAAACAATTTCGGAACTTTTTTCAGAATATCTTTCCCCAGTGGATCGGTTTTTGGTTAGCCTAAACCATAACTTTCATTTTCGGTTTTTGGTCATCCTAAACCATAACTTTCATTTTTGGTTTTTGGTCATCCTAAACCATAACTTTCATCTTTGGTTTTTGGTCATCCTAAACCATACCCTCGGTTTTTGGTCATCCTAAACCATAACTTTCATTTTTCGGTTTTTGGTCATCCTAAACCATACCCTTGGTTTTTGGTTAGCCTAAACCATAACTTTCATTTCCGGTTTTTGGTCAGCCTAAACCATAACTTTCATTCTTTGGTTTTTGGTCATCCTAAACCATACCCCCGGTTTTTGGTCAGCCTAAACCATAACTTTCATTCTTTGGTTTTTAGTCATCCTAAACCATACCCCCGGTTTTTGGTCAGCCTAAACCATAACTTTCATTCTTTGGTTTTTGGTCATCCTAAACCATACCCCCGGTTTTTTGTCAGCCTAAACCATAACTTTCATTTTTTGGTTTTTGGTCATCCTAAACCATATCCTTGGTTTTTGGTTAGCCTAAACCATAACTTTCATTTTCGGTTTTTTGTCAGCCTAAACCATAACCCCTTGTTTTAGGTTCTAGGTCACCCTTAAACCTTGTCCTTAGGTTCTAGGTCACCCTTAAACTTTGTCCTTTGGTTCTTGGTTTTCCTTAAACCATAGGTTTCTCACAAAATCATTTCTTTGTCTTTTCTTCCTTCATTCCATCTCATGAGAGAGAGAAGAACACATGAATGGTCTGACAATCCAACGGTAAGTGCTTCAGGTAAAACTCTGATCAAATGTCTTTGTCTTTATTTTCTTTTTCCCAATTGGAATCGACTAAAAATTTGCAGGTGTCAATTGGTCTTTGAGCGAAACCTCTTCGAACTCCCACTCAAAGAGGGGCAGCTGTTGACACCTAATTTTTAGCCGATGCGTCATTAAAAAATAGAAAATTCGAGATTATGGTTTCCGATCGCGACGGAGCCTGTTTCTTGAGCAAAAAGAGTCGTTTTTTAATTCTGTCTGTTGGTTTAGCTTTTATAAATGATTTTCTATTCATTTCATACAAAAACCTGAAAAGTCAAATGGTTGACTTTGGCGTTGACTTTTTGGTCAACCCTTTGACCAAAAGTCAATCCCAGGTCAAATTGGGGTTTTTTGCATAAAAAGATTCATTTCAAGTCCAATTTCACTTTAGAAGTGGAAATTTTAGAAAAATTCAAAGATTTGATCATAAAATCAAGCTCCTAGTGAAAAGTCAACTAGGGTTTGACTTTTGGTCAAACCGTTGACCAAAAAATTGAAAAAAATCAAAAAATCCAAAAATCATCTTATTTTACATTCAATTTACCTTTGGCATTTAAAATTTTACAAAAATCGATTTAGAATCAACTTTTTCCCAAATTGCGGAATTTGATTCAAATCGGCCAAAAATGAAATTACTTCATTTCTAGTCATTTTTTAGATTAGTTTTCTTCACGACATTTGATCTAGAGGTCATTTTATATCCAATTTTTGAACCAATTTTGTGATTCCAAGCCAAACACAAAAACCCCCAATTTTGGCCCTAATCAGTGATTTTGATCGATTCTTCATGATTTGCGCAATTGAGACACGAATGAGCCTAATTTCTTATATGAAGTCCAAATTCAAAATCAATTTTGGAAGATTCACATGAATTTGGGTCAATTTGATCAATTTAGTGATCCAATGATTAGAAAGTCTAAGAGTGATTGGTCTAATTAGTGCAATTCAACTTGACCCACTTTAGACTAATATTCAATTTGATGAATTGGAACTCAATTTGGTTAATTAGACTTCAATTAAACTTGTTATTCTAGCTCGGTCATGCAATTACCCAAATTTAGAGCTAATTGACTCAAATCGGTTTAATTCAAATTGAACTAATCCGATCGGACTAGTCATTTTCGGGTCGAAAATTTTGATAATTGATAACCCGGTCGGACCAACCAAGGTCAATCACATCCTCTTGAGTACAAAAATGACAAAAATGCCCTTAATAAAAAATGACAAAAATCCCCTTGATTAAGAATGACCAAAATACCCTTCTTCAAGGATTAAACAAATTAATTAGGGGATTAGCAAATCAATCATGGTCATTCATTTAGAATTGATCATGTCCATCCATAATGCCATGTCATCAATCCTTAGCCTCTAAGGAATATTCTTAATCATTAAAGATGCATTTTGGACCATTTGATCAATCTAAGGGCTAGAATTCAAAGTTGAAGGGGGTATATAGTTTTTTCCCTCCAAAAATCAAAAGGGGGGTTCATTTTCAGATCTATTTTCTCTCTCCTCTCTCTCTCTCTCTCTCTCTCTCTCTCTCCCTCTCACGATCGGCTCTCTCTCCATCGAGCTCCCTCTTGGCGCAGCCAACTCCGGCGCCTTGCCGGCTGCTTTCCGACGAGCCACCCCCCCTCCGGCGTCCCCCACGGCGGCTTGAAGTCAATCGCAACATCAGCAACCAGCTGTGGTGGCCGGAGCATCTCCCTCCGGCGAGATTTTCTTCTCGGCAACATCACCGGCATTACCGCCGGTGATCTGTCTAGTCGGTTCAGCCGGCTGAACCGGTCCTCCGGCGACCTCCTCCGGCGATCCGAAGCTTCCGACTACATCCCTCGGCGTCCTCACGTCGCTGTGGTGGCCGGCCTCGCACCGAACAGCCACCGGATCACATCCTTGCCTTCGTTTTTGCCGATTCGTCTATTTGTGTAAAAACGAGTCGATTCTCACATTATTTTGTGTAATCCCTTGTCGTAGGTTGGCCGAGCTTTCCGAGACCTCTCCGTGCTATTCCAGATCAGAATACGGAGGCCGGATCGCTCGCTTGAGCGTTGAATCATCGTGAGACAAGGTAAGAACGCTTAAACACAGTCCTGTAATTTCGTGACCAGAAAAACCTGCTTGTTTGAAATGCTGATTTGAGCCTGTTAATGTCGAAATCTGGCGAAGTGATGAACTAGAGAATCGTAGAACTCGTCTTAAGCTTCGATTTGATATATCATATGCCTTGATCGGACTTCATTTGCTATGTCAAAACACTTCTAGAAGTTAGGATCAGAATCTGGAATATGTTTTGCAAGTCTGTTCTGATGATTCCCTGACTGACCTTGTGCTGTTGGATGAATTTTATGATTTTTTATGATCATTTTCTGGAAAAACTTCCTTCATGAGAATCGTAGAACACATCCTGATCTGTTCACCATAAAATTTTCATAAAATTTCAAGCATGTTAGCCTAGCACGATTTGCAACGTCATATGCATGTAAATCTGGTTTCATGCTAGTTTCAGTCGACCTTTGTATGTTCTTCGATGTTCATAAATTCGTGTGTTCGAGATATGAAAAAATTTTCTTCACGAAAGTTCTTCCTGAGATCAAGATCTTTCAATTGATACTAATTTCATCAAAATCGGAGATCATTTGAATTTTCAAAAGGAATTCTCACAATTTGATCAGAATCTGTGTTCATATCTGATTTTCATTCCTTTGAAGTTCAAAAGATGTTTCTCCGAATTTGATGAAGTTAGAGTCCTTCTTTGTAAAAAATCAAAACTTCAAAGTTGCTCATTGGGGTCTCATTATGACAACTGGAAATTTTGAGGACCTAATTGCAATTTTTGGAGGGTCAATTTGCTTGAAAAGTCTTTTCGGGTTAAATTTTCATTTGCAATTGAGTCCCTCACGAAATTCGAATTTTATAAAAATTTGGAGGGCTTTTTAGCAAAAACTCAAAACATGAAAGTTGTTGCACACAGGGAATCCTAACGACACAAAAATTTTCGCGCTGTTTTGATAAGGTTTGTTATTTTTCCCGCCTTTGTTTTGAAATTCATAACTGAACCATATCCAGCCTGTCACTGAAATTTAATTTGATATTTTCGGGAAAATTGGCTAGGATTTAGAAAAAATGGTCTTCATGACTTTTGATCCTCATGTCATAAGCTTTCTAATGACACCTGAACCACTTCATTTGGACGTCATTAGGATAGTTAATCATTCTTAAACAGATTCAATCCGAATTAGGCATTTAATTGAATAAGTGATCTTTTTTATAAAGCCCACTTCTCATTGTTTGATTGGCTTCGAAACAAGGCCCATGGGCTTGAATGCATGTTCATTTTATGTTTATGCATGTGTTTGTTAGATGAATGTTAGGCCCGGTGCATGTCCGGCGGGTAGCCCATTCTTGATCATTAGAACCCGACTTTAGGGGTTAATTGATATGAGTTACCGTTTTGTGAATACAAATGATAGCTCATTATCATTAACCATTAATCAAACAGTGTTAGGTGATTAGATGGATGATGAATCGAATCGCATGAAAAACAAAGGCCGATCCCGAGGCCCGTGTTTAATTAGTGAATTGATTGCATCATTGTTCTTTCATATGTCATTTATTATGAATGAATGTATGAATGTAAACACCGACACCCGAGAGGCGGTCCAAGGAAGAAAAATCCGAAGTTGAAAAAGCCAAGGTGGTTGACCGATGTCCAATCCGGTCTCAATTTGTGCTCATTTGATGATGGTTCTAAACCGATGTCCAATCCGGTTTCAATTTGTACTTAATTCATTCATCCCCGACCATGTCTCGGGATTTCAATTCGTGTTGTAATAAACACCCGACGAGTTGCAGGTTCTTACTTTTTACTTTCTCGCACTTAGAATTAGTTCGTACTTTCAATACTTCAAGTGCTTACTTTACGAATTGTCTTTCAATACAATTGCTTGTTTTCTTTCTTTTTCTAGACTAAGATAGAGTTAGTTTAGAATTTTAAATGAAAATACAAAAACAAGATGCATGATCACATAGTGGACTAAGACTTTGGCATGAAAATGGTAAAAAACAAATGCATGACGACTTAGATAACAACCATGTTAAGTTTAGCGGTACCGAAAGGGCGTTAATAGAAATATTAACGTAAGCTAGTCCCCGAACCTTTGATCTCTGATTTTCGTAGAAACCGAAACGAAATTCCCGCGTTTCGGTTGGGTATTCTAGCCAACCCCCGACCTAGGCTAGTGGCGACTCCTTAAAAAATAAAATTGATCCGCTGTCACGCGAGATATGGATTTAGGGAAAATCCACGTTCATGATCAATGGATCATATGGCTAAACAAAAGATTTACACTTCAGTAGAATCATTTTTATAAGATGCCGTATGAACCGTCTCATGAACACTTATCTCTAAACCCCCCTCATCCGAGTTCGGCCCTCGAGGGGCAGGTCGCGACAAGTACGAACCGAATCCGTCCCACGTGCTGAATTATGAAAAAATAGACGTGGACGATGAAGTGTCGTACGTGGAAAGGCCAGAAGGATCAAGGACAGAATGGAATTAGTATTACGGAACAAGACAATTTCGATAGTCAAAGTAATTTGGGAGTATCATGGAATCGAAGGTGCGACATGGGAAAGCGAATAGTTGATGCGACATCAATACCCCCATTTGTTCGAATAACTGGGTTGGATTGTAAATTTCGAGGACGAAATTTTTGTAAAGGGGAAGAGCTGTGACATTTCAAATTTCGACCCAGTTTTGGGATTTATAAAATGTGTATTTCGTCGGTGCACTTATAGTTAAATCTCGCCCATAACTGATCACTCTCAGATTATTTTTAAAGTTGAGATTTCGTTAAAATCGCATTCGATCGAATTTGACCGTTAATTAGAGCCCGAACTTCGATGTCGAATTTCTCGGAGTTTCGTGACGAATTTAATTGGCTGGTGTCGATGTTATTGTGACCAGCGTCGATATTGCCCGAAATTGATGAAAATTGAAATTTAGACTGAGTGTGGATTTTGACTAATAAACCCCTCTCTCTCTCTCTCTTCTTCTTTTTCTTCTTCTTCTTTCTTCTTCTTCTTCCTCCTTTCCATTTGCCGTTGCCCTGCTCCCTTTTGCCCGATCGCTACTCACCCAACCACCATTCGCTGGCCATCCGCCTTGCGCCGCGCATCTTGCTGCCCAACCACCGCTCACCATCGCCGTTGTTGCCAGCTCGCCCATCAACTCGACACTGTGAGTCTCGCCGACTCGCTCGCTCGACCAGCCACCACCACTACCGTCGCTGCCACCCAACCATCACACGCCGTTGCCGTCACCAGCCAGCCCAACCGCATACCTGCTCGTCTGCCGTCACCTCGCAACCACCCGTCGCCGGTCCGCCCAAGCCACCCGCGAGTACTACCCTCCACCCAGACCAATCACTACCACCATGTGCCGACATCGCTATGCGTCCAATAGCTGCACGTCCCTCGTAGAGCTGCCGTCCGACTATCGCTGTTGCCCCCAACCACTCGCCAGCTCGCCCAGTAGCTTGCCGCCGCGGGTCTCGCTTAACAGCTCGTCGCTAGCTCGCCTGTCGCCAGCTCGCCGGCCGTGTTGCACAACTCGCCTAGCCACCGTCTGGGCCATGGCTGAGAAGCCCAGCCGCTGCCCTTGCTCGTGCCGAGTGCCGAGCTCGTCGCCCACACGCCTAGCCGCCGTTCCTATCATGGCCGAGCTTGCCCAACCGCTCGCTCGGCCATGGCCGAGAGTCTCAGGCCATGGTCGAGAGTTATGTCGAGTTGTGGCCGAGCCGCTTGCCCACTATGCCCTCGCCCATGCCGAGCCCGCCGCTGTCCCGACTGGCCATTTGTCCCTCCTTTCCGATTTTCCTTGAGCCAAAACCTAGGTAAGTGACTCTCTAAACCCTACTTAGTACTTTGGATATTATTAGATTTATTTAGGGGTGAGTAGTGTTAGTTTAGTGACTAAATTAGGTAAGGATTAGTTAATTGAATGTGATTGATTTATGGATTATTGTGGTAGTGATTTTGTGGCTAAATTAGTGATCGATCGAGATGGGTTTAATGACTAAGTTGTAGTGGCGTTTGTGGGTGAAATTGGTGTTTGAATGTGGCCGACTTGAAGGTCGGATTGGTGGGCTAATGTGGTGACCATGACTTGAATTTGAATAGTATGACTTGTTAGATTGGTATTGGCGAATTGTATTGTAGTGTATATGCATGAGAAATGTCATGAGGTGTGGTTACGCGGGATTGAGCCCGGATCGATCGGAGAGTTGTCAACCTGAGGCATGGTTACGCGAGTGTGGCTACAAAGACAAGGAATAACCTAAGGCATGGTTACGCGGGTCGAGAGAAATATCCTAAGGTGTTGTTACACAGGACTGAGCCCGGATTGATCGAAGGGCTGGACCTGAGACGTGTTGACGTAGGTCGTCGTTAGTTGGTTGGACACGCATGTGAAATGTGTTTGGTTAAATTAGGTGAATGTACGTGGTTATGACGCTCGAGTGCTTATGTTATGTTCTTGAGCTATTATTGCATTATTGTGATTTGACTAATGCACGGAGTTGGCATGTGATTTGAAACGAGGTAAGTGTGCATGAGAATTCTATTATGTTGATTGCTAGATTACATGTTGAGACATGAGAATTCTATTATGTTGATTGCTAGATTACATGTTGGGACTCGTCTGGGTATGCATTGGCCTAGGTGGAGTTTAGGTTGTCTGCTTATTGAGATTTATTCTCATTGCTGTAGTGCAAACCATTTCAGATCCCCGACCCCGACCTTGATTATGCCTCCTCCTTGGCATTTTGGGATCCCTATGCATATAGTACATGAGGAGACCGAGTATCCAGTAGGTCCACATCAGACTTACATTAAGCACCTCACTACAGTCTGGGTAGATGTGGGCTTAGAGGACTTGCAGCGTCACACTTACTTGGCCTGGTTTTATCGTGACGGGTTAGAGCTAGTTGGCCCAATCCGGAATTTTGAGGGACAGCAGCACAACAACGAGGATGCCGTGGATTGGGAGCTTGGGGACGTGTATGCTCCTAATGGTGAGATTCTGGATGCCGAAGATCCCCCGGAGAACCCTGGTCCCGAACCCGAGCTTGTACCATAACCTATAGAGCCTACGGATCTCAAGCACGAAGAGGAATTTGAGGAGTCCGAACCTGAAGAAGAGCCCGAGCATGTGCTAGAGCCCATAGAGTTCGAGCCCTAGGAGGAGCTGGGTAACGAGGAAGAGCCGATCGAGATCAACTCTAATACGGAGTCGGAGTCTTCAGGGTCTGATTCAGATTGGGCACCGTAGGAGCATTTTGATGCTGGGCTTAGAAGCTTTTTGGTAGAGCCCTTTTTGTTCAGCTATCTAGCTTACCCTACTACCTATCCCTTTTTGATGATAATGGTGGATGTTAACCCTAGGAGCTTATTGTCTGATTGTTTGGCTGAATGTTGTAAGTGACCGTTTTTCATTGTTTTGAAATTATTATTTTGTGCTATTACTATCCCTTTGTCATTGTCTATTGTGTGTGTTGTTATATTTCTCTTTCGCTTGCGTATACATGTTGGTGTCTCGTTTGGGTCGGCGATGCATCCTGAGACGTCGCGTTTGATACAACCGTCGTAAGTGTGTCGCGAGCCCGTTGAGGTTCGGGGCATGACAACATCAAACTTTCATTTCTTTGTGATTGATGGAATTGACCAAAATATGATTACTTTCCCAATCCAATGTCTAGAAAACCCACCATACGACTACCATGTATGACTTTTATGAAGTAATCATGGATTAATTAATGATCTCACTTGTTTCACCTCATTATTACTTAAGTTTCGACTTTGACCCTTTGACATAATTTGAGTTAAATCTCTCTCATTGAGTAGTCATTGAAGTTCATTTCTCAAAATAATTTGATTCTTCCTATATAGTCTTTTTTGTTGTGTGTGAATGTAAGTATTATGAATCAAATGAAGAACAATCGCTTGCTATGTACTTATATACCAATTATTTCGGATGGATGTTGTGATGCTCCACATGTACATTAACCGTCGTGTAACAAATGATGCTCTCATACGTAGAATGTCTTCTTGAGGATTATTATGCTTCTTTTGACATAGTAAATTGGGCAATGAATTGTGTGATTTTCTCTAGCATGCAGAATATAATTGGAAGCGTTGAGTTAATTAAATTACCCTTCATGCATAGATAAAATGAAGAGCTTAGATGTGAGGAGCTTCAAAATTTTAGTAAAGAAAAATAAATGAATTACTCGTTCTTTCTTCTTCTTCTTAGTAAAAATAAGTCCATCTCCATGCAATTACCCTTTAAATCTATTTGGTGTTACTATAGTCATGACAGATATGATTTCATTGAAGGCAAGATCTAGGCTTGACGTGTTAGTAGAAAATGTAATTCAATTATGCTAAAATTTAGTATCAAAGAATCCTAGATCTTCATGATTTATTCACGACAAGAGAGATGAAAGATATACATATATCTATAGTAACTTTGAGAAAATGATTGTTGCATAAACAGAAGAAACAGAATATGACCTTTCATTATCATGATTGGATAAAGGATCGGACTCTTTTTATAAGTCTTCAAAAGGTGACTTCCATCAAAGCACTGACGTAGCTAGCAAGGATCACCTAAAGGTATTCTAGAGGGGGTGAATAGGTGATGTAAAAATTTTTCTATCAAATTTTAAAGCGAAAACAAATGATCACAATTAAAGTCTGAAAAACAATCAGATTATGATCAAACTTTGTGACAAATATACTAGTGTGCAGTATTTATATATAATAGGAGTTTAGGGATAAAAAAATTACACACAAGAAAGTATAGCGGTTCGGCTTAGATCAAGCCTAAATCCACTCTTCCACTCTGACAGTCTATTGGCTGGATTTCATTATGTGATTAAAAAGGATTATAAGTTCTTAGTGACTTCAATCCGTGAATGATAAAATTCTCTATCTCGCACATCACTCTTATAAAATATCTTAAGATCTTAGTATTTGGCTCAGGAATGACAAGTAATAAAATCAGAGTATACTCAGACTTTGAACTTGTTGATTCTTGACTTCGTTATTTTCCTTTTGCTCCTCATTAATCTTATTTTATACTCCTCTACTTCCAAACTAGCTGTTGGATAGTTTTTAGAGGATTATCTTCCAATTTTCAACTTGGATAGATTTGTATAAAATTGATTGAGTAGCCGTTGGCTGATAAAATCTGAATCCCACTGAATCTAGTCACCCATACAACCAAAATCTTGGTTTCCATAAATAAAGCTTTATCTGTTATGAGATATACTTGTCTTAATGTTTGATTATCAATCAATTTTACATTAGAGCCTTTTAAGGTTGAGTCAATCAAAACTTCCCTTCCAGATCACTAGCCGTTACATTTGTTCTGAGTAGTTTCAGAGTCTAGATAACTTCCAGATCTTGCTTCACATCCAGAACTTAAGTCAGTGTGAGTCTTCAGTAAGGTCTTTGCCTTTTAGAAGTAGAGTCTGAAGTACTCGATGAAGTTTGAATGACTTTATCAGTAGGGTCTAAAGTTCTCGTTCTTAATCTTGTAAAGTATGAAGTCTTTCTTATGGACCTCGTAAAGTTTGAGTGTCCAAAAAGTTTAGTTCTCTCGAAGCATTAGAATTGCCATTTCCAGAATATCTCTATCTTGATCAAAATACTTCAGAGTATGTATCAGACTTACATAATTCTTATGGATAGTTTTGTCAACTTCAAAATCTATCAGGAGGTTTCCTTAACAAGCACATTATATCTTCATAAGACTTGCAACATTTCATATCCACTACGTTTTTAGCACTTAAATAGTTATTGGACCATAATTAATTAGTTTTGGGTAGAGCAGTTTTTTAATTATTTGGAATTGTCATTCACATAAACATTAAGTTTATTCTTTTCAATATTTCCCTAGCTTTATGAAAAGACCTTTCATGATCGCTACTACCATGAGTAATAGTAGTCGGTTCTTCAACTTGGAGTGCTAAATCATGATCCAGGACACCTAGGTGAAACTAAACTTCGCACCAATAGTAGAAATTCATTCCATTGAATAAAGGAACAAATGAAGCATGTGAATGAAGAGAAATAGGTATAGATATTGCAAATATGCAAGAAAACACTCATACATTGGTACTTATAAGTACGCTTTATTAAAATTTATTTGCTATCTTTGAAGATACAAATAAATCTAACAAGACATATTAATTACAACTTTTACATTCATGAATTATAAGAAATTGATTAACCTTTTGGTGAATCCCTCAATTCTTATAATAAATGTACTTCAATATATCCATATCACCAATAAGGATATGTAACATATCAATTTTAGTCATAGCATCACTTAATATGGGTAATTGAATAAAAAATTATGAAATTTCAAAAATTCAAGACCTTAAGGTTTGGCTACTTTGGTGACTAGCAAACCATTTATAATTGAATTATTAAAATTTTAAAATACAATTATTATTTCATAATTTGATTATCTCTAAATGTTAAGATTCAATCACTTTCATGATAAAACCGTCATTGAGGTATGAGAATCCAATTATACAGTATGATGCCTTAAGTGTGTGTGTGTATATATATATATCAATTCATATATCAATATATGAATACATGTATCAAAACAATTAACGTGTTAGAGAACAAGAAAATATATATACACCAAAAGCACTAAACCCAAACAATATTTTACGTGCAATTTCATTAAGAAGGTACTTGTATTAATCAATTTGATGCGCTAGTATCTTTAATGAGTATTAATGGAGATCATTAACAAAATCATATGTATTTTTTACTAATTGGAAAACCATGATATCCTAAACCATTCTACAAAACAAATTGTTAGCCAATAATGTAATTCAATTATGCGAAATTTCATAATCAAAGAATTTTATATCTTCATAATTTATTCACAACAAGAGAGATAAAAAAACATACATTTATCTATAGCAACAAATATTTGAGAAAATGATTACAGTAGAAACAGAAAAAATGAATAAATATGGTTTCTCTCCCTTAATCCTCTTTTATCTTAAAGTATTTTATCTGATGAAGGATAAAATACAACCTTTTGTTATCACGGGTGGAGAGAGGACCAAGCTCTTTTTATAGGCCTTCAATAGATTCTTTCCATCAAAGCACATTCTATCTTCATAAGAGTTGCAACTTTTCATATCCAATACGTTTTTAGCTCTTAAATAGTTATCATTAAGTAATAATATTAATAAATGATTTTCATCAAAGCACGTTTCATCTTCATAAGAGTTGCAACTTTTTATAGCCAATATGTTTTTAGCATTTAAATAGTTATTAAGCCATTAATTAATAATATCATGTGGGTCACAATTATTCATACACAACATTATTGAACTGGCATTGTGAGCCCCCTAGCTCGACCCGCGATGCAAAGGGGCAACGTGCACAATAGGCAGGTGATTTTGGGTAGTGGTGGTTAGGGCTTGGTCTTCTTCACCCACGAGTGAGTCGATCGAGAGAGAGAGAAAGAGAGTATACTATTGCAAGGGAAAACTTGAAAACAGGTAAAGGGAAAGAATGAAAAGAAGAGAAAATAAAAATGAAAAGAAAATAGGAAAGAAATCGAGTGATGAGGTGTTAACTCTCAATGGGGTAAACTTAAGATGTAAATTTACTCATATCACAGTCTAACTTTGCCCGCCGCCGGCGAGGCCGCCTTGCCTACGACCCTTGCCGGCCACCATGGGGAAAAAAGAAAAGAAGGAAGAAAAGAAAAAATAAATAAATAAATGAAAAAATAATACTATTAAAAATTATCAACGTCAGTGCCAACCGAATAAAGTTGGCCGAATGGATTGAATTGGAACAATTGCAAAAGGTTTAGGATTGAATTGGCAAAAATAAAAAGTTTAGGTCTAAATTGGCACAATTACAATAGGTTTAAAACTATTTTTTTAATATTCATAGAGTTATGATATATTCTTACTAATCTCATATTGACCGGGTGAAATTCGGCCCGAAACATGAGTTGATGGCCCAAATACATAGTGCTTAGACTTTGTGACAGGAAAGATTGTACAAAAAGTTCTAAACATATGCACTTTTGCTATTTAATCATAAACCTTTCAATTTTACCTATCAAGTCCTAAACCATTTCAAATTTTTCCAATTGAGTACATCTAGCTAAAGTTGGTCGAAAATTGCTAACATAGCTCCATCTGAGCCATGTGGTATGGTCGGCACTAGCATGGCTAATTTTTAATAATATTTTTTGAATATTTTATTATTATTTTATTTCCTTTTCTTTATTTTTCTTTCTGTTTTAGTTCAAAGGTCGTTGTCCCCTGGGCAAGGGCCAAGAAGACCTCACCGGTCGGGGGCGAGTGTTAGGGCCCTCATTGTGGCAGTCAAGGGCGTGGCTAAGAATAATACGAGACGAAAGATCACATAATAGAATCATGAGCTTAAGGTCATGATAATACACTACTCCATGCATAAAACCACATAGCTAAGACCATTAATTGATGTAAAATTAAGTATGCATTAAAAAAAAAACATGAATTTTGCGACGGAAATTTGCGATGGGAAATTTTTCATCGCTAATTTGCAACAAACTTTGCGACGGATTTAGAAATCCATCGCAAATTTGCGACGATTTTGCAACAGATTAATTTTCTGTCGCAAATTTGCGACGGAATTAGCAACGGCATTATTTTACGTCACAAATTAGCGATGGAATTATTTTCCATCACAAATTTCGTCCCAAATTTGCGACGGAATTATTTTCCATGGCAAAATTCATCGCAAATTTGCGACGGAAAGTTGGTCGTCGCTAATTCCGTCGCAAATTAGGGACGACTAATTTTCCGTCGCAAATTTACGATGACTTTTGCGATGGATTTATTTTCCGTCGCTAATTTGTGCAATGAAATTTACCCTTTTGCGACGAAAGTAGCGATGAATATTTTATCCGTCGCAAATTTGCGACGGATTTTGCGATGAAAATGGTATCGTCGCTAATTTGTTAGGGAAATTCACTTTCATCGTATGCACCCCAACCGTCAATTTCTCTCTCTCAGTACTGATTCCTCACGTCGCCCGCTTTTCTCCCGCCTTCTCCCTCTTTCGTTTCTCTCAATAATCCATGCGCGCAAAAATCAATCTCGGTAAAGCTTTTCCACCGGTAAGTATCGTAACTAATTTCGTGACTAAACATGCGACTAATACGATCCTGTCCTTTCTATTCATAGCTGGATGCGAAATTTTTTTTTATTGACTTTTTTTTCTTTTTTTGTTGTAACTTGGTGATTGGTCGCCGGACTAGTGACCGGCCACCAGAGAGGCCTCGCTGGCCATGGAGGGAGGCCGCTCGGCCTCCCCTCATGGCAGTCGACCTCGCCGTCGCCCAGAATTTGCAACGGATTTCTAAATTCATCGCAAATTTACGATGGAATTATTTTCCGTGGCAAAATTCGTCGCAAATTTGCGACAGAAAGTTGGTCGTCGCTAATTCCGTCGCAAATTAGCGACGATTAATTTTCCGTCGCAAATTTGTAATGACTTTTGCGACGGATTTATTTTCCGTCGCTAATTTGTGCAACGGAATTTACCTTTTTGCGACGAAAGTAGCGACGAATATTTTATCCGTCGCAATTTGCGATGGATTTTGCGACGAAAATAGATTCGTCGCTAATTTGTGACCTATCTTCACTTTCATCATATGCCCCCCACCCATCAATTTCTCTCTCTCAGTACTGATTCCTCACGTCGCCCGCTTTTCTCCCGCCTTCTCCCTCTTTCATTTCTCTCAATAATCCGTGCGCGCAGAAATCAATCTCCGTAAAGCTTTTCCATCGGTAAGTACCGTAGCTAATTTCATGACTAAATATGAGACTAATACGGTCATGTCCTTTCTATTCATAGCTGGATGCGAAATTTTTTTTGACCTTTTTTTGTTGTAACTTGGTAGTCGGTCGCCAGACTGGCGACCAGCCACCGGCGAGACCTTGCCGGCCATAGGGGGAGGTCGCTCGGCCTCCCCCCATGGCGGTCGACCTCGCCGTCACCCAGATCTGGGCGATGGCGAGGTCGACCGGCGGCCATGGCGAGGCCGCCATGGCCGGCGAGGTCGACTGGCGGCCTCGCCCAGCGTGGCTGGACGGCCTCGGCGTCGCACCAGATATGGCGATCGGCGAGCTCCGGCGTAGCGGCGGCGAGGCTCCGACGCGGCGGCGGTGCTTGTCGCGACCTCCCCGAACCGGTCCCGAGGCCTACGGGGTTTGGCTAATGGATTACTAAGTTAAACCTAGCTCGAGCTCTCCCAAACCCATACCAAATCGCGACTTAAATTTAAGCTATTAACATGCAAATCAATTTCATTTAGGAGTCGCCACTAATCAGTTTCTGGTAGGTCGATTAGACACCTAAGCGAAGCGCGGGAGAAATGCTTCACTTCTACGAACCAGAGATTCAATGGGTACGGGGACTTGATTACACTAATCGACTAATTAGTGCCCTTTCGGTACCTAATCTTGTTCAATTCACCACCTAACATGCTCTCGCTAATCGGGAATCCCAAAATTCCATTCCTAAGCTAAGGAGAACGACAATTAATATCTAAACCTAAACATGCATAATCAACTACATGCGAGGTTAGTTTAAATGCACAATTCAAAGTGTGCGAACCAGGTGACGTGCAATCAAATAATCACAAAGAAAATAAACAACCAGCGACCTAGCATCGTCTCTAAAAAAAAAGAAAAAGCAATCAAAAGCCCTAAGGTAAAGCCCTAATGGCTTATCCGATTTTCGAGAATTTTTTTAGAGGGTTTTTCTCATTTTTTTGAGTTTTTAACCTAAAATCTAGTGAAATTAAGCTCAAAACTAATTTCTAAGCACTTCTTAATTTTCTGATTTTTTTGGAGTTTTTTCCGAATTTTTCCGAATTTTTGAATTTTTTAATATTTTTGAATTTTCTCAATTTTTTAATGTTTTTTAGATTTTTTTTTTTAGATTTTTGGGTTTTTTTTTAAACATTTTCGAATTTTTTGGAAATTTTAATATCTTTTATTATTTTAATTTTTTTGGACTTTTTAATATTTTTAATAATATAATAATCCCGGACCGGGTCCCCTGACCCGGATTTCTAACCCGCCCGGAACCGCTTTTTCTATTTCTTTTCTATCTTATTCTTTTCTTTTGATTTTCCTTTTCTTCTTTTTTTTTTATTTTCCTTTGTTTCTTTTTCTTTTTTCCTATATATTTTTTATTACCCTGGTCTTCATCCCGTACGTGCTTTCTGCCCATGCACGTCCTTCTACTCCTGGGCTTCTTCTTCTTCGTGGTGTTCTTCACCGAAACTCAGCCCACCGTGACTACGCCGGAGACGTCCCACCGCCAGCCGTCGACTTGAGCCGCCAGCGCCGATGGAGGATGCTGGCCTTACGCCGTCGCCACCGGCCGACGTTCCGGCGACCACACCGGCGACTTACTCCGACCACGGAAACCACATCGACAAGCAAAAACTCGATTTCCAGTCACCACGCTTCCGGCCCCGAAGAAACGCACTAAATCTAAGCAAACAAACACACATACCAAGCAACAGAGATGGTGGATTAACGGGAGCGGCCTCAAACCGCTGGCGTCGTTCCGACGACGGGAATGGCATCTCCGGCGAAGGTTTCATCGATGGCTCACTCGGATATACGAGAAATATGCCACAGAAAAGAACAAAATAACGCCGCATCACTCACCGAACATCAACTTAAGAACAAACAAACGTGAATCTAAGATTTTTACGGGTCAATGCGGTGACTTCGGTTTCGGTTTTCATTCGGACATTTCATCGAACAAGTGGGATGCGCCTAAAACTAAGGTTTCCAGGTGGATTTCAGTGGGGATTCGAAGGTTTTTCTTGATGGAAATCGTTCAAGAAAACATCCTGGAGGTGAAAAGAAACATTTTCCTCATCTTGTGGTGCCGGGCAACCACCGAATAGGCTCGGTGTGCCCGGCACCCGAGAGGCAGGGGAGGTGGACACGAAACAGAGGAAAATGAAGAGAAGCCCACCTGTTCGTGGCCTGCTGGAGTGAGGCGCGACGGCTGGAAGGGAGGCTCGGCGACTGTTCAGGCGGTCCTCCGGTGAGCGAACGAGGCTCGGGCCTCTTCGATTCGCCTCAACTTTCTATCGGTCTCCCCTTTTTCTCTTGGAACTCTGTCACTCTCCGAAACTCTCTCGAGCTCACTCTCTCCCCAATCTCTCCTTCTCGGTTCCAATGGCTTCCCCAAAAAGACCTCCCCTGGTTCACAGCGGACCAGGGTAAGGCGTGACGGCTGAAGGCTCGGCAGGGGCTCCGGCGGGCCTTTGACAAGCAGATGAGGTCCTCCTCACTCTCACTCTCCTCCTCTCCCTGTTCCTTTCTCTTTTTTTTTTTCGCTCTTGTTCTCTTCCCTTTCTTTTTCTCAGGCTCCCCGGAACTCTCTCTCGGATCCCCCTCGCTCTGGCTCCCTCGCTCTCTCTTTCTCCTCTCTCTTCACCCCTCGGAACCCTCCCTCTCTGTCTCGGAACTCTCCTCTGCTCCTTGGAACTCTCCCTCTCTCTCTGCTCTCCCCTCTCTGCGTCCCTGTCCTCATTTTCCTTTTCTATGCAAGCAGCGGCAGAGGGGTAGGCCAGCGTTGACTGATTCAACGCTGGCCTATCTCCCCCCTTTTTTTTTTTCTAAAAAAAAAAATTTAATTATTATTATTTTTTTTATTTTTGAAAATAAAAATGGAAAATATGCTCTAATAGGCCCTGTTAATGCAAATGCACCTAATAACTATGTGCCATGCAGTTTTAATGAAAATATTTTTGGTTTAGGGGTTAAAAATTAAACCCTAATTTTTATGCAGTAAAACCCTAAATGATTTAGCAAAATTTAGGTGTCAACAGCTGCCCCTCTTTGAAGGGGAGCTCGGAGAGGTTCCATTCAAAGATAAGAGACGCCTAAATTTTGTTGACGGAGGGCACGGGATGATGCAATGCAAGAGGGAGGAGAGACCACAAACCTTTTTGAAATGCGTGGTTTAAGGTTGGACCACAAACCTTTTGAAACCAGGGTTTAAGGATTGACCCGGAACCTTTGAAATCGGGGTTTAAGGATTGACCCGGAACCTTTTGAAATCGGGGTTTAAGGATTGACCCGGAACCTTTGAAATCGGGGTTTAAGGATTGACCCGGAACCTTTTGAAATGCGTGGTTTAAGGTTGGACCACCAACCTTTTTGAAATGCGTGGTTTAAGGTTGGACCACAAACCTTTGAAATGCGTGGTTTAAGGTTGGACCACAAACCTTTTGAAAAGCGTGGTTTAAGGTTGGACCACAAACCTTTTGAAATGCGTGGTTTAAGGTTGGACCACAAACCTTTGAAATGCGTGGTTTAAGGTTGGACCACAAACCTTTTTGAAATGCGTGGTTTAAGGTTGGACCACAAACCTTTTGAAATGCGTGGTTTAAGGTTGGACCACAAACCTTTTGAAATGCGTGGTTTAAGGTTGGACCACAAACCTTTGAAATGCGTGGTTTTAAGGTTGGACCACAAACCTTTTGAAATGCGTGGTTTAAGGTTGGACCACAAACCTTTTTGAAATGCGTGGTTTAAGGTTGGACCACAAACCTTTTGAAATGCGTGGTTTAAGGTTGGACCACAAACCTTTTGAAACCAGGGTTTAAGGATTGACCCGGAACCTTTTGAAATGCGTGGTTTAAGGTTGGACCACAAACCTTTTTGAAATGCGTACCTGGGTTTACATACTTGTAGGTTGGATCGGATTGCTCAGAGGCTCTTTGCCAGCGAAGCTTGAAAAGATTCAGTGAATGAGCACTCGGGGTTCCTCACCCAAGGATTTGATAGATTATGCCTAAGTTTCTCACGAAGGACTTAAGGAGCATGGCTCAGGGACATACCTATGAAGGCTTCATTTTTCTTTTTCTTTTTCTTCTTCTCCTCTCTTCTTCCTTTTTTATTTTTAAAGAGGGTAAAAATACTTACCTGATGTTTACAAGAGAAATAAAGGAAACTCCAGGTTGCAAAGGCTCATTGTGCACGGAAGAAGACTCTAGGCTGCGAAAGCTCGCCAAGTCAATGGGGTGCTCCAGGCTATAAAAGCTCACCGTACAAGGAAAGAGCCTCTAGGCCCCAAAAGCTTGCCGTGTCGAAGGGGTGCTCCGGGCTGCAAAAGCTCACCGTGCAAAGAAAAAGGCTCTGGATTGACATTTAGAGACTAAAACCCTTTGCATTGCGTGGTTTTAGGGCAAACGCCCAAACCTTCAGAAAGCACGATCTCCCGTGGGGAAGACTTCTCATGTAAAAATAGCTTCGGGCTGTTAGAGCTTGCCGTACATATTGATCAAATGATTCCAGAATGGATACTGCACATGGAATGTGTTGTACCAAGTGCTCTGGTAATGAAGGCATACCCGGCGAGATCAATGTCATTTGATTACATGTCATGAGAGACAATATCAAAAGGGTATCACCAATGAGAAAATATCGATCGTATGAGCAATTCAGGATAGATTCAACTATTTGGAAAGCATTTAACATCCTCCAATATCGCAAAATTGCCTTTAGGCTTGAAAGACGCCATTAATCATCAAATTCCCTTAGGAGAAAGTGTTTTGTCAAAATGATCTTAACTCATGAAGAGAGCCCATTAAGCATGCCAAACAAGAATTCCTTAGTCTGAAAGGACTTCTCACATACTCTCAGAAAGGCTATTTGATCCCATCCATTAATGTGGGAAGTCAACATGTTCTCTCTATATACCTCACTACCAGTGTCGAAGGCTTCGAAAATTATTCGCAATAAGTACGCATTGACCGATCCAAGAGGTCTTTTAAATGACTGCAATGTGGATTTGGTCATGGTTTCAACAACAAATAAGCATTATCGGCTAAGGAATGAAATAATTTTCAATCAGCATCTCCATCAGGTTTACAAGTCAAGATACCTTAAGATGAGATAAGACAACTTTGCCCCCACTTCTTCAAGCGACAGCTTGTTCGGGAATCCAAATTTTTGCTTAAACCATCCCAATCCGAAGAGACTTTAGAGAAGGTTATAACGTCGGTTTGGGTAAAGGCTTGAAAGGCTCAGAAATTTTCAAATGGGATCAAGGAGTTGGTGATTATCATAGCATCATTACCATATCTTCCAATCTTTTTGAAGGTACTCGACTTTTGAAATTCAACTTGTCTCGAAAGTCCATTGACTAATCATTTTAGTGTAAGAGCTTTGCTCTTTTCTCTAATGACTTTTGCTTTTGCAATGATTTTTTTTTTTTGCAAGCATTTTGCTTTTGCCACTCACCCTTTTTCATGAGAATTTTTCTCTTGATGCAACTTTTTTGCTCTGGGCATTGGCCTTGCTTTTACCAAGCACACTGCTTTTTCATGCCCCCTAGTTTTCATTTGACTTTTGCTCTTTTCATTTTTTTTTGAGCTTTCAAAACTTTCGAGATGTTTTTCACACTATCTCATGAGTACCAATTGTCTTGATAAATCACGTGCTTTGCCCCAGTGTAGGGAGATAATCACCATTCGGGCTTTAGAAAAGAATATTCAGGCTCAACTTGGCTAAGCAAATGGTATGAGTGTTTGGATAGAGAAGTGAATGCTCTTCTTCATTTTGGGATGTTTCAAGCTTCCATAAGAACTCACCTGAAGTTACCACAAAAAGATTAATGCAAGTAAGGGCAAAGAAGTCTTTTTCATCTTTTCCTTCAAAGCATGTCAACCAAAACCTCCAAATTTGCCCCGTTGTAGGGTGGTTCTTGACAGGGGTATTTTGCAAACTCTTCACATTCAATGGCTCAAATGAGGCTAACTATGATCACCTGTAGTGTATAGGATAGAAGAAGGAAATGCCTCCTTTCATTTCGATCCATGTACTACTTGCGAATGAATCTCTTGCTCTTGAACAACACTAATTTTCTCTTCCACTCAACTCTCAAAGTGTTTGTGGGATGTGTTTGGGAATGGCTTGCCTTTCCTCATCCTAAGTATTTCTCACTTGGCATTATTAACATCTCCCTTTCATTTTGTTGAGATTATCACGAATCGATTAATCTCCACAAGGAATTTTGATTCCAAATGAATGATCCGCCAAACACAAAGACAATTTCTTAATAAGGATGACATTCAAAATTTTTGTGAAGAGCTTGCTTTTTCATTCTCCACTTTAGTGCTTGTTTTTTTCTCAAAACCATCAAAGACTTTTTCTTTGTGATGAAAATTATCCATTTGATTTCCATTTGAATTTTGGGAGAAGGGTACTTACCTGCGTCATGGCGACTTGGTAAACCTATAAAGAATAAAAAAGAATGTGTTAGTTAAAGACCCTTTAAGAATTGAAAAATTGGGAACGATACAACATTACCTCTCGTTTGCATTTATCCTTCAAGTCTTTTATGCTTCCTATCAAAGGAAAAAAGAATCATGTAAAAAATTGTATTAAAATGGACAATTGGAAACGATACGATTTACCCTTCATTTGAATTTGCTTTCTTGGATGTTTGGCAACTCCCTCCATCCGCTTTCTTCCACCTTGGCCTTTCCAATGCCATCGAATTCACTAAGTCCCAGTGAACGTTAGAGACTGAAAGAGAGGGATACTCCCTGCTTCGACGTTTGAGGGCATTACTTCATGGATGCTTTCCCCGATACATTCCTCCATCTGCAAAATGAGAGATGACCCAAGTCATTTCCATTCTTAGTTGGAATAATTCAGGAACGATATACACCCTTTTGTTTTGGGGATAGCTCAGTTCTGGATTAAGTTGTCCTCTTCGTGCAATCTCGTTGCTTGAGCATTTCCTTTGCAACTCTTTCATCAAAGTTGCTTGATATTCCCTCTTAAGTGTTTGGAGGCACCGTCCACAACATGACCTGCCCTACATTTATCTGTCTGGCATATGTCTCTTTTGCATCCATCCACTTGTTGGAGGAGAAGGGACTTACTCACAGGCTTGATTATATTAAAGCTATTTGCCCCAACTAGATGACACTTGCCCCAGCCAGATGCTTTCTCTTCCGGAGACTTCAATATGTTCAATACTCCTTCATGCCTTCTTACAGACACTTGTTTAATTTTCATTGTCCTTTGCTCGGGTCTTCCACTTTTGATCATCTTGACTATTCGTGCCCCCGACGATTTGTCACATGTCCCTAGTTTGATGGACAGAAGTTCTTCAAATGAACAATTTTGCCCCACCATAACGTAACCTTTCATTTGTCACAATGGGATGGACGGTTTGGCCTCGTCATGTCTTTCTAGCTGGAAGCATTATTGCTATGGTCAAACACATTCTTTATTTTGTGTTGAACCAGTCGACTCCATTTTATTATACTTCATAGGCAATGGTTACCCCTTTGGTGACTTGCCTCATTCGTCATCTGCAGAAATGAGATAAAACATGTTATTCTCATTCTCAATTGGACTGAATTTAGGAACGACATACACCCTTTCATGACGAAGTTGATAATTTTGTCTTTAATGCTTCCTTAGCAGGGATGAGGGGGAGTTCATCGTGCTCCATGCTGAATCAAATGTTTTCCTGTGCGTCATTAGTGGGGACGTTGGCTTCTTGTTCACATGCGCTTCGTGTTTTAGTCAGATAATTTTAATGTACGTTGGTTCGCCATGCTCTTGTCGGGTCTTTCATTCAAATCCACCCTAGGTAAAAAAAGAAAAGGAAGTATCATTTCTATATTAAAGTGAATGAACTTTGAGAACAAAATACACCCTTTTTCATTGAATTGGACGGCTTTGACATTCCATGCCACCAGTTTATCTCTTGATTACACATCTCTTGGTGCTCCAATGGGTTTGTCGTGCGATCCTCATCTTCATCTTCCGCGGATACGACGGTGCCCCTTACTCTTATTTGAGAGTCAGCTATTCTTGAATCGTCCTTTTTGTCAAGTGGGTGATCATCTGACATCGTTATTTTGTTTCGATTTGCGTATGCCTCGTAAATCATCTTTTGTACAAGTGAGTACACAAGTGGAGACTCCCTATTTTGAGGGATACGGTGGCACGTTTTCAACTTGTTCCCAAGCGGCCTTCACCCTTCGCCCTTTTACCTATTTTGACAAAAATGAATGAACAAGTCAATTGTTGTACAAGAAATTCTAATTGGAACGATTACAGATTTACCATCTCACGGTGTCGTTTTGCAAATCAACCTGCAAAATTGGCCAGGTGAAGAGGTAAAATTTTATGCGAGTCGTTCTTGAAACTCAATTTCAAAACATTTTGAAGGTAAGGCATAAAAGCCTAACTCGATGACTCAAATGGAAATACTGCAATTATTTTCAAAGGACAATGATCTAAATTAGAACCTCATAACTCAGAGATGTGAGTTGTGTGATTTACAAATATATCGATTGGGTTCACAATTAAAACCAAAATCAGAAAACAATGGTTTCTAAGGATAAAGTTTGAAAAACTCTTGAATAGAGGAGTGCAAACAAACAATTCCCGTTCTAACTCTAAACTCCGGTTCCTTGCATGACTAAGCAAGAGAATTCTAAGGAACGACTGTTACGCATAACCTGCAAAAGGAAGACAACGTTAGTATGTGAATGAAAAAGTGGTCTTTTACTGATGTCGCCTCTCATGACGAAAGCGAGGCAATAATACATGCCCCATGGTTCCTATTTGTGGGCATTTAGTGTTTCGCCAATATTTCATCTGAAGTGGAGACATCATTAAAAGATCAAATCGCGGCTATCAATCGAGCGCCCTTTTTATTCCAAAAGTTTCATCGCAAAATGCGGCATCAATTTTGAAGGACCGATTTGTGATTTTACTTTTGCAAAAATGAGGTGATTCTTATTTTTTTAAAAAAAAATAATAATAATAATAACACACAAAAAGTGATTTGAATTTTGATTTCGAAATGTGAACAAAAAAGAATTTTATTGAAAATGTAATTTCGATTTTATGCCCCAAGATGTAATCTTGACTTGAAAGAATTTCTGCACAAAAAATGCGATTTTAAGCCTACAGCTGAAACCATTTGTTTTGGTAGGGCTAAATCAAATGTGTTTTGAGATTTATGCTCAAGGTTTACGGTCAAGAGTGATTGCCTGAAATTTTCAATTATAAGCTTAGATCACCTAGGGCATTCGATTGATTTCCACGAATTTCAAAAATGAAAGCTTCAACTAAAAGTGAACAGGTAAAGAGAGAAACTATACTTACAGTGGATGACAAACTTTTAACCACACAAACATGCGAATGTAACGTGCGGCTGAACTTCTACTCTAGCGGGCTTAACAAAATGGAGTTACGAGGGTGGGATGACTAGTCGCAGCCTCGCGCACTAAGCCAAGTCCTCGTAACTCCGGCTCGGTCAAGAATGATACCTCGATGCGACGCGGCCTCGCAGGCAAAGGCAAGCATTCTTGACACCAAGAAAGAAACTTTCGGGATTGAGTTGGGCAACCTCTACTACGCGGCCTCGCGATCGAAGTCGTATCCAACTCAATACCATCCTAAACATTCCTAGCGCAGCCCAGGTCCGACGGCGGGTCGTGTGTGTCATAGTGTAGTGCTAACACCATAAAGACATACACAACAATTCATCAAAAAATGCAACATAAACACTCATTCCAAAACCCCAAACCTGCAAAACAAGGGGTTAACAATCGTTCATCCAACTGCAAGAACATTCACATTAAGGACATAATTGAACAAGATAAACGGCCTAAGTCCACTAAGAGTTTTATCAAATCCCCAGCGGAGTCGCCAAGCTGTCGCGACCTCCCCGAACCGGTCCCGAGGCCTACGGGGTTTGGCTAATGGATTACTAAGTTAAACCTAGCTCGAGCTCTCCCAAACCCATACCAAATCGCGACTTAAATTTAAGCTATTAACATGCAAATCAATTTCATTTAGGAGTCGCCACTAATCAGTTTCTGGTAGGTCGATTAGACACCTAAGCGAAGCGCGGGAGAAATGCTTCACTTCTACGAACCAGAGATTCAATGGGTACGGGGACTTGATTACACTAATCGACTAATTAGTGCCCTTTCGGTACCTAATCTTGTTCAATTCACCACCTAACATGCTCTCGCTAATCGGGAATCCCAAAATTCCATTCCTAAGCTAAGGAGAACGACAATTAATATCTAAACCTAAACATGCATAATCAACTACATGCGAGGTTAGTTTAAATGCACAATTCAAAGTGTGCGAACCAGGTGACGTGCAATCAAATAATCACAAAGAAAATAAACAACCAGCGACCTAGCATCGTCTCTAAAAAAAAAGAAAAAGCAATCAAAAGCCCTAAGGTAAAGCCCTAATGGCTTATCCGATTTTCGAGAATTTTTTTAGAGGGTTTTTCTCATTTTTTTGAGTTTTTAACCTAAAATCTAGTGAAATTAAGCTCAAAACTAATTTCTAAGCACTTCCTAATTTTCTGATTTTTTTGGAGTTTTTTCCGAATTTTTCCGAATTTTTGAATTTTTTAATATTTTTGAATTTTCTCAATTTTTTAATGTTTTTTAGATTTTTTTTTTTAGATTTTTGGGTTTTTTTTTAAACATTTTCGAATTTTTTGGAAATTTTAATATCTTTTATTATTTTAATTTTTTTGGACTTTTTAATATTTTTAATAATATAATAATCCCGGACCGGGTCCCCTGACCCGGATTTCTAACCCGCCCGGAACCGCTTTTTCTATTTCTTTTCTATCTTATTCTTTTCTTTTGATTTTCCTTTTCTTCTTTTTTTTTTATTTTCCTTTGTTTCTTTTTCTTTTTTCCTATATATTTTTTATTACCCTGGTCTTCATCCCGTACGTGCTTTCTGCCCATGCACGTCCTTCTACTCCTGGGCTTCTTCTTCTTCGTGGTGTTCTTCACCGAAACTCAGCCCACCGTGACTACGCCGGAGACGTCCCACCGCCAGCCGTCGACTTGAGCCGCCAGCGCCGATGGAGGATGCTGGCCTTACGCCGTCGCCACCGGCCGACGTTCCGGCGACCACACCGGCGACTTACTCCGACCACGGAAACCACATCGACAAGCAAAAACTCGATTTCCAGTCACCACGCTTCCGGCCCCGAAGAAACGCACTAAATCTAAGCAAACAAACACACATACCAAGCAACAGAGATGGTGGATTAACGGGAGCGGCCTCAAACCGCTGGCGTCGTTCCGACGACGGGAATGGCATCTCCGGCGAAGGTTTCATCGATGGCTCACTCGGATATACGAGAAATATGCCACAGAAAAGAACAAAATAACGCCGCATCACTCACCGAACATCAACTTAAGAACAAACAAACGTGAATCTAAGATTTTTACGGGTCAATGCGGTGACTTCGGTTTCGGTTTTCATTCGGACATTTCATCGAACAAGTGGGATGCGCCTAAAACTAAGGTTTCCAGGTGGATTTCAGTGGGGATTCGAAGGTTTTTCTTGATGGAAATCGTTCAAGAAAACATCCTGGAGGTGAAAAGAAACATTTTCCTCATCTTGTGGTGCCGGGCAACCACCGAATAGGCTCGGTGTGCCCGGCACCCGAGAGGCAGGGGAGGTGGACACGAAACAGAGGAAAATGAAGAGAAGCCCACCTGTTCGTGGCCTGCTGGAGTGAGGCGCGACGGCTGGAAGGGAGGCTCGGCGACTGTTCAGGCGGTCCTCCGGTGAGCGAACGAGGCTCGGGCCTCTTCGATTCGCCTCAACTTTCTATCGGTCTCCCCTTTTTCTCTTGGAACTCTGTCACTCTCCGAAACTCTCTCGAGCTCACTCTCTCCCCAATCTCTCCTTCTCGGTTCCAATGGCTTCCCCAAAAAGACCTCCCCTGGTTCACAGCGGACCAGGGTAAGGCGTGACGGCTGAAGGCTCGGCAGGGGCTCCGGCGGGCCTTTGACAAGCAGATGAGGTCCTCCTCACTCTCACTCTCCTCCTCTCCCTGTTCCTTTCTCTTTTTTTTTTTCGCTCTTGTTCTCTTCCCTTTCTTTTTCTCAGGCTCCCCGGAACTCTCTCTCGGATCCCCCTCGCTCTGGCTCCCTCGCTCTCTCTTTCTCCTCTCTCTTCACCCCTCGGAACCCTCCCTCTCTGTCTCGGAACTCTCCTCTGCTCCTTGGAACTCTCCCTCTCTCTCTGCTCTCCCCTCTCTGCGTCCCTGTCCTCATTTTCCTTTTCTATGCAAGCAGCGGCAGAGGGGTAGGCCAGCGTTGACTGATTCAACGCTGGCCTATCTCCCCCCTTTTTTTTTCTAAAAAAAAAAAATTTAATTATTATTATTTTTTTTATTTTTTAAAATAAAAATGGAAAATATGCTCTAATAGGCCCTGTTAATGCAAATGCACCTAATAACTATGTGCCATGCAGTTTTAATGAAAATATTTTTGGTTTAGGGGTTAAAAATTAAACCCTAATTTTTATGCAGTAAAACCCTAAATGATTTAGCAAAATTTAGGTGTCAACACCCAGATCTAGAGGAGGCCGACCGACCTCGCTGTGGCAGCCGGTCGACCTCGCCATAGCCCAGATCTAGGCGACAGCAAGGTCTACCGACGGCCATGGCGAGGCCCCGCAGTCTCCCCCAGATCTGGGCAAGGCCGCGCGGTCTCCCTCAGATCTGGGGGAGGCCTCGCCCCATGGCCGACGAGGCCGAGCGGCCTGGCCAGCGTCAGTCGGTCGCCGAACCAGCGGCCATGGGGAGGCCGCTTAGCCTCGCCGGCATCAGTCGATCGCTGGTCCAGCGACCGGAGAAAAATATAAGAAGAAAACAAATTTAAAAAAAATTCGAAAAAAATAAAAAAATTATTTAAAAATGAATGTTAAGTGATTTTGCTTTTATTTAGGTACGTGTCCAATTAAAGCTCTCGCAATCCAAATGAACGTTGTAATTCTCTTCAAATTTACCACTTTTTGCTATCAAGATTTGAGTCAAATATTTGGGTAAGTCTTTTTAGATGGTAATTTTTTCAATTTTTTCAATTTCAAAGTAATTGTTGCGTGAAAAACAAAATTTTAATTTTCATAATTTTATGGTTTTAATTAAGAACAGTAGATATGATATTTTAAATATTTTACGAGATTTTTTTTTATTTTAATACAGATACAATGCAAAGAGATAGGACTTGGATGTATAATAAGAATTTACCTGGACGTCGATAATTGACCAATGCGTTTCATACTGGGTTGGAACTATTTTTAGACTTTGCTACTGCTAATATGAGTTCATGGATGGAAATAAGTTAAGGGGTCCGTGTAAAAAGTGCAGTAATGGTAAATTTAATGTGTGTGATATAGTTAGAGAACATCTTTGTAGATTTGGGTTTACTTCGAATTATTATAATTGGACTTGGCATGATGAACCATTTATATCTGATGAAGGATATCAAAGAAGTGACCAATTTTTAGCTAGGGAAGAATGTAACTATTATGACCAATTGAATCCATACGAGAGGATGGTGATTGATGCAGCTGGTCAGACTTTTGTTTCAGAATCGAACCATGCAAGTACTAGTTTTACTCCTATACTTGAATAAGTGGGTACTAATCATGCATTATAATTGAAAGAGATAAGAGTAACGGGTTTTGATGAGAATGTGTGTAATGTAACTTTTTCATCTAATCAATTCTGAGAAGTGTTGAAAGCAACAGATGAACCTTTATGGGTAGGTTGTGACAACCACACTAAGTTATCAATGATAGCAAGACTGTTAAATATCAAAGCAGAGCATAATGTGTCGTAAGATTGCTTCAACTCTTTTGTTGAAGTAATGTGAAAAACAATGCCTCGTGATAACATCATGCCAAGTGATTTTTACGATATGAAAAAGCTAGTGGATAACTTAGGCCTTTCGGTTGTAAGGATTGATATATGTAGTAGGGGTTGTATGTTATATTGGAGAGATGATGAAAATGCAGATTCTTGCAAATTCTTAGCCAACCTAAGTACAAGATTAACAGAAAGCAGGGTCGTAATCAGAAGCGTAGACGACGACCCTGCAAGTAAATGTTTTATCTGCCCTTAATCCTCAGATTGCAAAGGTTTTATGCGTCTCAGGCCACTGCTGAACACATGACTTGGCATGTGAATCATGAAACAGAAAAGGGTCTAATGTGTCATTCTTCATATGCAGAGGCATGGAAACATTTTGATAGAATGTACCTTCAGTTTGTAATAGAGCCTCAAAATATCAGGTTAGGTCTCTATGCTGATGGATTTGCCCCATTTAGGAAATCAAGAAAAAGTTATTCATGTTGGCTAGTTATCTTAACGTAATATAATCTTCCACCTGGTATGTGCATGAAGATACCTTATATGTTTTTGATATTGATCGTGACTGGCCCGCAAAATTTGAAAAAATTAATAGATGTTTATATGCAACCATTGATTAAAGAGTTACAATGTCTATGGGAGAAGTGTGTCCTTACATATGATGTTTCTACCGATTAAACATTTGTAATGAAGGCTGCTCTTCTTTGGACGATAAATGACTTTTCAGCTTACGGAATGTTATCTGGATGGAGTACAGCTGGGATCTTAGGATGTCCGATATGTTTGGAGAGATCAAAGTCATTTAGATTAAAACATAAAAAGAAGCCCAGCTATTTTGACTGTCACAGACAATTTTTACCGATAAATCATACATTCAGAAGGAATAAAAAAGAGTTCATCAGGAATAGGACTAAAAGAACACGTCCACCATTGAGGTTGACCGACGAGCAAATTTGGGAGCGGGTGCAGGACTTTCCAACTGTTGTTCAGAACCCTCACGGTATGACTTTTGCGTATGGAAGTACACATAAATGGACAAAACGCAGTATATTTTTAGATCTATCATATTGGAAGGCTCATCTTATTTATCATAATCTTGACGTCATGTACATAGAAAAGAATGTTTTCGACAATATCATAAATACTATGATAGATGTCACCGGAAAAATAAAAGACAACTTGAACGCAAGAAAAGATATGAGAGATATTTGTGATCGGCCAACACTAGATGTGAATGCAAGCAGCAGGGGACCAAAACCAAAAGCAGTTTATACATTGGATAAGGAGCAGAGGCAAGTTGTTTGTTAATAGTTGAAATATGTGCGGTTTCTTGATGGATATGCTTTGAACCTGGGGAGATATGTTGATTTGAATGAATGTAAGCTGACAGGTTTGAAGAGTCATGATTGTCACATATTGATGGAAAGACTAATTTCAATAGCTTTCAAAGAAGTTCTACCGAACTTTGTATGGAGCGCCATTATAGAGTTAAGTAATTTCCTGATGATATTTGCTCGACAGTGTTAAAAGCATCATACATGGAGAAACTGGAGAGAGATATTCCAATTATTCTTTGCAACTTAGAAAGGATATTTTCTCCATCGTTTTTTGATTCGATGGAGCATCTCTTAGTTCACTTGCCTTATGAGGTCAAAGTTGTAGGTCCCGTCCAATTTTGATGGATGTATCCATTTGAGAGGTAATTTATTTTTTAAAATAAAGTTCAAATTACTTTATTATATATTATGTTCCGATAAGCTTCTTTCTATTGCAACTAAATTCTTATATTATTTGAAGAAAAAAATGAAGAATAAGGCATGTGTTGAAGCTTCAGTTTGTAATGCATATATTGTGGAAGAAGTGACAATGTTGACACCTATTTTTAATTTGCCCAAAATTAAGTGCACAAAATTTAGGAATTAATTTCTTAGTTCCTAAAACAAAAAAATATTTCTATTTAAATGCATTGCATGTAGAAATTAGGCATATTTGTGTTAATATGGTCTATTAAAGTGTTATAAAAAAAATTTCCAAAAAATAGTAATAACTTTTAATTAATTAATTTTAAAAAAAATTAAAAAAAAAAAAGAGAAGAAAGAAAAAATCGCACTGGGCCGGGTCGGGGCCGGGCCGACCCGGCCCCTTTTCTTTTCTTTTCTCTCCTCCTCCCCGCGCGGGCCCCTGGCCTTTTCTCTTTTCCTTTTCTTTTTCCCCCTTCGCGCGGCCCAGCCCGCCTTCCTTTCTTTCCTTTTCACCTCCGCGCGAGCTGGGCCTGGCCCGGCCCAGCCCCTTCTTCTCCTTCTCCCCCACGCGCGACCGTCGCTGTCCACGCCCCTGTCCGCCTCTGCTTCGCGTCGTCACGCCGACGCACGGCGGCGCCGCCCCTCGTCATCGTCGTCATCCGGCCAGAGGAAGGCCGAACGAGCACGACGACGGGACTGGCATTAATTGCCAGTCCCGTCTTCCCCCCATTTCCCGGGCCTTCCCTTATCCCCTCATCTCTCCCAGTTCCCTGTTCACCTCTCTGCGTCCCAGAACTGACGCCCTCTCTGCACCGGCCTATGGCCGCGGAATTCGCGGGGCATAGGCCGGTGCAGGCCATTGTCACGCCGACGCGGCCGGGCCCAGGCTCGTCGTCGTCGGCTATAAACCAGAGAAAGAGAGAGAGAGGGCCGGTCGGCCATTTTTTAGAGTGAGACAGAGAGAGAAAGAGGGAAAACAGAGAGTGAAGCAGAGAGGAGAGAGGAGCCTGGGAGCGTCTCGGAGGTCCCAGCCGGTCTCGCCGTCTCCAGCAAGCCGACCGGCAACGCCCAGAACACCCCTCGGGTCGGCCATTTTCATAGGGAGAGAGAGAAACAGAGAGGCAGAGTGAGAGAGAGCTGAGAACAGAGAGATAGAAAGAGAGACAGAGAGAGAGAGAGAGGGAGGATCGAACCGAGGCCTCGCCGGAGAAGGGAAGGGAAGCCAACAGCCCCGCCGTCGCCCCCGATCAACCGGAGACTCTCCAGCTGCGCCGGTGAGCTCTCCCGGCCGACTCAGCCCTCTGTTTTCCCCTGTTTCGGTGTCCGGTGTGGCCGGGACTCGCGCCGGCCGCGTCGCGCGATTCCCGGCCCATACCGTCATCGGTCCCGATCCTTAGTCGCCGTCGGAGGTGAACCCAAGCCGCTGGGATCGACCGGATCGCCGGAGGAGGTCAAAATTCCCCGGTTTTTGTCGCGCCCCCCACATGTTCGACGAAATGCCTCAATCAAGCCCGTTTTTGTTTCGTCGCCGGCCGGTGAACGGCGGTCCTACGGCAGTTCAGGTGAGTGGTATAGCTTGAAGGTGGTCCTAGGGGGACGATTTGGGGGCGGCGCCGACCTGGGTCGGCCGGCGAACGGCCAATTTTGGCTCCGCCGGCGACTGCCCCGCGGGTCTGTGAAATCCGGGTCAGACCCGACCCGAATCAGCTTATCCGACCCGGGTCAACTCCCGGGTCGGATCTGTTGACTCGGGCCGGTTCTGATCCGACCCGGATCATCCGATCCGACCCAGGTCAACGCCCGGGTCGGATCCGTTGACCCGGGTCGGATCCGACCCGATTCGGATCATCCGATCCGACTCGGGTCAACTCCCGGGTCGGATCCGTTGACCGGGTCGGTTCGGATCCGACCCGACCCGACCGGTTTTATTTTATATTATTATTTTATTTTACTTTTTTAAAAAATAATAATTATTAAAAAAATTTAAAAATTTTAAAAAAAGGTTTTTTTTCTTTTCCTTTTTTTTTAGAAAAATAATAATTTTTTTTTAAAAAAAAATTAAAAAAAAATTTCAAATAATAAAAAAGAAGTATTTTCTTTTTATTTTATTTTATTTTATTTTTTCCGAAAAAAAAAAATCCAAATATTTTTTTTTTTATGTATGACTTCTCTGAGTGTTTTAATCCTTTATAATTATGCATGTGTTGTTTTATTTAAATTCAACAAGCCTGAAATCGTGTGGTAGTATGTTGCATGTTTTATTATTACCGTCGCGTTGTTATTATGCATGCTTTTTTTATACAATTGCATGAATTGCCGTGTTTTGAATGTCATCTGGCTTAGTTAGGGCTAGAACTATAGGCTGCATGACTGCTAATCGTTTCTGATTATGCACTCGTTTGATCACCTCACATGTTAGGAGAAAAGTCCTAAAATCAACTCAAACTGCTTGACAAATCTTTTCAAAAATGAACAGGGTAGAAAGGTACCGAAAGGGCATTAGTTATCCAACTAATGTAACCAAGTCCCCGAATTCAGTTAATCTCTGGTTCGTAGGAATAGGGTGATTCTCCCACCACCTTATTTGGGTTTCTAATCGACCCACCTCAAATCGATTAGTGGCGACTCATTAGTATAAACCATTTGCATGTTAAATATTTAAACCTTAAGTCGCGATATGGTATGGGCTTGGGAGAGCCCGAGTTAAGTCCCAAACCTAGACTTAGGACGTACCAGGCGAGCCCCCCTGCTTTTTGCATATCGTCCAAAAGAGGGCTCGGGAGTTCGGTCGCGACAGACTGGCGACTCCGCTGGGGACTTGCATTTTTCTAAAGTGGACTTAAGCCAAAATTTTTTACCCTGTTCAAAATAATTTTTGTTTGGCAGCAAGGACTCCAGGTATGAACCTGACATTAAGGTGTTATTTGTTTTGCAGGTCCAAATTGATTGTTTATAAATTGTTGTGCATGCTTTAATAATTTAGCACTGCACTATTGCACACACAACCACGCTGCCGGACCTGGGCCGCAATAGGGCATTTTAGGATGGTGTTAAGAAAGATATAACCTCGAACGCGAGTCCGCGATATAGAGGTTGCCTTTCTTTTCCTCGAAATTTATTTCTAAAAATCGTAAAGAAATATCTTTAGCCGCTATTCGCGTGACTATAAGATATTCCTTTCGATTTGGCCGAGATTAAAAGGACTTGACACCAACGCGAGACTGCGACGGTCAAGCACCCTTTTAATTTCATTTTGCGAGGCCGGTCTAGATAGAAATCGAGCCTCACTCCTCATGTGCATGTCGTTGTGATTGCCATGGTTCAAGTAAAGGTATATATTCTATCCTTTTTCATTTTTTTTATTATGCAGCCTACTAATTCAATTGATTTGTTATTATTAGGCCACCCGTTGATTGCATTCTATACACGATGGGAAGAACTGATGCTCAATTTGTCCCCGCTCCTAAGAAAATTTCTGGCACGGTGGGACCGACGAGACGAGGGATACGCTTATTGCGGAGCTTGTCCGTGAAAATAAGCAGCTCCGAGAAGACTGTAGCTTTCCCATCGTTTATAAAATGAGCATCCGGGAAGGGCGCCCTTTTTGTTAAAAGCCCCTTTTTGTATATTTCCATAGTAATTATGTTCAGGGGTTTTGGTTTTCTTCCTTAAAAGTGTTTTTGGGTTGTACTAATGTTAATATAACTCGGGCCGCTTTTTATGCTTTAAATAAAATTTTTTGCGCTTCAATGACACCACCGCGGCCTTCGGCCCAGTGGTATCCGGGATGTAAGCGACACGGTCCGAGGCGACCGGGGTTCGAACCCCGGGGACGCCGCCTGTAATGTTGATATTAATAAAAACCCTTTTTGCTTATTTTTTCTTTGCAAATAAAGAAAATAGGCAATAATATTATGACTAGGTCATAAAATGATTCCTTATCAGGCATTATACTCATTTATATCAGCCTTTTTGACAGGTAGTTACAAAAAATGGCTGAAGAAAATGGTCGTCTCAATAAAATGGAGACCGAAATGAAGCAAGTATTCGCCTTCCTTCGACAACTCTCAGAACAAGTGGAACACCTGTCAGTCCGCTTAGACCAATTCACCATGTCTCCGTCTTGCTATCCAAGACCAGGGGTGATTCAAATGGAGTCCTCCAGTGTCAACCAAAAAGGTAAAAATGTCATGGTTGACAATGTCCACGAGTCTCCTGATCCTAAGGAATTGAGCACCCTATGCCCAAAGTTCATGCAATGTGAACAATACAAACCCAATATCCCTCCATCACAAAAGCAAAACAGCCGGAGACAGTTCACTCCCTTTCCAGGATCTCCGTCTCAGATGCTGGCAATACTCCGGAAGAAGGGACTGCTTTTCACTGAACCAAAGCGACCTAATCCTGAGAGCTTTTCAAATTACAATCCGTCCAAAAAGTGTGATTATCACATGGGCGAGGTGGGGCATTCAACTGATGGGTGCTATACTCTCAAGCACCGAATTCAAAACCTGCTGGACACTGAGACTTTCTCACTCCAAACCGGTGCAGGGAATGGGTGCAAACCCACTTGAGTAGAACTCTTCTCATCTTTTCTACATGAATCCCTGCGAAAGGGGCTATCCTTGTACTTTGTTTTTTATCGTCATTTCTGCCGGAAGAAATGTCTTTTTGAACTCTCTCTATCCTGAGATTGTAAATATATGTATTGTGAATAAATAATATTTTGAGGGCCTGAGGAAGTATCCCAAACCGGCCCGTTGATGATATCCAGCCATGTAAAGGAAGGTATTCTGAGGCCCAGGCTTCCTCATGCTTCCTTGTTTTTAAGCTTTTGAAAATAGAACAAACGATTTGTCATTTTTCAAAAGGACAAAAATGGTGTTGGAAAAGCATGCATGTTCATAACCCTGTTTGTTTTTCTAACTCGCTCACTTCATGTTTCAGAGCATACTCCTTTTTGATTTGTTATTACAAAAGGAACATTTGGAAATGATACAAACTGAAGAGCATATCAGACCCTGGTGAGGCTACCAGACCAACTCATCTGATAGGGGTAATCCGAGTGAAGATCATCCAATCTTCAAAATGAAATGTGGGGCAAATCTCAGTGTGAGATATCAACTCCAGAAAGTCAGAGGGAGTGCTGAGCATTCTTTGACACCATGATGAGCGAAACATCATTTCGTACAGAAATCGGGGACAGATCAAGAAAAGATTACCCTTTTTGAAAGAAAAAGGTATGTCTTATTCCTTAACAAATCTTGAAAATGACATTCCACCCTTTTTCTCTTGCAGATAATGAAATGGGGAACATGCTAGACTCTGACGTGCTATCGAGCCAGATAGAGCACCAATGTTGCGACCTCTCAAATGAAGCATGACGGAAGAGCGCTTAATGTGGAGAGTAGACTAGGGGGCATGCAATCCCCCAGTCCATCAAAAAGGGTGTATTTCGTTCCCAAAGTTCATCCACTTTAGAATAGAAATAACACATTCTTTCCTTTTATATAGGACAAAATTGAGTAAAGAACATTCATGGTACAAGCAGCTGGAAAGGACTTTGCATGTGACAAGATAGGGTCAATCCTAGTCCCACCAATCATGAAGGTCTCGATGACAGTCACGTTCACATCGGTCAAAGACCTTTAAAGTAAAGATTAGCTTTGCTGCGAAGATCCTCATGCGAGCAATTGCACACGCCCTGTGCATGTCGGGAATCAGAGGATTTTTCGAGAAATGCCTCAGCATGCCAGAATCGCGTTGGCACAGCATGCGCCGACAATAGGACTTTCCAATTGAAGGCACCCCTAATCATAGGGGATCTCATTCGAGCTTCAAGACCAAGAACATGGAGAAGCAGATTGAGACTGAGAAGGCTGGACAAAGTAAAGAGGAGAAAAGACTCTACTAGCTTTGAAGGCAAAATGGAAGAAGGGTAAACTGTATCGTTCTCAATTTACCCTCAATCATCTCACTTCTAACATAAGCTCATGTTTTTATCAGAATAGAATCACTGACATCCGAGAAAACTCAAGGAGTTGTCAGTCAAATCTCCAATGAAGGGAATCACGAAGGGTAACGTTGTATCGTTTCCAATTCCTTCCCTTTAAAAGGCCCATTCATTAATGCGATCCTTCTTATTACCTTGCAGGTATGCCCCGTTGTCCCAGCATAGGTAAGTATCTCTTTCCCTAAAAGAAACTTTTCTCATAAGAGTAAAAAGAAACAAGAAGGAAGAAATAATTAAAGAAAATTGATACTATTTTCTTCCTCAAAAGCATTACATGGAAGGGATTCTTGCATGGTAATTTTACCTGTTTAATTCACCAATCCCCTGTGAAAATTTTGACAATTCGACGAATGGTGTTCGAACTGCTCTGGTGTATTGAACAAGGTGTGTCAGAATGATGAGAGGCAACCCTGGTCTATATACATTCCCACGTATCAAACTCTTGCAAGATGAGTGAAAGATGTCTCATTTCTACAAGATAAAGGGATTTCTCGCATAAGGTACGGTAGCCAAAGTGACGAGAGGCAGTTCATTCCTCTGGCCCATACACTACCATTGATCCTTTGCTTGATCATTTTTGAGCCCACACACTCGGAGGTTCCTTTCAAATTACCCCTGTCAAGAACCACCCCACATTGGGGCAACTTGAGGTAAACCAGCCTCATAGGATGGATTCAGACTCAGAGGAAACAAGAAAAACATCCATCCCCTTTCAGTCACTGCTCCTGTGGCTTCGACCTCGTTACTTTCATGGAACCTGTGACCCTCAACAGAGTCCTCCAAGACAAGTACACCATCGACGACCAGACAGTCGAGACTAAGAGGGCTTCGTCAAGAGAGAAGCAGCAAACTAATGCTTGTCCAGAATGCCAATGATTTTATTGATAACAGTGATGTTTTCACTGTGCAAGACAAGAAGGATGAGGAGTTTGTAATATCTAAAATTTTCTATGATCATCAGCTGCAACAGCTCGCACAAGGCGAAAAGATGAATAGAAATTTTCTTGCTCTCACTTGCATTAATCTTTGAGTGTTTTTATTGCAGATGAAGTCTCGCGATAATTTAAATGCCTCAGGATGATGAAGAGCAGTTTTTCTGCTAACCCATACACTTACATCCTTTGCTAGCCCAATTGAGCCAGTAATTTCATTTCGTACGAACCCAATTGGTGATCATCCCCCACACCGGGGCAAGGCAAAAGTCATCACAGTTTGAGCATCACGGTCCGAAGTACCGAATGAAGATGGAGACTCCAAGAGCCTCAAAACATGGTTCTGTTCAATCTTATTTAGGCTAGTCCTGACAACACCAAAAGAACAGCAAAAAAATGCTGAAAAATAGGGGCATGAAAAAGCAGTGTGCCTGGTAAAAGCAAGGCCAATGCCCATGAACAAACAAAAAAAAAAGAGGAGAGGAGAAGAAGAAAAACGATGAAAAAGATACTTGAGCTCTCCTTTGATACAGATTCCTACTTTAGGAACTCTGTCTTGGCAAAGATCTGCTACATGACAGATAAAATGGTGTCCAGGAAGATGCTTGACACAGAAGCTCCTTAGGGAAAAGTTGTTAAAGATGCTAAAAACACAAGATTACCCGAGGAGTCTTCCAGAATGATCCTGATGGTGGAGAAGAAGACTGGTGACGATGCCAAGAGGATCACCAATTCTCACCCTTACACACATGTTTGAGCCCAACGATCATTTCGTTCCTCAACCTATAAACCAAGCCCACGTTACATCCCTAATGAAGTCTCTTCTGACTGGGGCACTTGAATTAACGTGGAATTTCAAATGTTTATAAACAACGCTCGAGGAAGTGCGAGCAAGACTATTTTCTATCTCTTTTGCAGGGTTCTTGACTTGTAAACCCGGAGATAATTGCAGAATATTTTCTTTCATGGCCTCGACTCGGACAGTCACCTTTGTTAAGCCATTGACCAAGCCTGCATTACGACCCTGAAGAAGACCTCTCAGATTGGCAGTGTCGTACCGCTTGCGAGAAAACTCCGACCCTTATTGATGTGATAGCGGTCAGACTGAGTGTTTTCGATGTTCCCGCATTAATGGACGGGACAAACAACCCTTTTCAATGAGAGCGAGTGGAAAGTCCTCTCTGACTGAAGGTCTCTCGTTCATCATCTCGAGAAATTCCACCTTGTGAAAAAATTGTCTTGATTGACCCACGGTGGATGTTTGGTGATACAAACATGGTAAAATCATCATGCATGAACTTGCAAATACACACTCTGGAACAGCCCAGCTTGTCTATCCTTGATGAATGCATGCATGTTTGTGCTAATCATCTTTGACAGTTCAGAGTTCTAATCCCCAGTGATAGAATACAAAAATTCGGGTGCCGGAGAAGCCCTCATTATCATCCCAAGGGAGATGCCCCGGAAAAGGTTGGTTATTCAACAGATGATACATCAAACCTTCGGGAATGTGCCCAGGTAAGTACATTCTACCCTTACCTGATCTCAAAATCATCGGATTTCTTTTCAAACTACCCAGAAGGTAAACCAGGTATTGCTTTGAAAATGAAATGCATCTTGACTAGCTGGTCAGGATATTTCGTACAATATTTGAGAATAGCCTCAGTTGTCTATTTCTCCAATGAATGCATATGTGTTTGCACAAAGAAAAACTTGTCTGACAGGAGACATGCCTTTAAGAGGCAGGAACGCGTCCAGGTAAGTATATTCTACCCATGCCTGTTTCCAAAAAGCCATGTACCTATAATTGTTATGGTACCCTTTGAACATTGGACTGACCCCTCTGTTCACCCTTTTGAGCACGGAACTGACTCCCTCTGTTCAAATCAAATCCTTGGGCGAGGACCCTGAGGTGCTCATCGATGAGGTGCTCATCGTTTGAGTTTCCAAGACCTGCTGCCAGAAACCTAGCAGGCAATCAAATCCTTGGGCGAGGACCCTGAGGTGCTCATCGATGAGGTGCTCATCATTTGAGTTTCCAAGACCTGCTGCCAGAAGCCCAGCAGGCAGACCGTCAAACCCTTGGGCGAGAACACCCAAGTACTTTGGCAAAACAAAATCCAGTCAGTCAAGGCGACCGAAGAAAGGTTCGGGTCCTAGACAAACCAAGTCAGTCAAGGCGACCGAAGAAAGGTTCGGATCCTAGACAAACCATTTCCCCCGTCAAGGCGACCGAAGAAAGGTTCGGGTCCTCGACACACAATATCAACTATCTGGAATTACTCTACCCTTCGGCAAGGTAAGTAGCCCCAGGTAAGCTTTTATTTGCTTTAGCATGCATCATCTTATCGCATCATAAAAATGAGACTCCAATCTCACCAAAAATAGCATTCATTAAGCATGCATGGGCAAAATTTAGGTATCATTTTGTCTTTGAACGTAACCTCTGCGATCTCAAACTCTGCGAGCTCACCTTCAAAGAGGGGCAGCTGTTGACACCTATTTTTAATTTGCCCAAAATTAAGTGCACAAAATTTAGGAATTAATTTCTTAGTTCCTAAAACAAAAAAATATTTCTATTTAAATGCATTGCATGTAGAAATTAGGCATATTTGTGTTAATATGGTCTATTAAAGTGTTATAAAAAAAATTTCCAAAAAATAGTAATAACTTTTAATTAATTAATTTTAAAAAAAATTAAAAAAAAAAAAGAGAAGAAAGAAAAAATCGCACTGGGCCGGGTCGGGGCCGGGCCGACCCGGCCCCTTTTCTTTTCTTTTCTCTCCTCCTCCCCGCGCGGGCCCCTGGCCTTTTCTCTTTTCCTTTTCTTTTTCCCCCTTCGCGCGGCCCAGCCCGCTTTCCTTTCTTTCCTTTTCACCTCCTCGCGAGCTGGGCCTGGCCCGGCCCAGCCCCTTCTTCTCCTTCTCCCCCACGCGCGACCGTCGCTGTCCACGCCCCTGTCCGCCTCTGCTTCGCGTCGTCACGCCGACGCACGGCGGCGCCGCCCCTCGTCATCGTCGTCATCCGGCCAGAGGAAGGCCGAACGAGCACGACGACGGGACTGGCATTAATTGCCAGTCCCGTCTTCCCCCCATTTCCCGGGCCTTCCCTTATCCCCTCATCTCTCCCAGTTCCCTGTTCACCTCTCTGCGTCCCAGAACTGACGCCCTCTCTGCACCGGCCTATGGCCGCGGAATTCGCGGGGCATAGGCCGGTGCAGGCCATCGTCACGCCGACGCGGCCGGGCCCAGGCTCGTCGTCGTCGGCTATAAACCAGAGAAAGAGAGAGAGAGGGCCGGTCGGCCATTTTTGAGAGTGAGACAGAGAGAGAAAGAGGGAAAACAGAGAGTGAAGCAGAGAGGAGAGAGGAGCCTGGGAGCGTCTCGAAGGTCCCAGCCGGTCTCGCCATCTCCAGCAAGCCGACCGGCAACGCCCAGAACACCCCTCGGGTCGGCCATTTTCATAGGGAGAGAGAGAAACAGAGAGGCAGAGTGAGAGAGAGCTGAGAACAGAGAGATAGAAAGAGAGACAGAGAGAGAGAGAGGGAGGATCGAACCGAGGCCTCGCCGGAGAAGGGAAGGGAAGCCAACAGCCCCGCCGTCGCCCCCGATCAACCGGAGACTCTCCAGCTGCGCCGGTGAGCTCTCCCGGCCGACTCAGCCCTCTGTTTTCCCCTGTTTCGGTGTCCGGTGTGGCCGGGACTCGCGCCGGCCGCGTCGCGCGATTCCCGGCCCATACCGTCATCGGTCCCGATCCCTAGTCGCCGTCGGAGGTGAACCCAAGCCGCTGGGATCGACCGGATCGCCGGAGGAGGTCAAAATTCCCCGGTTTTTGTCGCGCCCCCCACATGTTCGACGAAATGCCTCAATCAAGCCCGTTTTTGTTTCGTCGCCGGCCGGTGAACGGCGGTCCTACGGCGGTTCAGGTGAGTGGTATAGCTTGAAGGTGGTCCTAGGGGGACGATTTGGGGGCGGCGCCGACCTGGGTCGGCCGGCGAACGGCCAATTTTGGCTCCGCCGGCGACTGCCCCGCGGGTCTGTGAAATCCGGGTCAGACCCGACCCGAATCAGCTTATCCGACCCGGGTCAACTCCCGGGTCGGATCTGTTGACTCGGGCCGGTTCTGATCCGACCCGGATCATCCGATCCGACCCGGGTCAACGCCCGGGTCGGATCCGTTGACCCGGGTCGGATCCGACCCGATTCGGATCATCCGATCCGACCCTGGTCAACTCCCGGGTCGGATCCGTTGACCGGGTCGGTTCGGATCCGACCTGACCTGACCGGTTTATTTTATATTATTATTTTATTTTACTTTTTAAAAAAATAATAATTATTAAAAAAATTTAAAAATTTTAAAAAAAAGGTTTTTTTTCTTTTCCTTTTTTTTAGAAAAATAATAAATTTTTTTTAAAAAAATTTTAAAAAAAATTTCAAAAAATAAAAAAGAAGTATTTTCTTTTTATTTTATTTTATTTTATTTTTTCCGAAAAAAAATCCAAATATTTTTTTTTTATGTATGACTTCTCTGAGTGTTTTAATCCTTTCTAATTATGCATGTGTTGTTTTATTTAAATTCAACAAGCCTGAAATCGTGTGATAGTATGTTGCATGTTTTATTATTACCGTCGCGTTGTTATTATGCATGTTTTTTTTATACAATTGCATGAATTGCCGTGTTTTGAATGTCATCTGGCTTAGTTAGGGCTAGAACTATAGGCTGCATGACTGCTAATCGTTTCTGATTATGCACTCGTTTGATCACCTCACATGTTAGGAGAAAAGTCCTAAAATCAACTCAAACTGCTTGACAAATCTTTTCAAAAATGAACAGGGTAGAAAGGTACCGAAAGGGCATTAGTTATCCAACTAATGTAACCAAGTCCCCGAATTCAGTTAATCTCTGGTTCGTAGGAATAGGGTGATTCTCCCACCACCTTATTTGGGTTTCTAATCGACCCACCTCAAATCGATTAGTGGCGACTCATTAGTATAAATCATTTGCATGTTAAATATTTAAACCTTAAGTCGCGATATGGTATGGGCTTGGGAGAACCCGAGTTAAGTCCCAAACCTAGACTTAGGACGTACCAAGCGAGCCCCCCCTGCTTTTTGCATGTCGTCCAAAAGAGGGCTCGGGAGTTCGGTCGCGACAGACAACATTTGCGTAATAGTATTTTGAGCCGCACGTGCAGTGCAAGAGGCGGAGAGCAGGCAGAAATGATGAGAGCCTTAGTGATCCCAATTGCAAAGCATTCTCTATTTTCAATTATCTGGGTCGACCAAGCGGACGGCGTTAGTTTCGTTACTTAACAGGCGAAGAATTACATGCAGCCCATACATATATTTTACTGAACTGCCCATAAGTCAAGTCATATTTTGAGTAAGTATAAATTTGCAAATATATGTATTGTGTGTCAAATATTTGTTAATATATAAATGGTATTTATTACTAGGATTTTCCAAACTTCAATATATGGACTACTATCAAATGAGTTTGACCGTTTGTACGATGAACAGTTTGCAGCAAGGTTCAAAATATATGTAAGTTGCCTATGAACCAAAATCAAGTTATTTAAATTTTATACATCATTTATTAAAATATATATTATTGACCTTGTGTGTGTAACCATAGATTCACAGTAATCATGATGAACTTAGAGAGCAAGAATTGCTATATCATCTGTCATGGGGTCCACAGTTAAGAACACAAAGTTAGCCAGCATATTTCATAAATAGATATTATTTTCACACTCAAGAATATGGAATGGGAAAAACCACAATGAATAGTGGTGTGTGTGTTCAATCATCCAATTGTGGCAGTTCAAAAGATAATTTTTATGGCTTGTTGGATGAAATCATAGAGATAGAGTACCCTGGACCTTTAATTATGCGGGTTGTGTTATTTAAGTGCAAATAGTTCGACCCCGTCAAAGGAATGAAGGTGCATACGAAGTTTAATTTAGTTGAAATAAATCACAAGAAAAAGGTATATAAAATATGAACCATTTGTCTTAGCACAACAAGTAATTCAAGTATGTTACGCATCATATCCTAGTTTGAAATGTGACAAAACTGATTGGTGGGCTGTATGTAAAATCAAAGTAAGGAGAAAAATCGATAAACACTGAAAGGATAGAGCCTATCAACAAGAGGAAGTTTGTAACATGGTTGAAACTGAGGAATATAATATTTCAACTTTACGAGATCCATATGGAGCAATGATAGATGTGGATCCAACTGAAATTTGCGAATTAAATGTACAAGATGGTTCAGAACCTGATTTTGAGACAGATGATGAAGATGATGCTCATGAAGAAGATAAAGATGAAGATCAAGACGAAGACGAAAATTAAATTTTTTGTGACAAAACACTAATGATGTGTAATTATTATTGCGACAAGTGTTATTTTGGTTGTCATAATTATTATTATTGTTCTTGTTATTATTGTTATTATTATTATCATTATTGTTGTTGTTATTATTGTTGTTGTCGATTATTCTTATTAATTTAATTGATTGTCAAAAAATTTGTCGCTAAATGACGACAACTCAAATATTATTCTTGCGATGACATTTGCGATATTCTATTTTCCATTGGATTTGGATCATTGCTAATTTTGTCGCTCATTTTACGATAATTACTTATACGTGGTTACTGTTCATTGAAGATTTATCGACGAAAGTGATATTCACGGCAATTTTCTGAATCCGTCACAACCGTCCACAATTTTGTGATGGAAAAATATGGTCCGTCGCAAATTTAAGACCAAGAAAAAAAATTCCGTCGCAAATTTACGACTGACAATTTTTGTCGGTCGTAAATTTGCGACGGACCAATATTATCCGTCGCAAATTTGCGATGGAAAAAAAATCCATCGCAAATTTGCAACGGGAAAAAAATTCCCTCCCAAATTTGCGACTGACAAAAAATTCCATCGCAAATTTGCGACCAACCAAAAAATGTTCGTCACAAATTTGCAATAGAATGAAAATCTGTCGCAAATTTGCGACGAACAAAAAAATGTCCGTCACATATTTGGGATGAGAAAAAATTCCCTCCCAAATTTGTGACGGACAAAAAAATCCATCGCAAATTTACGATAGGAAAAAAATTCCCTCCCAAATTTACGACGGACAAAAAAATCCGTCACAAATTTGCGACGGACCAAAAAATGTCCGTCGCAAATTTGGGAAAGATTTCCTCCCAAATTTGCGAGGACAAAAAAATCCGTCGCAATGTCCGTCGCAAATTTGCGACAGATTCGAAAATGCCCTTATTTTTTGGAATTCGTCTCAAATTTGCGACGGATTTTTTTTTATGTCCGTTGTAAAATCTGTAGATAATTTGCGACGGATTTTTTTTCCGTTGCAAATTCCATCGTAACCACATTCGCGCACGTTTCAAATTTTTTCGCCCGTCTCTCTCTCTCTCCCCCTGCATGCGCACGTGCCCCCATCACGTCCACTCTTCTTTCAGACTTTGTCCTTTCTTCCTTTTCTTTTTCTTTTTCTGTTCCTGTCCTTCTTCTTCTTCTTCTTCCCGTTGTCGTCGCCGACTACCGTGGACCATTTGCGCCAGCCTGCCATCGCCGTCATCGCTTGCCTGCCCAGTAGCTCCCTGCCGCCATCACCGCCTGCCCACGCATGCGCTCGTTACTCACCTAACGGAGCTCGCCACCGCTGCCCAACTCACTCGCGCGCCTTGCCTGCGCGCCTCATAGCCGCCCAGCAGCCGACAAAAGACATCGCCGCCCAGCCTCGCCCGACCTCACCACTGCCCAGTAGCTACCCGACACCATCGCCGCCCAGCTGCCACCCAGCTTGCCCGCGGGACTCGCCCGCCCGCCTTGCAGCCACCCAGCCTCGCTCAAGCTCGCCGCCGCCCATCCTCGCCCGAGCACTTGCCGTCGCCGTCGCGGCCCAGACGTCGTCGCACAACAACAGCACGACGTCGTCACCGCCCAACCTTGCCCAAGGACTTGCCGTCGCCATCGTCCGACGCCGCCGCCCGACTCCATCGCCGCCCGGTCGCTGCCCGACGCCGTCGTCGCCCAGCAGCCGCCCAGCTCCACCATCATTCACCCGACCGTGGTCAAGCGCCGTGCCGAGCACCTGACCGACTAGCCACCACTTGGGCTAGCGCCGAGCCCTCCACTGGCAGACCTGCCAAAATATTATTATTGTTTGGTTTTTCTTGGCCTTGAACCAAGTAAGCGACTCCCTAAACCCTACCTAATATAATGAGTATTAATTGGACTTGTTTAGGGATTATTTAGTGTCGGATTGGTTGGCTAAGTTAGGGGCCGATTTCAAGATTGCATGTGACTTTGATCGATGTTCGCCTTGTTAATTTGTCGATTATGTCGTCGATTAAGCGTTCAATGACGATCGTGCGGTTGATTAAGCGTTTTTTCAGAAAATGCATTAAAATTGATAAATTCTAGATAAATTCATAAAAATTTCCAGAAAATTAGAAAAAGTCAGATTTTGGGAAAATATTAAATTTGGTGAATTTTTTTAAATAAAAAACAAAAATTTCAAAGTATCACAAAATGGCTTAAAATAACTGTGACCACCCACTTTGAGTGAAATTTAAATTTTTTTAGTTGCCCAAAAAAATTTAAAAAATAATAATAAAATAAAAAATTTCAAAACTTTAGAAAATGGCTTAAAATACCTGTGGCCACCCACTTTGAGTGAAATTTAAATTTTTTTAGGTGCAAACAAAATTAAAAAATAATAATAAAATAAAAATTTCAAAACTTCACAGAATGGTTTAGAATACTTATGGCCACCTACTTTGAGTAAAATTTAAATTTTTTTAGGTGTCCAAAAAAAAATTTAAAAAATAAAAAATTTTAAAACTTCATAGAATGGCTTATAATACCCTGTGGCCACCTACTTTTAGTGAAATTTACATTTTTTTAGGTGCCCAAAAAAATTAAAAAATAAAAAATAAAAAAATTTCAAAACTTTATATAATGACTTAGAATACCTGTAGCCACCCACTTTGAGTGAAATTTAAATTTTGTAGGTGCCCAAAAAATTTAAAAAATAAAAAATTTCAAAGAATAGCTTATAATGCCTGTAGCCACCCACTTTGATTGATGATCGTGTGGCTGAGAGCGAAGATCATGTGGCTGAAAATTGATGTTTCATGGTTATTCTTGTACTTGATGAATTATCGTGTGGTTTGAAAGTGGATCGTGTGGTTAATTATGGCTATTGTCGGCTTAGCATGGCATATCGTGTTCATATATTGATGTTTGGCTTTAAAATGAGTGCGATTCATAGTAAATTTGTTCGTAGGAAATTGTACGTCATAAACACTCGGCATTGGCTAATTAAGAAGGAACATTTTCTGCTTCTGAACCAAATTGGTAAGCTTCGTCATGTACGTCATTATGTGTCCGTAATACGTATTCATATTTTTTTTACATATTTATCTAACCTTCCTACTTAAACGTGGAGGTCACATGCATAGAAAACCAGCCCCTTCCTCGTCCTCGTCCCTATCCCTATCCTCTTCCCCTATTCTTTCATCTAACTCTCAACCACTATATGCTGATGGACAATATGGATACGTTGGCCCTTCTTCCAACACTCAAGAACGTGTTAGGGGACTTGACCACATGCGAAGTGAATCTCCTCCAGTTCCATCTCCTTTAAATCTATCTCCTTATGTTCCACCTTATTATTCAGCGCAACAATCAAATAATGACAGAAACACAGGTGAAGAAGATAAAACCGATTCATGATATGCCCATTTGGACATTTGTAAGTACTTCATTTTTTTTAGTATATGTAATATTTATGGCTTTAGATATAGATGTCAACTGAATTATCGATGTTGCACAATACCCGTATGTTTGCAAATTCACAGATGCTCTGTTTGTTGTGAGGGAACTGAATAAAATAGTCAAAAACTATTGGATGGGGCAGTATATTAATTACAGAAGTGTTCCACAAGAAGTGAAAAGATTTGTGGTGGAATGAGTTCAAGATAAGTTTTAGATATTCTATTTTCTCACCAACTATGTTCGGTATAGTATATTGATGGTCAAGAATGATGTAGGGACCGGAACAACTCTTTAGTTTTTGGTACTAAAGAGACCAAATATTTTTTCCGAGATGAACTTAACAAAATCTATCGCCGAATTGTCTGGTGCATGATAATGGATATGTGACCATCATAATAACTTTCAGTTTTTCTTGTATTGATTGCAGCGGAATTTCAGGTGGGATGAAGAGGAAGAGAATGAAGTGAGAAGAATTTTTCAGAAGAAAATCAGTGATCACATACAAAATGTGATGAATAGAGCGAAGATCAAGAAAGTGAAGCGGGTTTTCATTACAGCTGACAATTGGACGGAAATTAACAGAATTTGGGAAATTGAAAAGAGTTAGCAAATCAGTGAGCAAAATAAAAAGAATCGATCTTCTAGTTCTAGTGAAGGGTCTACCACATATGCTAGGGGCTCTATCAACATTGGGGAGCATCGCAAACGACTGGTAAGTCTGTTAAATAAGTTATAAGTTAATTTAATTCAATTACTCATGTTTACATTTTCTAGGCACATGAATTGGGGACGGAACCGACATTTGCAACTACATTTGAACGCACATTTCAAAAGAAAGATAAGACATGGACTGGCGATCGAGCAAAAGCTATTAAGGTATGTAAGGTTATACTTTGGGTTTTATGGAAACTAGAATGAAAACCGTGAATGCTTTTAATATTTATGGTAGATATATATATGAAGTTATTTTATTTTCATCTATATTGTTAATGTAGGAAAAATATGATGAACTTTTAATGAGCAATGCTAGTGGTAGTGATGGTTGTGCTGCGTCTGAGCCATCAGTTGATAGTATAACATTATGGGTGGAGGCAACGGGTATGATGAAAAAAGGAAAAATATTTGGAATGGGATCCTTGTCAAGGATGTACATGTCGAATCATGCTGGAACTTCATCATCTAATGCGGCTGGTCGAAGGAGGACACGACATGACGAGCAATTGACCCAAGAAGTAAACCAACTGAAAAATATAATTGTAGAGAGGGACGAAGAAATAAATGACTTGAAACAACAAATGCAAATCGTTATGCGACACCTCAATCTCAATCTTGATGAGGTTCCTCCTGTACCTCCCGCCAATCCAATAAGTGATGGGCAGAATGATGAGCGACACAATGATGCTGAGATTGATGATGATTTTCTCGGTCCTTTCTAGTTAAAATTCCCAAAATCGGGGGTAAGCTTGCTTCATAATCTTTTATGACATAAGTGTAGTTTCACCCAATATATTCCTGCCCTACAATTACTTTTTGTTCACAACTTTTTTACAACTAGGTTCTTTGCTTGCGAAAAACTGAAAATTTAGAGATCCCAGGATGACATGCTTGTTAAAAAAAATCATGATATTTGAACATTGTAGAAATACATGCCTTAATTGACTTTGAGTCCTCTCTTCCTGGGAATTGGTGTTGGTAATTCACCTCTCTAAGTCATTAAACTGTTGAATACTGTTTGAACAAAGATCTAATTTTTCCTAGGTGACAGAAATAAGGTTTACAAGGGTGAAAAAACTACGGTGGATGTCAAAGTTGACTCATATTCATATGTATGAACATTGATGTTCGCCCTGAAACGTATTTTTGTTAACCCTCTTACTTGTTTTTTTATACCTAGTTCCACATCCATGCATAAACACTTCTTTTATATTCTAGACTGATTGAATATCTTTATTTATGTATCCACATTTCATCAGGTGTCGATAAAAATGACTGCTTTTGGTGTCCTGCCGAGTACCAAAGCTACCCAATCTTGTGTCTGGTTTGTCGATTTTTCGTTTTTTAAGCAGAATCTGTGGTTATCCCGCCTTCTATGAATGTTTTTAATGTATTATAAAATTGGATATCAAAAAGCATCATGTCAGACTTTGCAACTTTGCATATATCATTATTTTTTGCATACTAACATCTTTCCTTCAGTTATATCTTTCAATTATATGGCATTGTGTCTGGTTTGTTCGTTTTCTGTTTCTGAAGCGGAATCTATGGTTGTCTCGTGTCCTTTGATTATTTTCAATGTATTACATGATGTTCAATAATGTGTAGCTATTGATATGGACAAGATTTGATAGCCAAAATGGTGTAAAATTCGTGATGAATATTGAGAGACGAATTTTGCGACCATTACAGTTCATGGCTCATTTGCGACGAATAAGTAGCGACGAACCAAGGTCGTGGCTAATTTTGCGATGAATTTTGCAACGAATTTTGTGACAAATTTTGCGACGAATAAAGTTCGTGGCTAATTTCGCGACGGATTTCGCGACAAATTTTGCGACGAATTTCGTGACAAATCTTGTGACGAATAAAGTTCGTGGCTAATTTGCAATGAATTTTGTTATGAAATTTGCGACGAATTTTGCGACGAAATGTGCGACTAAATTTGCGACGAATTTTGGGATAAAGTTTGCAACGAATTTTGTAACGAATTTTGCGACGAATAAAATTTGTGGCTAATTTGCAACGAATTTTGCGACGAATTTTTTTCCATCGCAATTTTGCGACGGAAATTGAAATTTTCCGTTGCAAAAATTTGCAACGATCTATTAGCGACGGAATTTTTTCTGTCACTAAATTCATTGCAAATTTGATTTGCGACGGATTTTTTCAAATTTTTTGTCGCAATATTCGTTACTAATCCCATGTTTTTTTGTAGTGATGTGATGCTGCAATACCAAAGAGGAAAGTCTTTTTTGACTATAGAAATTGGCTGGGACGAGGACTCTACTACGGAACGTGTTAATTGCGAGCATGAATATCATTATCAGATCTGGTGTAACGCACCATCTTCAATTGTCTAAGTTTAATTTACTATGTATACTAAACTCATATATATATATATATATATATATATTAATCGTTATTTACACATGCGCGGGAATTAACTAGACTCAACAAAACTTGTACAAGGTTCGAGGCAAGGGAACTTTTTTACAACCTAAGGGTGCTTCTGTTTCGAGAAAATTGAATGATTTAAAAAATATTTTCCTAAAAATAATCGTTTGTATTGCTTATAAAAATGACTAAATGAAAATTATTTTCATCATCTATAAAAATGTTTAGACATAAATTATTATTGATAATAAAAAAAAAATTATTGACTAATTATTTCAAGTAATACAAACGATCTTTTTTTGAAAAATATTTTCCAAATCATTTATTTTCCATGAAACAAATTGATCCTAAGACACAATCAAGTCAACTTGACCTAGATCCGAAAATTTTCAAGTTTGATCGAGTTAACTTGATTTGATCGCCCTCGACTCGTTACTGTTCAACATTTTTTTTCCTTTTTGCTTGTTTTACAATTAATCACGGAAATTTTCAATCTTGATAGCTAAAGTAATACTGTGATGAATATATGTAATGTGTATAGTATACAATCTTGAAACAGGTGAATAACGTGAACATTTTCACTTATCAGATATAAAAACTTGATTCAAAAACGTCGTATCACCTTCAACCCTTATGGACATTCTGTGTCCCTTATGGGTCGAGGTTTTGTGTGCGACTCTTCTTGTACCCGTCAGCATTGAAAAGCAATACATTATTACTGTACCAAAAAAAAAAAAAACTTGATTCAAAAACTATTAACTTAAAAGAATCACATGATTAAAACATGAAATTAATAATATTTTAATTTTGTTTGGTGAAAGAATTTGTTGCCTAAAATCTTTGCACGCCAATATAAGATTAATTTATTGAGGGCAATATCGGTCGACCCGTTTTGAATAACATAAGTTATGAATTCATCAAATCTTGACCCGGACCAGGCAGTAATAGTCCCAATCCGCCCCTAATTGCCTGGTCAAATTGCTTAAACTTATTCTACTGGATTAAGTAAACTACAAGTTAAGAATTTATGGAAATTATACGATATCCCACTGCATAACATGCAGCTTGTGAACTAAGATTTTGACTATCACATAGTCCACGTTTTGGAATAAAATTATACATGTATCTTCCTATGTGCGTACATCTCAAATTTTGGATTTAGCTCGCCCATAATAAGATTTATTGAACACTGAATGAGACATTTTTAAATAGTTACTTAGCCCGGGCTTTGCGTGGGCATGTCCGTATGCATGTTTTTTTTATCTATAGTAATGCGGACATGTGATGTAAGAGAAACAACGAGATTTCACGTAACTTATTTATAGGTATGTAGAAGAGTTTTATACTCTATGAAGGTGAAAAGCTAATATGTGGCAGAAAAAATGGCATAATGCTATATTTTCTGAGCATAGAAAATTTAAAAACAAACAAATTTTTAGTGTACGATAAGAAAAGCTAAATCTAAAATATGTTTGTTCAAAAAGTAAAAAATATAGATAGGTTAAATATAAATGATCTATTGTTTAACTAAATTGCAATTTTAATTTTTCCTTGTTTAAATATTTTACTACATAGGGATATGCAAAACGGATCGCTTGGACCAGGAACCGCTCGGACCGGACAGGATCGGCCAGTTTGGTCCGGTTCCCGATTCCTAAAAGTGGAATCAGTGTCCGGGTGGTCCGGTTCCCGGTTCCAAAGGGGCACCAGATTGGATCGAACTGACTATATATATTTTTAATTTTTTAAAAAATTAATAAAATATGAACTAAACCCTAAGTGAACTTTTTTGACATAAATTCATTGAAAAAAAATTAGTAAAATGTGAACTAAATCCTAAGTGTTTGACCAAAAAAAAAAAACTAAACCCTAAGTGTCCGGTTCCATTGGACCGGACCTGAACAAGTCCAGTCCACGGTTCTCGATTTTGGGAACTGGTTCTCCTGGTCCGAATCCTGATTTCACCTTGGAACCGGACTAGATCAGGAACCGATCGCCCCTATTACTGTATGTCTCAAATAAATTTAAATATTTTTTGCAATATTAAAGTAGTGATAGTTATTTATTTCATTTGATATCCCCATAATTTAACAAATCACTTTATAAATTAGCTATAATTTACTAAAATTATTTTACTTGTCAAATTAATTGAATTTATTTATTCTGGATAATTTTTCTACTAGACTAAATCGAATTCCTTGAAGAAAATCAGTTACACTTTTAGTTAGAAACAAAATACTTATGAGTAATATGTTCATTTAGAATTGTCCAAAAAATCTTAAACCTATTATACTTTTATCAATTCGTTCCTAAACATTTTAATTGTGATAATTGAGTCATAACATTTTCATATTTTATCAATTAAGTCTATAAGGCTAATTTTGGCCAGAAATCGATGACGTAGACACCGGCTGTCCTATGTGGCATGACAAGGATTAACATGGACACCAACTGTCCTATCTGGCATGACAGGTACTAATGTGGACAATTATTAACAATATTTAATATTTTTCAAAATTTTTATTAATTTTTTTATATTTCCCTTTTTTTCTTCTCTTTTCCTTATTTACTTTTTCTTCTTTTTTTCCTTTTCTCTTCTTTTCTTTTTTTTTCTTTTTTCTTTTTCCCTCCACCAGCCATCGCCACAAGAAGAGTAAAGGAAAGAAAAGAAAAGAATTGAAAAAAGTAAAGAAGGAAAAGAGAAGAAAAGGAAAATGGAAAAATAAAAATTTTGATAAATATTAAAATATTATTAAAAAAATTTCATGTCAGTGCCAGTCATGTCATGTAGGGTGGTCGACATTCCACGTTAATGATTTCCAGCTAAAATTGATCGAATAGACTCAATTGGCAAAATATGAAAAGATTTAAGACTGAATTGATACAATTAAAATGTTTAGGACTAAATTGATAGAAGTGCAATATATTTATGACTTTTTGAACAATTTTCCTTACTTTTCTATTACGAGGTTCTCTTTATTTTTACTACTTTGGTTTTTCCAATGTAACAGTCCGGATTTTGGCCCATTTTTGGGATTTATAAAACGTGTAATTCGTCAGTGCGCTTATAATAGAATTTCGCCTGGGAACTGATCACTCTCGGGTTCTTATTTTTAAAAAAAATAGAAATTTTGCTAGAATCGCACTCGATCGAATTTGGCCGTTATTTATACCCTGAACTTGGCAGTCGATTTTCGGGAGTTTCGGGACGAAATAAATTGGACGGCGTCGATATTATTGTGGCCAGCGTCGAAATTATCAGGGATGGCGAAAAAGTGGATTTTTGGACCGGGTGCGGATTTGGACTGGTAGACCTCCCTCGTAGTGTGGTTTGGGGTATTTTATTTTGGCCGTATGCACTAGAATATTATTTGGGATTTTTAGTGAACCGTTAGACCTTTTTCCGAATTCTTTCCTTTTTCTTTTTCTCTTTTTCTTCCTCTCTTCTCCTTCGCTGGCTCCCTCGCGCGGATGTTGCTGCTTCTGGTTTTCCTCCGCTGCGGTCCCAGCTCGACGGAACCAGCCATCGCCGTGCGCCGCCTCCTCGTCGGTCCAGTCGCCGCCTGTCGCCAGCGAGCTTCGCCGGTCTCTTCGTCAGCCCCGTCGCCGGCCTGCCCGCGACGCACGTGCAGCAGCGAGCACACCGCCGTTGCCGCCGTGCCCGTCGCCGCGCCTGGCAGCCGCGCCTCTCGCCGGCCAGCCGCCGTCGCCGGCTTGTCCGGTGAGCCGCCATCTCCCCTCAGCCTTCCCGTCTCTCTCTCTCTCTCTCTCTCTCTCTTCTCTCTCTTACCCCCGACTGTCTCTCTCTCTCTCGTTTCTAGCTTGCCCCATTGCCCGCCGGTCGGCTGTCCAGCCTCGCCGCCGTTCGTCGCCGCCGTGCCGCCACTCGCCGGTTCCCAGGCGCCGCACCAGCCCCGTCGACCGTCGTTTCCCTCGATTTCCGCCGCCCTCAGCCACTGTCCTGTTCCGGCGGGAGAGAGTGCAGCAACGTCGCCGGACTCGCCGCCGGTGCCGCGCCGCCGTCCGCCGCCGAGCGTCGCCCCCGGCGACCGCCTCGCCGTCCTCAGCCTCCTCTCCACCCGTCCTCAGCCCCCTCACCCCATCAACCTCTGTTTTGGCCGAGCTTGGCCTTGGATTCGCCGGAGTCGCCGTGACCGCCGGCTTGCCCCCGGAGCGCCGCCGTCGATTCTCACCGCTTGCCGGTAATCGATCGCCCGCTCCCGTCGTCCCAAGACCGATAATAGGCGAGTAAAAATTTCTAAACCCTAATTAGCCTGATTGTGGAGTTTTAGGGGGTAAATTAATGGGGTAATTAAGCTAATTTGGGGCTTATTTGTGTGGGAATGTGCATGGGCTGATTATAGGACTTAATTGGGACTTAATGAGGATGTTTAGGTGTGATTTGGTGGCCATTTGAGGGCTGTTTGGGCACTGTTCATGCTAGACCCGAATTTGGATTAAATTGCCTAAGTTGAGATTAATTTGGAATATTGTGTGATGGTTTAAATCGGGTGACCCCATGTTTAATTGGGACTTAATAAGGGTGTTTAAGGATGATTTGGAGACCAATTGATGGTTGTTTGGGAGTGGTTCACATTAGAAACGAATTTGCTTAAATTGAATATTAATTGGACTTTTGTGTAATGATTTGAAATTAGGCATTTTGGAGGTCAATTAGGACTCGTCGGGACTTTGGGGGATGAGGCCATATTTGGAGTTTATCGATTGAGACTGGTTGGTCATGTCAAGTCCTAAGTGGATGGAATTGCTATAATGCTAAGTTGTGTGTTAAGTGCCGAATGTAAATGGACTACAATGAAAGGAGTTAGACGTGCCGATAATGCACTGTATGAGTTGAAATTGTGAATTATTATCCTTGGCACACCGTGGCATGACAATTGGCTTGAGTCCCATGACATGTGAATTCGCATCATGCTTTGATATGGTTGAAATTGAATACATTAATGCACATGTCTGTCGTGAGTAAATTGGGCCTTCGGGTCGAAACAACTGTGGCCTTCGGGTCGAAACAACTGTGGCCTTCGGGTCGGGCCTTCGGGTCGAAACAACTGTGGCCTTCGGGTCGGGCCTTCGGGTCGAAACAAATGTGGCCTTCGGGTCGAAACAGTTGTGGTCTTCGGACCGGGCCTTCGGGTCGAAACAGTTGTGGTCTTCGGATCGGGCCTTCGGGTCGAAACAGTTGTGGTCTTCGGACCGGGCCTTCGGGTCGAAACAGTTGTGGTCTTCGGACCGGACCTTCGGGTCGGAACGAACTGTAGCCTCCGGGCCGGGCCTTCGGGTCGGTTTAATGGTTATTGACCTTCGGATCGGGCCTTCGGGTCGAAAATAAGCTGTTATTGGCCGTAGGGTCGTGGTGTCAATATGACTGCAAATTCTTTTTATATATTGCTATTGAAAATCTAATTTGCAGGGCAGTGTAATGAATTGGGCTATGGGCCCGGGTGTATTTATATTGAGGGTTATTCTGGTTTTATGAGTTATGTATTTTATTTACCCTCTGGAGCTACACTTTAGTCTAGTTGGGATTAGCAATTTATTACTTGCTGAGTTTTCTCACGGTTGTGGTAAAACCGAACATTTCAGATCCCCGGCCATGAATTTTGAGGCTGAAGAGCAGGACCCTGAGCCCGAGACAGAGTCTGAGGCTATGAGCTCAGAGGAAGAGCCAGGGGAGTCCGAGAGTTCTTTTGAGACGTTTGGATCTGACCTCGACTGGGAGCCCTAGTTTAGGTCCCAGCCTTAGAAGTGAGGGCCGTCACTTTTTGATTGTAGCCCTTCCCGGTGGACAGTTTGATATCCCTAGGCCACCGATCCCCTTTTGCTTCGTGGCCCCTTTGGTGTACCTTTTTGTAGAGAAAGGGATATTGTATGTAAGTTTGTAAAGATTGCATATTAAGGTTTAATCTATCGTTTAAATTGTTAACTTGTGCTATTCATGGTTGCTAATAATTTGTCTGGGTGTATATATATATATTATATATACGTCGTTTCCGCTTGTGGCATGTTTTCTCTGATTTGGGTATTCGGGTCTCTGTGACGCAATCCTGGGAGCGTCGCACTTCGTTTAGACCCTGGGCGGATGTTCATGCTCACGTTGGGTGCGGGGCGTGACATCCCTACTTGAATTGGTATCAGAGCAAGGACAGCTCGGTCCAGTCTAGCTGAACCTTGGAGTGATAAGGAGGAGTGACCATGGGTAGTCGTAGAGTGACTTAGTGTGCTAAGTGTACCTCCAGATTGTTTGTGTTTGAATGTTGTGGTGATTATTTGAACCAGTATTATGCAGGTGCGTCAGGACTTGAGGTAAGTGCACGAATCCTGTTAGTTGTGATTGGGTGATATTTGTGATTGGCTGCCTGCTGAGTGAACTGTTGTGTGATTCACTGCCTAGGGCTTTAGACTGATATAGTTGGCCTAGGTCTTTAATTCCCGAGGGGAATTACGTCAGGTAAGTGGGTGATGCGAACCCTGTGAGTTTGAGTAGTCGAGGTCGAGGTCTAGTAGGTCCGCAAGTTGGAGTTGTGGGGGATCCCAAATGGGATGATATTTCGAGAGCAATCAAGGAAGTTGGAATTTAAAAGGGGACGGCAAATTGAGGAGCGAAATGCGACTGTTTCTACTGATGTTGATGCCACTATTGTCATCGTCAATGGAAATAACGGGAATCGTGGGCATAAGGAAAATGTGGGAAGTCAAGGTCAATGGGAAGTTAATGCAATCAGACAGATGCGTCAGTCGGTTGGAAAAGTTTCTGAAATTTAAACTCGCAAGGTTCAATGGGAAGAAGTGACCCTGACACTATGGTACTTTGGATAGAGGACTTAGAAAAAGGCTTTTGAGGTATTCGGGTGCACTAGTGAGGAGAAAGTGACCCTGGCTGTATATCAACTCTAAGAAAATGTGATTGATTGGTAAGAGGACCCCCAGAGTAGATTATTTTGCAGGGCATAATTCCAAGCTGGGTGTCGTTATCGAGGCCTTCAATGAGAGGTACTTTCAGGGAGTGCGCGGGGACAGGAAATGATAGAGTTTCTTTGGCTTCGTTAAAATTGAATGACAGTTGATCAGTACGAGGTCGGGTTTGTAAGGTGGCCTAAGTACACACTAAAGATGGTCAAGGACCATGTGGATGGGACAAGGAGGTTTCAGGATGGATTGGAACCAGAATTTCGCAATCAGTTGGTACTTTTGAGTCTTAAGGAATTACAAAGAGTTGTATGAGAGAGTTCGATGATTGACACGGATATGAGTGAAAGGACTACCGCTTCTGAATCGCGGTTTGCACCGGCTAGGGACAATAGGGACTTTGGAAAGAAGCCTATGACAAAGAAACGGAAATTGTCCCTCTAGTAAGAAAGAACTTTGGAAAACCGAGCTGCTACTCCAACGCTGCATGTCGGTCTTATGGAAAGAGGCATAGGAATGGCCACTGCCAAGGTAAAAGTGGAGCATGTTGTTGATGTGGACAGTAAGGTCACTAGGTGAGAAATTGCTGAACCGACATGTTAGATCGCTAATACAATCGCAACGACCGCAAGTAGGACATTAAGCGAGAGCTGCTCTGCAGATTAATCAGAATTGGCTATGGACATAGGGAAAAGTGTACGTTGTGGTGGTGAAGGAATCAAAGGATGTGCCGCGAAAGTCTAGAGGCGTTGCATGTGGATATTGGGTACGATAGGCGATGATTTTGAAGTTGTAACTCTAATGGTCATGTATGACATGTAATTAATTTTATGGTGAATAGGCGCAATCGGTTTAAGGATTTGTGGATTACTTATGATATTCTTGGACGGGTTTGGAAGGATGAGTGTTGCTTGGAAATTTCAGATTTTGTAAAGGACCGACGTGATTTGTTTTTGGGAGACTGTTGGATTGAAATTGGATGGATTGGGCTTCGTCTTTAAGAGATGGAAAGATAATTATCTTATGATTAAGTTGGCCCCAGGGACAAAACCGACCTTGGGAGTGCCCTACAAGAGGTCACCGTCGGAATTGAAGGAATCGAAAGTCCAAATGTGGGAGTTATTGGATGAAGGTTTTATTCGTCTGAGTGGGTCTCCATGGGGAGCGCCAGTTTTATTCGTGAGGAAAAAGGACGGATTGTTAAGGTTATGTATTGACTACAGACAGTTGAATCAGGTGACTACTAAGGATAAACGCCCGTGCCAAGAGTAAATGACCTGTTTGACCAGTTACAAGGGACATCAATATTTTGTGAGATCGACTTGGGGATTGGCTATCACCAATTGAGGATTAAGAAGGAGGGCGTGCCGAAATCGGCATTTAGAACGGGGTATGGACACTATGAATTTACGGTGATGCCGTTTGGACTGATGGACGCCCCCGCAGCCTTTATGGATTTAATGAATCGAGTATTTAAGGAATTTCTGGATCAGTTTGTAATCGTGATTCATAGGCAATATCTTGGTATACTCAAAGAGTTCCGCAGAGTGTGAGTTACATTTGGAGAAAGGTTCTACGGACCTCAAGAGGACACGCACTCTACGCTAAGTTTTATAAGTGCGGATTCTAGCTTCATTGAGTGGTGTTCTTAGGACATATGAAATCCGGGGAAGGAATTGCGGTAGATTCGGCAGAGATTGAAGCCGTCATGAATTGGCTAAGACCGACAACGGTAATCGAGGTTCGGAGGTTTTTGGACCTGGCAAGTCATTACAGACGTTTTGCAAAAAGGTTTTTGACGTTGGTAATACTGTGGACACGTTTGCAAAAGAAGGAAACGAAATTTGAATGGACGGACAAGTACAAAAGGAATTAAATATGAGACAGCGCAATTAGATGGAACTCCTTAAGGACTACGACTGCAATATTTTATATCGTTCCAAAAAGTGCTAATAAGATAACGGATGCACTGGGTTGGAAATCGAGCATCGCGCATATGATGGTCAAGGAATGGACCCCGTTGGAGGGAATTCGGGATTCGGAATTTAAGTGTGAAGCGAGTCATGTTTAGAGTCTGTTTACCGCATTGAGGATTAAACTGGAAATCCAGGCTAAAATTAAGGCTTTATAATTGATGGACCTAGAAATCCAGAAGATTCTGGAAATGGATGTCACAAAAAGGAAATCGAATTTTCAGGTATTCGAGGATGGGATTCTGAAGTTCCGTGATCGGTTATGTGTACCTAGTGATGCAGAATTAAAAGAATAGATTTTGTCGGATGTACACCGTGGCAATTATAGTATTCAACCGGGTAGTACAGAAATGTATCAGAACTTGCGACAGCATTATTGGTGGAACGATATGAAAGTGGACGTGGCCAAGCATGTGGCCAAGTGTTTGACGTGCCAACAAGTGAAGGCATAGCATTGTAAACCCGGTGGAATGTTGCAGCCATTGGAAATTCCAGAATGAAAATGGGAGCACATCCCAATGGACTTTGTAACGGGACTGCCAAGAAGCCAGAGGGGACACGACTCTATTTGGGTAATAGTAGACAGATTGACCAAGTCAACGCACTTTCTGGCAGTGCGAAAGGACTTCAAGCTAGAAAGACTGGCAGAATTATATGTGTGTCAGATAATTCGTCTTCATGGAGTACCGATATCGATCACTTAGGATCGTGATCCCCGACTTACCGCGAACTTTTGGAAAAGTCTGCAATCAGCCATGGGAACTAAGTTGCAATTCGGTACGGCCTATCATCCGCAGACGGATGGCCAGTCTGAAAGGACTATTCAAACTTTGGAGGATATGCTGAGAGCGTGTGTGCTAGACTTTTAGGGCAAGTGGGAAGAACAGTTGTATTTGGTAGAATTTGCCTACAATAACAGTTTTCAGCAGAGTATCAGAATGGCACCATTTGAAGCATTATATGGCAGGGCTTGCAGAACACCGTTGTGTTGGGATGAGGTAGGAGAAAGAAGTATAACGGGTCCAGAGTTGGTTCAACAGTCGGTGGAAACGGTAAAAATTATCCGGGAAAGGTTAAGAACCGCCCAAAGCCGCCAAAAGAGTTATGCGGACCGGAGACGTAGGCCGTTGGAATTTCAAGTTGGCGATCATGTATTTCTCAAGATCTCGCCAATGAGAGGATTGTCTCGGTTTGGCAAGAAAGGAAAACTGAGTCCAAGGTTCATAGGACCGTTTGAGATTTTGGAAAGAATTGGAGCGTTAGCCTATCGCTTAGCCTTGCCGCCAAATTTGTCACAAGTTCATAACGTATTCCACGTGTCGATGTTGAGGAAGTACGAACCGGATCCGACCCACGTGCCGAATCATGAGGTAATAGACGTGGACGACAGAGCGTCATACGTGGAAAAGCCGGTGCGAATCGAGGACAGAAAAGAACAAGTGTTGAGAAATAAGACGATACCGTTGGTTAAGGTTATTTGGGAACATCACGGGACGGAAGACGCCACCTGGGAAAGTGAGGAAGTGATGCGACACCAGTACCCCCATTTGTTTGAGTAGTTGGGTTGGATTGCAAATTTCGAGGACGAAATTTTTGTAAGGGGGGAAGAATTGTAACAGTCCGGATTTTGGCCCATTTTTGGGATTTATAAAACGTGTAATTCGTCAGTGCGCTTATAATAGAATTTCGCCCGGGAACTGATCACTCTCGGGTTCTTATTTTTAAAAAAATAGAAATTTTGCTAGAATCGCACTCGATCGAATTTGACCGTTATTTATACCCTGAACTTGGCAGTCGATTTTCGGGAGTTTCGGGACGAAATAAATTGGACGGCGTCGATATTATTGTGGCCGGCGTCGAAATTATCAGGGATGGCGAAAAAGTGGATTTTTGGACCGGGTGCGGATTTGGACTGGTAGACCTCCCTCGTAGTGTGGTTTGGGGTATTTTATTTTGGCCGTATGCACTAGAATATTATTTGGGATTTTTAGTGAACCGTTAGACCTTTTTCCGAATTTAAATCGGGGCTATTAGGTCGATTTTTGGTTTGAACCGTGTCCGTTGGATCGCGATTATTGCGATTGTGACTTGTCCTTTCTCTCTCTCTCTCTTTCTCTCCCTCTCCCCATTTCCCGCCGGTTCCCCCTCTCCCCTACGCCTGCCCACACCTACCCCTACCTACACTACTAGCCATCATGTCTCCCTTTTTCTTTCCTTTTTCTTTTTCTCTTTTTCTTCCTCTCTTCTCCTTCGCTGGCTCCCTCGCGCGGATGTTGCTGCTTCTGGTTTTCCTCCGCTGCGGTCCCAGCTCGACGGAACCAGCCGTCGCCGTGCGCCGCCTCCTCGTCGGTCCAGTCGCCGCCTGTCGCCAGCGAGCTTCGCCGGTCTCTTCGTCAGCCCCGTCGCCGGCCTGCCCGCGACGCACGTGCAGCAGCGAGCACACCGCCGTTGCCGCCGTGCCCGTCGCCGCGCCTGGCAGCCGCGCCTCTCGCCGGCCAGCCGCCGTCGCCGGCTTGTCCGGTGAGCCGCCATCTCCCCTCAGCCTTCCCGTCTCTCTCTCTCTCTCTCTCTCTCTCTTCTCTCTCTTACCCCCGACTGTCTCTCTCTCTCTCGTTTCTAGCTTGCCCCATTGCCCGCCGGTCGGCTGTCCAGCCTCGCCGCCGTTCGTCGCCGCCGTGCCGCCACTCGCCGGTTCCCAGGCGCCGCACCAGCCCCGTCGACCGTCGTTTCCCTCGATTTCCGCCGCCCTCAGCCACTGTCCTGTTCCGGCGGGAGAGAGTGCAGCAACGTCGCCGGACTCGCCGCCGGTGCCGCGCCGCCGTCCGCCGCCGAGCGTCGCCCCCGGCGACCGCCTCGCCGTCCTCAGCCTCCTCTCCACCCGTCCTCAGCCCCCTCACCCCATCAACCTCTGTTTTGGCCGAGCTTGGCCTTGGATTCGCCGGAGTCGCCGTGACCGCCGGCTTGCCCCCGGAGCGCCGCCGTCGATTCTCACCGCTTGCCGGTAATCGATCGCCCGCTCCCGTCGTCCCAAGACCGATAATAGGCGAGTAAAAATTTCTAAACCCTAATTAGCCTGATTGTGGAGTTTTAGGGGGTAAATTAATGGGGTAATTAAGCTAATTTGGGGCTTATTTGTGTGGGAATGTGCATGGGCTGATTATAGGACTTAATTGGGACTTAATGAGGATGTTTAGGTGTGATTTGGTGGCCATTTGAGGGCTGTTTGGGCACTGTTCATGCTAGACCCGAATTTGGATTAAATTGCCTAAGTTGAGATTAATTTGGAATCTTGTGTGATGGTTTAAATCGGGTGACCCCATGTTTAATTGGGACTTAATAAGGGTGTTTAAGGATGATTTGGAGACCAATTGATGGTTGTTTGGGAGTGGTTCACATTAGAAACGAATTTGCTTAAATTGAATATTAATTGGACTTTTGTGTAATGATTTGAAATTAGGCATTTTGGAGGTCAATTAGGACTCGTCGGGACTTTGGGGGATGAGGCCATATTTGGAGTTTATCGATTGAGACTGGTTGGTCATGTCAAGTCCTAAGTGGATGGAATTGCTATAATGCTAAGTTGTGTGTTAAGTGCCGAATGTAAATGGACTACAATGAAAGGAGTTAGACGTGCCGATAATGCACTGTATGAGTTGAAATTGTGAATTATTATCCTTGGCACACCGTGGCATGACAATTGGCTTGAGTCCCATGACATGTGAATTCGCATCATGCTTTGATATGGTTGAAATTGAATACATTAATGCACATGTCTGTCGTGAGTAAATTGGGCCTTCGGGTCGAAACAACTGTGGCCTTCGGGTCGAAACAACTGTGGCCTTCGGGTCGGGCCTTCGGGTCGAAACAACTGTGGCCTTCGGGTCGGGCCTTCGGGTCGAAACAAATGTGGCCTTCGGGTCGAAACAGTTGTGGTCTTCGGACCGGGCCTTCGGGTCGAAACAGTTGTGGTCTTCGGATCGGGCCTTCGGGTCGAAACAGTTGTGGTCTTCGGACCGGGCCTTCGGGTCGAAACAGTTGTGGTCTTCGGACCGGACCTTCGGGTCGGAACGAACTGTAGCCTCCGGGCCGGGCCTTCGGGTCGGTTTAATGGTTATTGACCTTCGGATCGGGCCTTCGGGTCGAAAATAAGCTGTTATTGGCCGTAGGGTCGTGGTGTCAATATGACTGCAAATTCTTTTTATATATTGCTATTGAAAATCTAATTTGCAGGGCAGTGTAATGAATTGGGCTATGGGCCCGGGTGTATTTATATTGAGGGTTATTCTGGTTTTATGAGTTATGTATTTTATTTACCCTCTGGAGCTACACTTTAGTCTAGTTGGGATTAGCAATTTATTACTTGCTGAGTTTTCTCACGGTTGTGGTAAAACCGAACATTTCAGATCCCCGGCCATGAATTTTGAGGCTGAAGAGCAGGACCCTGAGCCCGAGACAGAGTCTGAGGCTATGAGCTCAGAGGAAGAGCCAGGGGAGTCCGAGAGTTCTTTTGAGACGTTTGGATCTGACCTCGACTGGGAGCCCTAGTTTAGGTCCCAGCCTTAGAAGTGAGGGCCGTCACTTTTTGATTGTAGCCCTTCCCGGTGGACAGTTTGATATCCCTAGGCCACCGATCCCCTTTTGCTTCGTGGCCCCTTTGGTGTACCTTTTTGTAGAGAAAGGGATATTGTATGTAAGTTTGTAAAGATTGCATATTAAGATTTAATCTATCGTTTAAATTGTTAACTTGTGCTATTCATGGTTGCTAATAATTTGTCTGGGTGTATATATATATATATTATATATACGTCGTTTCCGCTTGTGGCATGTTTTCTCTGATTTGGGTATTCGGGTCTCTGTGACGCAATCCTGGGAGCGTCGCACTTCGTTTAGACCCTGGGCGGATGTTCATGCTCACGTTGGGTGCGGGGCGTGACATCCAAGATACAATTGTAGTAAGTAAGAATATATCTAGAGATGATTTCTCTATATCTATTTTTTCCAACATTAAACTCAAATATTTACTTTTAGATTACAAAAAGTTGTATTAATAAAAAAATAAAGCTCATAAACTTTGTCCTTATCCATATTATTATAATATTAAATTAAATAATTTATTTATGTATTGTTTTGAATTATTTGAATAAAATAAGTTATAGCTTAAAAATGACAATAGTTTATATATTAAGAACATGTGTATTTAAGTTTGTTCCACTTTTGTTTTTTTTTTTTTGTGAAGCGGTTTTCTTTATTATAGTTTATATACTTTTATTTAAAATATTTTACTCTTTTCTTGGTTAAAGATATTTTGGTGAATGAAAAAGTTATATCATTCAATAATACTGCACAAAAATAAATCTGTAATATGAAGAACAGAAACCAATGTACCAGATTTACATTATTTCAACAAATGGGTGAAATATCTAATTTCCAAATGAAATAAAAAAAAACTATCTAATTCTTTTTATTTAGTAATGAAAAGATAATTTAAGGGTCTAAATGGCGCAATCTCCCATCGAATAGCACAAAATTTAAGTCTTCACTGAATGCAATCTGAGGGAATGGCCGGATCTGAAATCAAATTGTATAGTCATTTTTCTTCACATAAGTGCAATTTGAGGGCCTTAGTGGCTTGATCTCGAATGAGATTGCAAAATCTTTGATTCTATTTCTCGAACCGAATTTGAGAACTTGAAAGCTTGATCGCAAATAGAAGAGGGTCGAGTTCTTGATGACCCAAAAATATTTCTAAAATCTTCATGACCAAAATATTAATAGAAGTATTGACAACAATTTCATGCTTTCGAAGTTCTTTAATAATATTTTAAAGAACTTTTTGCTAACAACTCCACAAAATAAATGGAAAGACCTCCTATTTACAGAGAGAATGGGAGAGTATTCGATAATTGTGAATTGGTCAAATTGAGATTGTATATCGGCAATTGGAATTTTGCTCAATATTCACTTTGATTTAATCAAAAACCGGATCCCTTTTATACTTGATATTGATAAATGCTAATTTGATTGAGCTTATCCAATATACCAATATCTTTGCTCTTGGCTAGTTGTTCTATTACGAATGCATATCTTAATTTGATTGGACAATCACTCTTCCCAATAAGAATAGTCCATTCAAGCCATGTTAGTGAAGAGTACAATTGAAAGGGAAAATTACCAAAAGTCCTAAACATAATGTACGGAAACCAATTCAGTCGTTAACTTTTCAATTTGACCAATGTATACCTAAACATTTTAATGATTTGCCCATATAGTCTTTCCAACGAATTTTGGCCTACAATCCTTGACGTGGATGCTTGGTGTCCGACATGACACAACCGGTGTCGGCATGGACAATTTTTACAATTTGTTTTAAAAATTTTAATTTTTTAAATTTCCTTTCCTTTTTTTTTCTTTTTTTCCTTTTCCCCTCTTTTAGGAACAAGTGACACAGCCCTCATCGGCCACATCCCTGGCCAAGATCCGTACAGGAGGGGTGGCTAGTGAGGCCTCCTCTAGCCGGCGGTCGGTAGAGGGAATTAGGGAAAAATGAAAAAAAGAAGGAAAGAAAAGAATAGGAAAAGGTAGAAAAAGTTCAGAAAATTTAAAAAAATTGCAAAAATCGTCCATATCAGCACCAATCATACTATGTAGGACAACCAATACTAACTAGACTGTCATGTTAGCAATTTTCAACCAAAATTCGCCGAAAGAACAATATTGATAAATAGTCAAACAGTTTAAAACTAAATTTGTCAAATTAAAAAGTTTAGAACTAATTGCCATCCGTACAATAGGTTCAAGACTTTTTTTTTATAATTATCCCATATTTGAAACACTTACTCTAATTTATCTTTTTTTTTATTTTAAAACTTAATAAGAGATAAAACAGTGATGTACTTTCGTTTTATCAATTGTCTAACATTTAAAGTCCATATAAATAGAAAATAAATTGGGAGATGATAGAGTATAATTGAAAACACTTTCTCTGCCAAAGTGGGTTGGCTCGGCCGGTAAAGTTCGAACTCTTTGCATACCGTACTCATATTCGAATTCCGCTGCCAACAATTCCCTTTGGTAGGTGATCTGTAAATTCACTATACGACTTTCTAGGCCTGTGGGATGCCCTAGCTTTGCCATGAGTAACCTCCCCTCCTCCTAAACTTTTACTTACCCAAAAAAAGGAAAATACTTTCTCTACTTTATAGTTTTTATTTTCAAGTATAAACTTAATAAGAGATGAAATTATCATATAATTTCTCCTTATTTATTTTCTGAAATTTAAATAAAAAAAAGATGAAAAATTGCGGATGACAAATTATTAAGCTAAAAGCTTATTGATCGAATACGCGTGGCGAAACTTTGCCACATGTCTTTTCACATGGCAAATACAAAGATAAAGTGAATTGTCACGTGATGAGCACTAAAGTATACATTTCTGCTTTAGTTTTAACTATGTAAAATAGATAATGAAAAAAAACCTCCACGTACAAATTTTGATTTGTTTCGCCAGTAGCATATGTCAACTTAATTTTCAAGTTTGCTTTCCTTTTAGGGGAGAATTACTAAAAAAATTCTAAACCTATTGCACTTGTGCCAATTCAGACCTCAACCTTTTAATTGTACCAATTGAGTCCTATACATTTTTACATTGTTGACATTCAACCAATTTTGAATGAAAATCGTCGATGTGGATACCAACCATCTTTCCATGTTTATCAGAACCCTTTTTTTATATTTATTACGTATACATATAGAAAGTAGTGAACAAACAAAAAAAAAATAGAGGGAAATCTTTTGATAAAATAGAACTTATTCTAATGGACTTAGAAAAGATTCAACTTTGATGAGATACTAAATAGAATAGAGTAAGGATAAGGATCTATTCGAAAAGGATTTGCTTTGCATAATAGCCGATCGACAGAAATATATATTGTAATTGTGTCATTTAGGAAAATGAAATCGAGCGATTCCTTCTTTCTTCTAACTTTGAAAGATAGATAAGATACTATCCGCGAATAAGGGATGCTCTAAATTAATTAATGAAGTTTTCAAAAACATTATAAGAAATGAAGTTTTTTTTTTCAAAATAGGGAAAAGTTATTTTTTTTATTTATACTAATAAAATATTATGAAAGCTTAAGAATGCTTAACTGTCGGTTCTAACGTGAACATTTTATTTAATATTTTTTTTGAATTTTCTTTTTTTCTTTTCTTTTCTTTTCTCTACTTTTTTTTATCTCATAGGCGACTTGCCCTTCTTGCCAGCCTTAAGGTTAAAAGAAAGTAAAGAAAATAAAATAAAAATAATTCAAAAATAACTCAATAAAATAAAATATTATTAAAATTATCCACGTCAAAACTGGCCATGCCACGTAAGATGGCCGGCATCCACATCGGTTGCCGATGATTTCCGATCAAAATTGGCCGAATGGACTCACTTGACAAAAAGTGAAAAGGTTAAGAATTCAAGTGGCATAATTAAAAGATTTAAAATTGAATCGGCATAAGTGAAATATGTTTATGACTTTTTTGGTAATTTTCCCTTTATTTTAGTTTCCAAAACACGGAAACATGTTCATACGATCATTGGGAACTCACTATCTTTTGCGTCAAGTTTCAATCCCTACATTACCTATCTAAGTCGGGTTCCTATACCCACATTTCGACCACGATCTTTCAATGTGTGCCAAAAAGATTCTTCTTAATAGCACCTTAGGGTTTGAAAACTTTCTACATACCTATCGAGTATTATTCTGATAAATAAATAGAATCTTTCTATCTATAAAAAAAATGAGAACCTCAGGAATAATTCAATTTCAATATAGTGATGGTTCATGATACAAGAACAATCGGGGCATTGGAAACTTTGCCAACATGCGCCTCCCGAACGCCTGTTAATAAAAAAATCCCTTGAGAAAGATTTTCTCCCCAATTACCAAACTTTTGACTATTTTCTTGGCCAAGGACTGTGCGGCTGAACTGTGTTTACACTTTGCGGCCAAAGATTAAGACCCCCTTTACACTACACACTTGGACCGTCAAAAGAAATAAAACTCTTTTAGACATTGACAGTTGAGAAAAAGAATGAGTCCTTTGATGGAATTGCCGATGAAAAAATAGAATCTCAACATAAAGGGAGATTAAAACAATATAGTAAGAAGAAGGAGCATAGATAGAAGCAAAAGACAACTTGACCAAAGATAGGTGATGCAAAGATGTCTTGGGGTGTTTCTCTCCCACATCATATTTGGATGCTTGATTATATACCCATGCCTTTTTTATGGTAAGATATATATTTTATCCAAGTAAAGCCCCGTTATATCAGCACCCCCTATCAACAATCATGCCGCCATATCCTCCTCCCACGATATTTGCCATGTAAGTCTAAAATTCATTAAAGGTTTGCACGTTGAGAAAGAGAGAGAGAGAGAGAGAGAGAGAGAGAGAGAGAGAGAGAGAGAGATGCCCATGTCTATACCCAACATCCTGTTTTCTCAAATTCGATCAAACCCAGGTTTTCTTTACATCTCTTTTTAGGTTTTGATCTTGATCAGAAGATCATAGATAGGTTAAAGGCGCAGGATTTGCCAAATGCTTATCTCTCTACACAGGAAAAATTCTTTTCATGTCCTCATCTTCTCAGAATCTCAATGAGCTGATCAAACTCGATCCCTCCGATCTCTCTCTCTCTCTCTCTCTCTCTCTCTCTCTCTCTCTCTCTCTCTCTCTCTGCTTTTATCCTTTGTATTTTGAATGAAAATGTGTTCAACAAGAGAGAGGACGATTCACGACCAACTGAGGCCATGGAAGTCCCTACTCGTCCACACGGCCAAGGTTGGCGACGCCTTCTCCCTCTTCATGAAGACCACTCTCACTCTCTGCACCTTCGCCTCCCTCTCCCTCGTCCTCTACTTCGCCTTCTCTGCCCAGTCCTACCTCTCCGCGTGTCCCCAGTGCGACAGTGCCTTCCGGCCCCCCGCCCTCCGTCAGTTCACCTACACCTCCGCCGAGGCCCCGACGAACATATCCCACGTCCTGTTTGGCATCGGCGGCTCCGCCAAGACGTGGGACGAGCGCCGCCGCTACAGCGACCTCTGGTGGCGCCCCAACGTCACCCGTGGCTTCGTCTGGCTCGACCAGGACCCCTCCACCGCAGGCGTCGCGTGGCCAGCCGGCTCACCACCGTACCGGGTCTCGGCCAACACGTCAGATTTCAAGTACACGTGCTGGTACGGGTCGCGGTCGGCGATCCGGATTGCACGCATCGTGAAGGAGAGCTTCGAGCTGGGGCTCGAGGGCGTGCGGTGGTTCGTGATGGGCGATGACGACACGGTGTTCTTCCTGGAGAACCTGGTCGACGTCCTTGCCAAGTACGACCACGACCAGATGTATTACATCGGAGCAAACTCGGAAAGCGTCGAGCAGGACGTGATCCACTCGTACACGATGGCATACGGTGGCGGCGGGTTCGCCGTGAGCTACCCACTCGCGGCGGAGCTTGCGAGGTTGTTGGACGGGTGCATCGACCGGTATGCGGGGATGTACGGGTCCGACCAGAAGGTCCAGGGCTGTTTGAGCGAGATTGGCGTGCCCGTCACTAAGGAGCTCGGGTTTCACCAGGTAATATAACTTAGGTACCCTCCTGTAAATTTTTCGGCACTCCTAAGCCGATTTCATCAATTTAGGTCATATCATTTCAAATTTGCTAGTCCATGAGTGTGATTCATCATGTAAAACATAAATTTCATTCTAAATTGAATCGGGCACCATCTGATCGCTCCACTAGAAAATATCATTCGTAGCCTAGAAATCAAGCAAGCGTAATATATTCACAAGCAATTAAGGATAGTACTGGAAAAGGCTACCATAATTTAAATTCAAATAAACCAAATTTACTTCTAATTCTCCAACCATCTTTCTCAAATCATTTCACATCAAAACTTGTTACGAATCCCTAGATTTTCAGATAACACTTGAACTGTAATTATATAGGTATAAACTGCATTTTGAATGTATTTTTTAAATTGCTGATTTTAAATTTCACACACATTTTTCCGAGAGTATACTAGTAAAATAAAATTCAATATTTACTCGAGTTATGAATTATCAACTTTTTGGATGGACCACTGGGCTTAGAATACCAGTTCAGAGAAACAACCCAAAGATGTGCTGCTTTGAAATCTGTATCTATATTTAGAAAACAGTAAGTAATGGTAGTATTACGTTTATGAACTCTCAAAATCAACATTTTGTAATCATAGCAATCAAATTACTAAACGTGCTTTCTTATCATAAGAACATGAAATTTGTGCTAATGTGTAACCAATAGTCTTTCTTTTTATTAAATTTTGTTTTGGCCAAAATAAACCAACGATAATCTGGCAAATGAACAAACAATAACATGAGATTGTAAATTTATAAATATTGCATGGATCTCAAGTAGGGAGAAACTATTTACTTCTAACTTTGAAGGACTAACATTGGTTAGAATACATATAATACGTGCACTATTTGATTGGTCGATTACACCATAACTGGTGCATAAAATTATTAATATACTTTTTCCTCAGGTAGACATACGTGGCAATCCGTATGGCTTATTAGCGGCGCACCCGTTAGCCCCTCTAGTCTCCCTCCACCACATGGACTATGTGGACCCCATCTTCCCGGGCCTGGACCAAATCGAATCGTTGAAGAAACTCCGCACCGCGTTTGAGTCGGACCCAGGCCGGACCCTCCAGCACAGCTTCTGCTACGACCTAGCCCGGAATTGGTCTGTGTTCGTGTCCTGGGGCTACACCGTCCAGCTCTACCCATCCCTCCTGACGGCGAAGGAGCTCGAGACGGCGATACAGACGTTCCAGACATGGCGGAGCTGGAGCAACGAGCCCTTCACATTCAACACCCGGCAGGTCGGCCCGAACCCGTGCGAGCAGCCTGTGGTATATTTCCTGGACCAGGTTGACCGGGTCAGGGACGGCCAGATGCTGACCACGTACGTGAGGCCGTCCGTGGATGAGAACGACTGTGACCTCCCGCAATATGCTCCTGCTTTGGCCGTCCAGAGCTTCAATGTGTCGAGTTCAACGTTCAGACCAAACATGTGGAAAAAGGTACGAACGTCGACTTCTCAATCCCACGCCTTTGTGCTTTCTCTAAGTTGAGTCGAAAAATTTAGTGTGAAGTTTAGAAATTAATAATGTGAACTAACCAAGGAGGCGCCTAATAATCTAAGTTAGATAGATTTTCGTCGGACAATTGGCCTGTGAATATTGGCTAGAATGAATGAAAAGGTCAATGTACTATAACTTTTATTGGTTTTGACCAAGGTTTGTTGACTTTTGAGATGATCACGTCCCGAAAGACGTGGAGACTACCAAGAGACTTTTGCGGACGCACAACACATTGCATGCGATCATTTCAATCTTGATTTGGTCCTACAAAGCATAATTCTTTGCGCGATCCGCGCCGGATGCACAAGAGACCATGCCCTTTCACATTCCATGATTGCCATCCTAGTATTTGTTTATAATGACACGTGATTAAAAGAAATGAATGATGACGTCGCATCGATATAGGGATCGTGTCGAGTAATTGGCTCAATTTAGGATTCGCGATATAAATCGTCTTGGAAAATAAATAGGTTGAGATGCAATCCGATGAACCATCCGATTTAATGAACCATTAAATTCCGTAGACCAAAATCACAATTATGCAATCAAACTATTCGCGTCGATCGCAGGCCCCACGGAGACAGTGCTGCGAGGTGATCAACGGCACGGACTTGATGGGCAGGATGGTCGAGGTCAAGATCCGAGGGTGCAACCCCATGGAGAGTGTGACTCCCCACGACAACATCAAGATTGTTTTCACAGGGCCATCTTAAAGTGGTCAACAACAAAACAGAAGCTCTCCATTCCTCGGTACGAAGCTGTTTGTGAATTGCCCCTTGTGCCCTTTCTTCGTGCGCTCCATGATCGGTCGGTTCGGTTCGGCTCGGACATGGCAACGGGAAATTGGAGAAAAGTGGCAGGCACGGAGATGACAACAGGTCTGAACTGCTCTTGCAGTAGATATCTACTGTCGTGGTCGGTGACTAATACATGAAGGCACTGAGAAATGATACGGGATCTAAAGCAAAGTTCTGCTCTTTTTTGTTTTGATTATTTTCTACGTTGCTAGGGTTTAGTGCATGTCAACGCTGGAACATTACACTCAAATTATTAAAGGACGCCATCCCATTTTATATATGAATTTTGTTAATGAGTGTCTCGAGAAACTTGATCCATCCATCTTCCTAGTCCTGATAAAGTGGAGTCATCAAAAGTCATGATTACTAGATTTGTCAAAATGGGATGACCATGTGAGAAGAAGTGGTGTGGTTAGCTAAAACTCATATATTTCTAAGGGCTTGTTTGTTTAGAGTTTAGTTTATGTCAATCGTAATTTTTTTACTTTTCCGTCAAAATTAAAAATATCACTTAATTTTTATAAAGAATTATGAAAGAATATATGCAAATTGACGTGTTTCTATTTGTATATTGTAAAAGTTAATGGTATTAAGGGATAAAAGAAAAGTCAAAACGAGTTTGTGGTAAGATTTATATCTAAGTACAACCAAAGTAAAATTCTATTCGGAAAAAGTTGAAGTTAAAGCTAGTCTTTGAGCTAATCTAGCATAAGAAACTAAATTCCACATCAAGCCTAGATTTTTCAGAATATTTTCGTTTGCCCTCTCCAAACTCTCCTTGTTTCACTGTAGTATGATCCATATTTTCTTCCCAATAAAAAAACTCATTACCTTTTCACCAAATTGTGAACATAAAACTTGCTAAATAAGGAGTCACGTTGTATACACACACACACACCCACATAGACAACTGGGCTAAGATACCTAAGCTCCACCTTCTGATGTTTCATAAATAAACATCCATCCCACAATAGTCACCACTTTCTATAGTTACTCAAAGTGCTCCTTTTGGGTGTTCGTTGACATGAAACTAGCCAAATGCTTCCAACTTATGTAAGAGCGGGGGACCGATGTAATACACCCACAATCAATCCAACGAGGGTGAGAAGTGATTGCTGGGGCGAGTGCACTCGGACAAGTTGCGATTCCTAGCAAACTTCTGAAATGGCATAGGGGGTAATGGATCTATTTTTTTTTTAAATTAAAAAACGGGTGGGGATGAGCAACATGCGCAGCTACCTAATCCCGGTGTTACCACGCCCGCGATGGAATGTTGGAAACTAGCAGAAGCCAGTCAGAGGCTTGCTCACAATACGGCTCAAACTTGTAATCTCCTAGAAAAGAAGTGTCACTTATTTACCACTAGGGTACCACGCTCGGTGATTGATCGACTCGTGGTTTGGTATCCCTTGGATAATGTCATCCCCAAAGAGCTTCACTCGATCAACAGACTACTTCATGCTTCGGCCCAACAACACAACCTCACGGTGGGCTCACACCGGACATTCAGCTATGAGCCCAACTCTACTGCGTCGTTTTCTTTTTTTCAAGAAAAATCGACGGTTTGCAGTGCATAAATTCATTTAAGTCTCTTTGGTTCATAGATTGGAAATTGCTCATTGACTTCGCACGATCGCACTCATTGGAAAATAACTTCATTGTTATTACATGAATATCCGGGCACGTACATGATTTAGGTCGTGAATAAAATGAAAAAGGTTGGAAAATAATGGGATAAGACTGAGAAACATGGCATTAGGTGGATAGTCGAAGTTTCATCCAACAAGACTGCTATGCCTGGTTCCAAGGTGGGTAGGTATTAAAACATGTATCGATTTTAAGCTCGAAGCGAAAATCTGAATTGCGAAAATAATGATAACAATAATAATACGAAGAAAAGGAAAGAATCCGAGGAGAAGTTTGGGAAATTAGTTTTCCTAACGCGTTTTGGGGCTTTCGGCTGGTGAGGTTGGAAAGTCCAACCTAGGACTTTGAATTGGAGATTGACTCGGTCAACAATGGGTCAAGAGAAAGAAAGAAAGAAAAGATAATAGAACTTCCAGTTGGATTAGGCAAAGGAATTTAAGGAAATATGTATATATTTCCATGGACTTTTCATTTCCGTGTTGAACTCCTGCTTGATGAGGAAAGTTGACCGTGGACCCACGTATAAATATGGGCTGTTCTGTTTTCGGCCCTATAGAGAAGCGCTGTTGTTGACGTGAAGAGGTCTTGAGGCGCCGTTTACAAGTGCTTGACGGTGAGCTATCTTCGTGAGTTCTTGTTCATGGATTACATCCAAGAGAATTGGTGTTCAAGCAAAAATCTTGTGATAGATTTGTGTAATTTATTTGTGAAATTGAGAGATTATTTTGTAACGAATTGTAGACTAAACATTGCGTAAGTTATTGGATGTAATTGAGACTCATGAAACATTGAGAGAGTTTAAGTGACTTGAGTGTGGTTGTAATCTCCATTGTATCGCTTCGTCTATAGTGGAATTTGTCATTGCTCTCCCCGTGTACATTAGTCACTACGACTGAACTACGTATATCTTGTGTTAGATTTATTTTCTTATTCTGTTTATTTTATTGTTCAATCGATTGGTTCATTCGCAATAGTAGATTCTATTTCCAAATTTTTGGAACCTTGAATCTACTTCGTAGACCTTGAAACAAACCCTAGATTCGAACTTGTTGGTCCAATTTGATTCCAAGATCTACCTGAAATCGATGGATCTTTTTTTTGTTTTATTTTTTTTTTATTCTTGACAAAGTTGCGAAAACTCAAAACTTTAACCTCCAAGAGTCGACTAATATTCATACTCAAATAGAATTGAAACAGATAAAAGAAATCCATCTGCATCCCCAATGACAAATTACCAAAAAGACATGAAACTATTGCACTTGTGCTAATTCACTCATAAACTTTTTAATTTAATCAATTTAATCCTAGATTATTTGATAATTTGTCAATGTAGTCCATTTGGTCAATTTTGGCAGGAAATCACTGACGTAGACACTGATTGTTCTAACTGGCACGGCTGGCAAAGTAGATGCTCTTGCAATCAACAAAACATAAGAACTTGTTCCCCGTCATCCCGTGATAAACGTGGCTACATGTAAATGTGTGTACAAAGTAAAATAACATGTGGAGTTTCACTTGATTGACTGAAAGCCCGACTTTTTGTAAAAGACTTTCATTAAGAGGAGGGCATTGATATCCTAGAAACTTTTTGTTTGGCAGTCAAACAAGCTAACATTCGCATTGTTTTATCCATCACTAATGTTCAAGATTTGGAAATTCGCCAATTAGATGTTAAGAATGCCTTCCTACACGGCAATCTCAATGATCCTGTCTATATGGAACAATCACCTAAATTCATCTTGTCCTTATTATGTCTACTTACTCCGACGTGCACTATATGGGCTCAAACAAGCTCCTAGGGCATGGTTCAACAAGTTTAGCGACTTTCTTTTTAATACGAATTCTTCTGCAACCCTATTAATTTATCACTACTCGTTTATTGCCATTGGGATCATATTACAATTCTATTGCTCTATGTGGATGATATAATCCTCATTGGTGATTCCCCACAATTATTAAACTATCTTTTGCACACGCTTGGTCAAGTGTTTTCTATGAAAGACCTCGACGCTCTTCATTATTTTTGGGCATTGAAGTCAATCACTCCACCAATGGATTCTTTCTCTCACAACAAAAATATGTCTCGTGTGTTTTGAGTCGAGTATCCATGCCACAATGCAAGCCAATTTCTACTCCCAACTATGCAAGCCAATTGCTACTCCCAATTATCAAGCCAATTGCTAAAAGAAGCCAAACACAAACACGTGTTAAAAAAACTACACTCGAATACAATGATAAGCGCAATGCTAATCCGTCTTATTTCTGAAGCATTGTAGGCACTCTTCAGTAAGTTAGCCTCACTTGTCCAAATCTCTAGTTTGTGGTCAACATCGCTTGCCAACATTTGCATGCCCCAACTGTTGCTCACTAACATATGGTAACATGTATTCTCCGATATGTTTGCAGCACTTTACACCTTGGCTTTTGCATTTTGTCTCATAGTTATCTACATTTATTTTTATTTTTTTTTGCCTAATATAGAATAGGTTGGGTGCAAACTCGGTGCAAACTCATCCAACATTTTACCAGTGCTTATTGTACTATTCGCAACTCAAACTATGTTTCATGGTGTGCCAAGGAACAACTCATCATGGCCAACTCCATAGCTGAAGCTAAATATCGGGCTCTTACTTCAACAACTACTAAACTGATTTGGATTTCATACATATTGCATGACATTTGGATTTACCAACCTGGGATTTCTTTTCTTTTCTCAAACAACATGTTAGCATTACATCCCACAACTAATCTAGTTTTTTATGCTTGAACAAAGCACATTAACTTTCGTTTTCAAATTACGATATTATAATTTCTCATTCATCGATCATCTTCGTATGTCACTCTCCTTTCACACGATTGCTTCTCAACATGTCTCACAATAATGTCCAGGGGAACGTATGGTCTAGTCGGAAACCCTTCTTCTTCTCCCACCAAACTCCAAAACCCCAACCACCTCAGAAAGCATAAGCGAGTCAACTGGGGGAATCCGACTTTCGTTCCCAGTCCTTGTCAAGTCAAATTCTCTTTCATGACCAGCGGTGGGACATTGCGAGAGATCGTGGGACTCCTCCTCCTCCTATGATGTTTCTTGAATTGATGCCCAAGAACCGAGGGATGCCATGTTAGTCAAGTTCTTGGTTTCGGTCTTGCCCATGGGAGCCACCATCAATAATCCTGTTTAAGTACTGTAATTAAGGAACGCGCATATATTTAAGTATATTAGGTTTAGTGTTCCAGTATATATTTGTAAAGGATAATTATACATCACTCTGTTTACATGTGTTGGGACCGGTCACATTGGCAAGAGACCGATCACTTTTTACTTAATAATACATTGGTCGTTCCACAAATAAAGAAAAATCTATTATCGATTTCTCAATTTATGAGAAATTATACTTTCTACTTTGAGTTTCATGCTTCTAGTTTTGCTATCAAGGACTCTAGGACACACCGGGCGTTGCTGACGAAAACCAATCACCAAGGACTATATACCTATAAGGACTCGCAGTACGTAGTATTCTTCTCTCAGAGAAACAAGGTTGTGGGTGAACTCACATGGCATTGCTGGTTAGGGCATCCAAACAGTGTTGTTTTACAGCTTTTGCGGTGTTATAATATGATTTTAGTAAATAAGTCAATTAGCAATTTAAGTACAAGTTGTCTGATTAGCGAAGGTGCAAAAGTACTATTTTCTTTATCAAATACTCGATGTTCTCATCCATTGGAGAAAATACATTGAGATATTTCTCAGTTCCTTCTATGCAAAAATTTCAAAATTATGTGGCATTTATTGATGACTTCTCACATTACTGTTGGTTGTATCCACTGAAGCAAAAGTCAAATTTCTTTGAGATTTTCCTCTTTGTCTAGAAAGTAGTCAAAAATTGGCTTGATAGGAAAATGAAAAATGTTCAATCTAACAAAGGAGTTGACGTGAATTTACAAGCAATAATTTTCTAACATCTTCAAGAATGCAATATACAGCAACAACATTCTTGTCTAGGTACACCCCAAGCAAAATGGTGTTGCTGGGAGGATTGGTTGAACTTGGGTTTGCTACATTATTTGAGGCATCTATGCCACTCAACTATTGGGTGGAAGTGTTTACAACAATGAATAAATTGGTCAATCGGCTTCCTTCCTCGACTTTGGCAACAAAAGCTTATACTCGGTCTTATTCAAGAAGGACCCTGATTATTCATTGCTTTGGGAGTTTAAACGTAACTACATGATGAACAGAGTTGACAAGGCTCTTTGCTATGTGTATTTTAGGCTTAGTGAAAAGAAAAAAGAGTATCATTGTTTTCCTCAATTTACTATATGTGTTTATAAATCTCGACATGGTTTTTTATATGAACATTATTTTCGTTTTGCCTTATCTTCTCAAATTACTGCAACAATTGAAGATGAGCTATTGCAATGGAATTCAACTTTAAGTCCATCACAAACAAAAGATGCCGGTGATGCTTGGACTATGCCCCAATCTAGTCGAAAAACTGTTCAGATAGTTGTTCACCAATAGATCTTGACTCTACACGCAAATGTGCCCTTTGTTTCTAGAGATAGAACTAGACTCAAATGTTTTGTCTCTTTTTATAATATGCCATGACTAGCGGGGAGTGAATCTTAACCTCAGTCTTCGCCTAAAGCTTCCACATCCTTAGTGAATCCCATGATTATTAGTTTAAAGATCGGGATCTTGAAGCTGAATCAAGGTATGTTAATCTAGCAATATCAACTATTCCTCTTGAGCCAAGCACAGTCCATTCGGCCTTAAAATAGCTTGGTTGAACAACCACTATGCTTATGGAGTTAGATGCTCTTGCAATCAACAAAACATAAGAACTTGCTCCCCATCATACCTCGACAAATGTGGTTGCGTGTAAAAGGGTGTACAAAAAACTGCATGTAGAGTTTCACTTAATTGACCAAAAGCCCAACTAGTTGCAAATTGCTTCCATCAGGAGGAAGGCATTGATTTTATTAGAAACTTTTTGTTTGGTAGTCAAACAAGCCAACATTAGCATTGTTTTATCCATCACTAATGGTTCAAGATTACGAAATTCACCAATTAGATATTAAGAATGCCTTCCTACACGGCGATCTCGATGTTCCTGTCTATATGGAACAACCACCTAGATTCATCTTGTCCTTATTATGTCTGCTTACTATGGCGTGCACTATATGGGCTCAAACAAGCACCTAGGGCATGGTTCAACAAGTTCAGCAACTTTCTTTTTTAATATGGATTCTGATGCAACCCTACTAATTTATCACTACTTGTTTATTGTCATTGGGATCATATTACAATTCTATTGCTCTATATGGATGATATAATCCTCATTGGTAATTTCCCACAATTATTAAACTTTCTTGTGCATGCACTTGGTCAAGTGTTTTCCATGAAATACCTCAGCGCTCTTCACTATTTTTGGGCATTGAAGTCAATCGCTCGACTGATGGACACTTTCTCTCTTGACAAAAATATGTCTCGTATCTTTTGAGTCGAGTATCCATGCCACAATGTAAGCTAATTGCTACTCCCAACTATGCAAGCCAATTACCAAAAAAAAAACAAAACAAAACTCAAACATGTGCTAAAAAAAACGACACTCAAACACGGTGATAAGCCATATGCTAATTCGTCTCTTTTATCATACCCTCACTCATCCAAATCTCTAGTTTGTGGTCAACATCGCTTGCCAACATTTGCATGCCCCAATTGTTGCTCACTATCGGATGGTAAAATGTATTCCCTGATATGTTTGCAGTACTTTGCACCTAGGGTTTTGCATTTTGTCTCGTAGTTCTCTCCATTTATTTTTTTTTCTCGATGCAGACTAGGCTGGATGAAACTCACTCAACATTTTATCACTGGCTATTATACTTTTCTCGACTCAAACCATGCTTCATGGTGTGCCAAGAAACAACTCAATGTGGCCCACTCCATAGTTGAAGCTGAATATAAAGCTCTTACTTCAACAGCTGCTAAACTGATTTGGATTTCGTGCATACTACATGACATTGGGATATACCAACCTTGGCCTTCTTTACTTTTCTCGAACAACATGTCAACATTACATCCCATAGCTAATCCATTTTTTTATGCTCGGACAAAGCACCTTGAGATCGATTATCATTTTGTTCAGGAAAAGATTCCTCTCAATTGTACTATGATGCATTATGTTTCATCTTCCTCACAAGTTGTTGATATTTTCACTAAGCCATTGACTCAAGATAGTTATGTTTGGTTACGAACCAAACTCGGTCTCTGGTTCTTCTCATTGACCGGTTTGAAGGAAAGTATTGAAGTAACAAATCAAATATCAAAATATTAACAATGTTTATACTCCAAAATCTTCTACAAATTAGTATGGAGATAACACATCAAGCAGAGCATCCATGAGCTGGTCATTTAAAGATTTTTCCCTGATTTGTTTGTCATTAAAATTCCATGCACTACAAAAAAAACTGGATTTTTACCACGAAAATTTGTGACGAAAAAATTTTCGTTGCAAATTTGCGACAACTTTTCCAACGAAAAGTAAAATTCGTCGGTAATTAGCAACAAAAAATTTTTCGTCGCAAAATTCGTTGGAAATTTCCAACAAAAAATTTTTCGTCGCAAAATTCGTTGGAAATTAGCGATAAAAAATTTTTCATTGGAAATTTCCAACAAATTTTGCGACGAAAAATTTTTTGTTGGAAATTTCCAAAATATTTTGTGACGAATTCAAAAAAACCCGGTATTGTTCGGCATTTTTTAAATTCGTGGGAAAATTTGTTAGAAATTTCCAACGAATTTTGCAACGAAAATTGTACACACTGAAATAATTGCCCGGAAAATTGAAATTCATGGGAAAATTCGTTGGAAATTTCCAACAAAAAATTTTTCGTTGGAAATTTCCAACGAATTTTGCGACGAATTCAAAAAAACCCGATATTGTTCGACATTTTTTAAATTCGTGGGAAAATTCGTTGGAAATTTCCAACGAATTTTGTTACGAATTCAAAAAAACCCGGTATTGTTCGGCATTTTTTAAATTCGTGGGAAAATTCGTTGGAAATTTCCAACGAATTTTCCCACGAATTCAAAAAAATCCGGTATTGTTCGGCATTTTTGAAATTCGTGGGAAAATTCGTTGGAATTCCAACGAATTTTCCCACGAATTTCAATTTTCTGGATAATTCCAACGAATTTTCCCACGAATTTCAATTTTCCGGATAATTATTTTAGTGTGTACAAATTTCGTTGCAAAATTCGTGGAAAATTTCTTACGAATTTTGCAACGAAAACCCTACTCCTTCCTTATTCAACATTTTCACGCTCATTATTCCCGCATCGATTCTCAATTCCACATCTCTCTCTCTCTCTCTCTCTCTCTCTCTCTCTCTCTCTCTCTCTCTCTCTCTCTCTCTCTCTCTCTCTCTCTCTCTCTCTCTCTCTCTCTCCGCGATCGATGCCTCCACCTGCTCCACCGTACTGGTTGGCGCACTGTACTGCTCCATCGCCGGGCCCAAGCTCCCCCCGCCAAGCATCCGGCCGATGAAGGGGGCGGTGTCCGTCGCGTTTGCGGCGGCGAGGCCGAGCACGACTGCAGTGAGCCAGGCCCTCGCCATGGCGGGCGAGCTCGACCTCGAGCTCGCCGGCGAGGCCCAGCCTCGTCGCTGGCGAGGGCTGAACTCGCCATGGCAGGCGAGCTCGGCCCTTGCCATGGCCTGCGAGCTCGGCCCTCACCATGGCGGGCGAGCTCGAGCTCGCCCAGATCTGGGCGACCTCTAACTCGCTGACGGCGAGGCTGGCCCTCGCCGGCCATGGCGAGGGCCGAGCTCACCGGCGGCGAGTCTGCCCTCGCCGGCCATGGCGAGGGCCGAGCTCGCCGGTGGAGAGTGTGGCCCTCGCCCGCACGATTTTTTTTTCGACGAAACTAATTTTGCCATGATTTTTCGATAAAAAAAAATTTTTTACCACATTTTTGCAACAAATAATTAGGAACGAATTTTGCAACGAATTTAGTTACGAATTTTGTGACGAAAAAATTTCGTCGGAAATTACCGACGAAAATTTATTTTTTTTGTCGAAAAAATTTGCGACGACGGAAATTTCGTTGGATTTCCTAATTTTTAATTGGAAAAAGGTTGTTTTTTTGTAGTGTTTCTAACAAATTTAGCCACAAATTTTTCGACAAATTTTCCGATGAAAAAAATTTCGTTGCAAATTTCCAACGAAAATTGAAATTTTTCGTTGGAAAAATTTGTGACGAAGAATTACCGATGAATTTTTTTTCGTTGGAAATTTCCGAATTTTTCGATGGAAATTTCGTTGGAAAAATGATGTTTTTTTGTAGTGATGTAAATGAAATTGTTATCTTTATGTTTACCTTCCGCCATGATTACTGATAATAATATCTCTTTATTTATACTATACAAAGTATCAATGAAATTTGTATACTTTATTCATTCAATTATGTGTTTATCTTTATAAACCTACTCATTCAAAGGGTGGGCCGAAACAGCCACGTGTCGTCAATCGTGATAAATCCGGCACTCAAAAACGTATTCTTCTATTGGTTGAATAGATGTGACGATGTATCCGACTTGCCATATTGTTCTTATTATCTATACACAATAATTAACTTTCGTTTTCAAATTACGATATTATAGCTTCTCATTCCTCGATCTTCTTCATCTGTCACTCTCCTTTCACACGATTGCTTCTTAATATATCTAGCAATAATGTTCGACTTGACGTATGATTTAGTGTGAAACCCTTCTTGTCCCACCAACTCCAAAACGCCAACCACCTCAGAAAGCATAAGCGAGTCAACTGGGGGAATCCAACTTCTGTTCCCAGTCCTTGTCAAGTCAAATTCTCTTTCATGACCAGCGGTGGGACATTGCGGGAGATGGTGGGACTCCTCCTCCTCCTCCTATGATGTTTCTTGAACTGATGCACAAGAACCGAGGGATCTGCGTTAGTCAAGGTCTTGGTTTCGGTCTCGCCCATGGGACCCAACTTCAATAATCCTGTCTAAGTGCTGTAATTAAGGAACGCACATATATTTAAGTATCTTATGTTTAGTTTTCCAATATATATTCATAATGAATGATTACACAAATGATCCATAAACTTTGATCTCATATGCAAAGTCGTCTCCGAACTTTTAATTTATTCGATATGACCCACAAACTTCAGTCTAACGTGCAATACTATCTCCTAAACTTTCAACAAACGTTTACTTTTAATTTATTCAATGTAGTCTCTAACTTTTGGCATATGTTTAATTTATTGATTGAGCTATATGAAACGTTTAGTATTGTCCCTTACTTGAATTAATGAAAGCACAACGTCAAATATTTTCATAAAGTCCGGAACCTAAATTGAACATGTACTAAAACTTCAAAAATCGCATTGAATAAATTAAAAATTCATGGGCGACATTGCACATTGGGCCAAAGTCATGTTATTTTCCCAGATTGTAACTCAACTCATTGGCCGTGTGAAAAGAAAGAGAGACCTGCGGTTGAGGTTTGAAACCAGAGAAACGACATAGGCTGTTTAACTGTTGGAAGTGTGAACGGTTCGAGCATATCGAGCCTTTCAACAGCACGGCCCGCGCTACGCAATCTTGACTCGGCAAGACTTGAGAACAAAGGCCAAAGGAAAAAGAGTCCAACAAGAGAAGCAGCGGAGGAATCGAAGACTGGTCGGACTATGATCCTTCGGACCCCCCCAGGTACCCATCAGTCCCCGCATGGAGCCAAGAGAAAAGCGATGACGGAATGATTCGAGCAAAAGTCTCCCCACACGCTTTGGACCCAGGAGGGAATGTTCAGACCAGATCAGATCCTCAGAGGAAGATGTTCAGGGAATGCTTCATGGGTTTCTGAGATTTAATTAATCTTTGGATCATCAACAGTGGAGAAAATAATTGAGGAGACGAGCGCAGAGACGCGTGGATCCAACTTGGAATTGACGTGACCCATCCTCGGACGCAACCTTCCTTTGCAAACTATGCGACTTTATTGCTTTTTGCCCCGGTCAATTTCCCCTTTTGAATTTGCAGAAATCGCGCACGAGAATCTACAGTCTTATCAAATTGGTGAATATGTTCTGGTTTCTTTGCTGTTGGATCTCATGGAAGACGCGTTTGTTCTGACAATTACGTTCGCTAGTAAATGATATTTTGGGATATAGTTGAACTTCCGTGAATTTGAGCGGACAACCTAAAGAGAGGAGGACTTTTTTGTACGGTGCATATGTAAGTATTAGGTACAAAGAAATTGTATTTTGTCAATGTGGTGAAAAATATCTTGGTGATTGGTGTCACGTTGAGCACATTTATTCCAAAATCAAAGACGACTACGATGTTCATAAGACGGAAACAAAATTATATATTGAGTACGTTCTTGGGTATTGATTTATGTAGTGGAGTGGAGCCGTCACTTCGTCGACAAATCAACATGAGAATTTTATAATTTGTGCAAGCCATGTAGAACCGATGATCATATATGGTGTGAAATCACAAATGTATCTTGTTTCAATTGGCATATCATTGCATACTTGCTCTCTTTTTTAAGGGCGTAACGAAGGAGGACGTAGTTCTATTTCTATATATAGAGAAATAGACTTTGAAATTCTAACGTGTCCTAGAAAGCAGCAGTTGCTAAAGTCTAGGTGCAAGTCCTGCATCCATCCTAAGAAAAAAAGTGGTCCAGCTTGCAAGAACGAGAACCCCTCTCTCTCTCTCTCTCTCTCTCTATGTCCTTGCCAGGTGGCACAATGTGAACTTAACAATGCTTTTTTAGAATGGACAAAATTATTCAATCTCAGGTAAAGCCAATGCTAATAATAACTCTCTCTCTCTCTCTCTCTCTCTCTCTCTCTCTCTCTCTCTCATGACTGCCAGTCTGCATAAGCAACTTCCATGGAGTTTCTCCATCCATGAGCCCAACAGTCGAAGCGCGTGCCCTCGCAGAACCACCATATAAAATTCATCTCTCTCTCTTTATGTCTTCCTTAAACCCTAACATGTAACAACCACCACATCTACTGACATCCCCTCCATACACCTATACATCTCCAACGCCCAACAAATCTCAATCCACCGATCTCATCATCAACATTCTTCATTTGGGCCATGGTCGTTGCCACCATGTCCTCTCTCCCCGGTCTCTCCAAGGCCGCCGCCACCGGCACAACTGCCGTCTCCTCCGGCGGATTCCATCTCTTCCGTTTCCACGCCGACATCAAGCCCCGCCCCATGATCCTCGGGATCCTTGCCTTCGACGCTGCAAAGACCATGTCCCGCCTGGTCGCCCTCTACAGATCCCTCACCGATGCAGAGTTTGGCCGCCTCCGGAAGGAGACCATCCGGTCCGAGGGCGTCACCTATCTGAACTCCCGGGATGAGTGTCTCCTCCTCAACCTTGCATGCGCCGAGCAGCTCGAGGACCTTGAGGGTGCCGTGGATGCAGTCTCCCGCCTCTGTGCACGGTGCTCCAACCGTGGCCTCAACCGGTTCGACCTTGTCTATGCTGACCTCAAGCGTGGGCTGATCGACATCGGCAAGCTCGACTATGGCTCACGGAAGGTGAACCGGATTGTTGAGAAGATAGAGAAGTACCTCTCCACGACGGCAAGCTTGTACTCGGCATTGGAATTGCTTGCAGAGATGGAGACGTCAGAAAGAAAATTGAAGCAATGGAAGAAAAACTACGCAGCGAACCAATTGCACAAGACAAACTTCGATCTCTTCGAGAGCAAGATCACCTTCCAAAGGAAGCAGGTGAGAAGCTTGAAGGACGCGTCGCTCTGGAACCAGACCTTCGACAACGTCGTCGGCCTAATGGCAAAACTTGTGTGCGTCGTGTATGCCCGGATCTGCATCCTCTTCGGGCCCTACATTTCCAGGGCCTACATTTCCGACCTGCCGAGAGCTGTGAAGAGGAAGCAGCAGCAGCATAACATCCAAGTCCACCCGGAGATATTCGCGCCAATCACGCATAGAGACGATAGCCGCCACAGCATGTGGAATTCGGGCCCCATCACATCCACGTCCAAGAAATCGGGCCTCTCCAAGTTCTACAGCCGTGAATTGAACCTCAACATATTGCTATTGCCCGACAAGGCCTCGCTCTGGGCTGGGCTAATGCCTGGAAATAGTTGTGTGAGCGAGGAATCATCAGGTGGCAGTTTACGGCGCAACAACGTGGTGTTCCACTCGGCGGCACGGACAACGGTGGGTGGGGCAGGGCTGGCAATGCGGTATGCAAACGTGATCGTGATGGCCGAGCAGTTCCTGCAGGAGCCAGGGAGCATGGGAGAGGAGGCCCGAGGGCAGGTGTACGAGATGCTGCCAGTGCAGCTGAGGGAGAAGGTGAGGGCGAAACTGAGGGGGCTGCGGAGTGGGGGCGGCGGAGGGGGAGGGGGCAGGGAGATGGCAGAGGGGTGGAGGGAGGCAGTGGAGAGGATGATGGGGTGGCTGGGGCCCGTGGCGGAGGATACTATGAGGTGGCAGGCGGAGCGGAATTTGGAGAAGCAGAGGCCGGCGAGCTTGGACACAAAGGGGAGGGTGTTGCTGATCCAGACGCTGCACTTCGCCGACCTGGAGAAGACGGAGGCTGCCGTTGTGGAGGTGCTCGTAGGATTGAGTTGTATATATAGGTACGAGGATACACGGTCGTGTTACTATGAGTCTGATTAGTGGCTTTGATTTAAATCCAGATGATCTTGCCTTTTCTTTTCCTTATTTTTTCCTTTCTTTTGCTATCTATATTCTTTAGATGGAGATTGAATAACAATGTGGGTTGGTGGGTAGAGAGTGGTGATTAGCTAGATTTGGGCACCTGAAAAGATTAGGTGCTCTAGAGATTTTTTTGTTCTTTTTCTAAGTGCCTCTGTGAGCCTTCTCCAATTCGTTTTTCTCCCCTTTGACCCTGTGAAGCAATGTGGAGTTCACTGTCTGGAAATACAGTTTGAGCAATAAGAAAATCTTCACTTTTCTTTTCCAAAGTTGATGACGATGTTTATTGATTCAGTCAGTATCTGGGAACCTGGGGAAGGAATAAGCATGTCATGTGGTCATCTTTGGTTTTTAGCTGATTATGTATCTGTTGTTGGCAAGAACATTATGCACATGACGCAGCACTATCTCTTGCAAGACAATTTAAAATTTGTCTTAGAATTGGCCGGTTCTATTTCTTGACCGGAGCAAGGATTGATGCGGTGGAAGCTTCGGCATCGGTGGTAGAACGATTTTGTCCAGACCATTTGCCTTATCATTGCTGTAATCTTAAAGCACAGTTATAATGAAGCCATAGGACAGCGTGAGTCCATGCTATTGATAATCTTTCGATTACTTTCTTGACATTCGGATTCATACATGAAGGGTATAACGGTTTTTCTGCAGTATAGAACAATGTGCTGCACTTCTTGCGCAACCATCTTCTCTGTTCTTGTTTAGGAAACAGCTGCAGTTGACATAGACCGAGGTTGAAAGATGGAAACTGGAGGAGGCCAATGCCGGGTATAAACAAGCGGCGGAGAAACAAGCGGCGGAGAAGCAGCTGAGCGAAACAGGAGGCGACGGGTTTTCTAGGCTGGCAATGATGTGATGGTGTTCCTGAAACGAGAGCGATTTGTCATGGGTCACTATGGCGAGTAGCTAGGGCCAAGGATCCGATCCATACGACAAGATCGAGCAGAGAAATCAACGACGATGCCCATGTGATGGGGTTGACCTTCCAGGTTCCACGGGTATTTCTCCGACGTTTAATGTCTCTGAAATTTTTGCCTATTTTATTGATGAAGTACCATTTTTATCCTAAACCTAAGAGAAAATTGTCCAAAAAGTCCTAAACTTACTGCTCGGAGGTCAATTTAGTCCTAAACCTTTCAATTGTGCCAATTTAGCCCTAAACCTTTTGATAATTTACACCTCTCAAATGTACCAATTTAATCATAAACTTTTTGACAAATTGTCAATGTAATTTTTTTGACCAAATATCCAAATAATAGGTTTATGACTAAATTGGTAAATCTTCGAAAGGTTTAGGACTAAATCGACACAGTTAAAAGATTTAGGATTAAATTAGCAAATCGTCAAAAGGTTTAAAACTAAGTTGACATAATTGAAAGGTTTAGAACTGATTTGGCTATCATATAATAGGTTTAGAACTTTTTGGACAATTATCTCCTGAACCTAAGCCTGACTCAAGGGCGAGTTGTTTTCCAAGCGAAGGGATTGACACGGATGCTACTACTGAACTAGATGGTTTAGACAAGCAAAAAGTCGATAACTTGGTCCGGGACAAGAATTCATGCAGTGCCCAATTAACAACCACAATTTTTACAGCCGTTTCGAGCCTCAAACTTCATTAGGTTTACGTTTGGTCGTCGTGAGAATGATTGGAATTGGATAGATGAGATAAATAAAAAACCACAGACAGTATACAGCAAGGCTCGAGCTCGCCTAACCGACCTCTTGCGAGTTTGACCTTGTTGGATTAGCCGAGGCGGAGCTTCGCCACAAAGCCAAGCCTCACCTGGAGGCTCGACCTTGTCAAATCTGGCGAGCTCGAGCCTCACTGGCCTGTGGCAAGGCTCGAGCTTGCCTGTGGCCCGTTGCTGGTGACCGGCTGAGAAAAAAGCAAAAGGAAAAAACTAATAATAATAATAATAATAAAATTAAAATTTTTTAAATTTTTTCAAGTCAGATAGCAAATAGCATAAAATATTTCTAAGTTCATTTTTAGGTTTTAGCTGAATACCAGAAAATATTGTCATTTTCATGAAAAATGGCTTTTGAGAAAATATTTTCCAAAAATGTCACATTTTCCACGAAAATGAATGGAGCCTTTATACATTAACTTTACATTTCATACATCCACCTCCATTCTGATCTATTTGAAAATTTTTATAATTTATTTACCTATATATCTATGCATACATAATAGCTATGTTCGGAGCTGCCTATTCATTTGGTTCAAATGTGTATTTTTCTTGTCAGAATAGAAGAGTATTTCTTTAGAACTGGTTCGTGATATCATCTGTGATCTACCCACCCTTGTGACAACAATATATTAGACCTTCACAGAACCCGAGTTGAAGTCTAATCAAGGAGAGTTTCTATGCCTCATTGTGTCAAGGACCTCAATGTTTTCCTCTTTTTTCCTCGTGATGTAAAAATATCATGGTTTTTTCTGGCTGAAGAACAAGTTAACTAAGGACCAACTCAAAGTCTAGGACCACTTGCCTTGCAAATGCTACTACGGTTTACTACAAGAACTCTGGCTTTGTTTCCCCAAATATTAAATACGGGACTCATTTATAGCAAATCACGAAGCTCCACTTCACTGCTACATGGTGTGAAAAAGATTATCCAATTCCAGCACTTAATTTTAACTTGTTGATCAAGCAAATCCTAGTGCGAAGCTGGTGATTGTGCTACCAAGTGTATGGCTTTTTAGATGTAAATTACATGCATGTGTCACGGGTCAGTTGTTTGGGATCGGACCATGCAGCGACTTAGGCTTTGTTGGATTGTTGAAGCGCCTAAATCAAGCCTTTTCTCAATCACTAACTCGCTTGCCCGGATCGTAGAGTGAGAAAGCCTAGAGAGAGAAGCTCTGGAAGATAAGCGATTTCTATTTTTTTTAATTGTCGGATAATTATAAATGAGGAGGGCGGCACCCCTTCTTATACTAGAGGCCCTCTGATTACATCCGTTAATCGACATTCGATCGAATGGCCGATATCGCATCTTTCTATCTATTAACTACAGCTACCAAATGCAAGAAAAGTCTAGAACACGTCGCAATTACTGTATCGCCTATCCCTAGAAACATTTCAGAAGTTCTCGAGGGTCTAGACAAGTCTTTGTCGATATTACGTGGTCCTCGGCACATGGAAACCTCACAACCGTGCGAGCCTCGCCGCTTTTTAATGTCGCAGTGCTGCCTAGCTGTCGTTGTGGGCCAAGCATGAGCCGTCACAAAGTGCCGGCCAATCCTATGCCGTTGCAGTCCTCCCCCTCTGTCTCACACTTTCTCTCCATCTAGACTTGTCGGATCGATACAGTCCAACACCTTCGACCATGGATCTGAAGCTCACGACCTTAGAGGTTCCTGGCCTCAAGGGACCTTAGATTTGGTGTCGCTTGAGGCTAGGCCTCAAGACCATATCTTCTGGAAACATATGTCCAATCCAGATGTATCCTCCCCCTGTGTGTGATATTTCTATTCAGACTTTGTATTGCTCAACCGCCAAATAGGATAAAAGTTATCATATTCGGAATTATATTCGGTCCACCAAAGACAACCCAAGTGTGTTTTGGGGTGTTTTTCTATTTTTACGTCTATTTTCCCATTATTTCAGGCTTTTTTTATTATTTTTCCCTACTTCTTTAATTTACTGTTTAGTGTTATTTTTTTGGTTTCTTATGCTGCCTAGCGATTGCAGAATATTGTTTGTTCTTTTCGATGTTTCAAACATTTTTACCTCTTTCAAAATACAAAAAAAATCGAGAGATTTCTCTTTGTGCGCTCTGTGCGTGGATGTTTCAGGCGTGTGTTTGCAAGTTTACTTGTGCTGATCGTGTCCTCTCGTCATATTGTATCGAGATTGAGGTTGAGTATAGATATTCAAAACACCCACGTATTTAGCTTTTTTTTTTTTACTTTTCCTAACCATGAGAAAAGGGCATAGAGGCCCAATTGCTGTGGAATGGGTAAGTTTTGCATGGGCCGGGGTTTATAGATCCGAAGATAATCATGGCCATTGATCATTATGTGCGGCCCACATGATCAACGGCCGCAATGGATTGAATCCATGTGAACCCGAGTCCAAATAAGTATTTTTCTCTGTGAAATACTTTACAAGCTCCACAAGTCAATTAAGTCTAGGTTTTTAGTATGCGCAGTTAGCAGGATTTGGCGAACGTTTGATTGCCGAGGTTTAGGCTCTGCCATGGAAGGAAGTGTGTGTACCTAAAGTCTATTCGTTAGTAATGTTCATTATTAACAATGCTTATGTTCCTTCTGCTACTAACATGGCATTAACATAATGATGGAACCTTGCTGTTTTTACGCTAGCTTTGTCCAGTTTCATCAAGTGGGATAACCCGTAGCGGTTAGCACGCGACGATGTACTCACGAGTCGGCTCGGGATTTGAACTCTGGAGTTCAGAATTTATCTTGAAAATCACGTTTTACGTGCCGGGTTAAGAAGGGTTTGACAATAATAATGGATTCAATTAAGCTGATATGGAAGACACTAGAAGCAAAATCAATGTATGATTACGGCGTTCTACTTTTAGGCGAGTCTTTATTTGTTGGTGGCCTCCTAACTTTCTAATATTCTATACCGGTGCTAGAAATGCGTTATGCATGCTAAAATAATTTATCACGAGGGTTTGACCCATTGGGCACCACAGGATTCTTTGCACAAATTAATAAGTGTAATATGACTTGGTCCATAATATAAGCAAGCAAATGGAAAATCATCAAGCAAACAAAAAAGGATAAATGCTTTGGAAGTCCTAAAACTTGTCAAGAAAGTGTAATTGGGTCATAAAACTTTCAAATAAAAGTTATTATCAGGAAACCCCAAACTGTTATACCTGTGATAAATTTACCCCAAACTAATTTTTTGACCACTCCCTTGTTAGTTTCCATTAAATTTTACTGTTAAATTGTTTAGTTAAAGACATATCGCAATTGACGAATGTATCAGTTTGGGGTTTTACCATCGGTTTGTCTCAAGTGTGCTAGTTTTTTTTATATTAATTCAATTTACTATAAGGTAAATTTGTCAAAAATGTAATAGTTTCGGATTTTTTATGGTCAAAAAATTAGTTTTGAGTAAATTTATCATAGGTGTACCTGTTTGGGGTTTTCGGTTGTCAAAAAATTAATTTGAAGTAAATTTCTCAAAAGTGTATCAGTTTTGGGATTTTCATGGTATTAACCATTCAAATAAGGCAATTAAGTCTCAAAACTTATCACGCAAATGCAATTGAATGCTAAATCTTTCAAAAAAAGTAATCAAGTCCTAAAACTTGTTTTGATCTAATCAAGTCCTTCCACTTTTTAAAAGTTTTAAGACTCTATTGCACTTTCTTGACAGGTTTTTGGACTTGATTTCCCTTTTGAAAGTTTGAAGACTCAATTATAATTTCGCAATAAGTTTTAGGACTTTCAATACACTTATAAAAAAAACAAACACTAAGTGTATAGGTTTCCCTTCTCGATGCGTGGTGGCTCCTATCGTGTAGGGATTCCACCCTAAAGTTTTTGGCCCACATCGGAATTCCTCTTCCCCTTATTGTAATTTATAACCCAATGCGGTTCAAGATTTAGTGGGAAAAGTGCCAAAAAAGTCCTAAACCTTTTGCATTAGTGCCAATTTAGTCCTAAACCTTTTTTTGGTGCCAATTCAGTCCTAAACCTTTTGCATTGGTGCCAATTTAGTCCTAAACCTTTTTTTGGTGCCAATTTAGTCCTAAACCTTTTAAATTGGTGCCAATTCAGTCCTAAACCTTTTGTTTTTGTGCCAATTTAGTCCTTCCGGTCAATTTGCTGACGTGGACGCCGGCCGGCCGGCGGCCGGTCACCGGCGCTGACGTGGCGTTGACGTGGACATATTAAATAATATTTTAATAAATTTTGAATTTTTCTGTTTTTTTTTCCTTTTTTTTCCACTTTTTTTTGTTTTTTTTCTTTCTCCTCCTCTGGCCGGTCGCCGGTCCGGCGACCGGCCAGAGGCCAGTGGCCGGCGAGGTCGAGCTCGCCGGCCACTGGCGAGGGGAGGCTCGCCCTCGCCGGCCACCGGCGAGGGCGGCCTCGCCCGGCGAGGGCGAGCCTCGCCCTGGTCGGGCGAGGCTCGACCTCGCCAGATCCGGCGAGGTCGGGCCTCGCCCGACCATGGCGAGGCTCGCCCTCGCCGGCCACCGGCAAGGGCGGCCTCGCCCGGCGAGGGCGAGCCTCGCCTTGGTCGGGCGAGGCTCGACCTCGCCAGATCCGGCGAGGTCGGGCCTCGCCCGACCATGGCGAGGCTCGACCTCGCCAGATCCGGCGAGGTCGGGCCTCGCCCGACCATGGCGAGGCTCGCCCTCGCCGCGGCCTCAGGCGAGGGTTCGACCCTCGCCGGATCCGGCGAGGTCGGGCCTCGCCCGACCATGGCGAGGCTCGCCCTCGCCGCGGCCTCAGGCGAGGGTTCGAGCCTCGCCCGACCAGGGCGAGGTCGGGCGAGGGTCGAACCCTCGCCTGAGGCCGCGGCGAGGGCGAGCCTCGCCATGGTCGGGCGAGGCCCGACCTCGCCGGATCCGGCGAGGGTCGAACCCTCGCCTGAGGCCGCGGCGAGGGCGAGCCTCGCCATGGTCGGGCGAGGCCCGACCTCGCCGGATCTGGCGAGGTCGAGCCTCGCCCGACCACGGCGAGGCTCGCCCTCGCCGGGCGAGGCCGCCCTCGCCGGTGGCCGGCGAGGGCGAGCCTCGCCATGGTCGGGCGAGGCCGCCCTCGCCGGTGGCCGGCGAGGGCGAGCCTCGCCATGGTCGGGCGAGGCCCGACCTCGCCGGATCTGGCGAGGTCGAGCCTCGCCCGACCAGGGCGAGGCTCGCCCTCGCCGGGCGAGGCCGCCCTCGCCGGTGGCCGGCGAGGGCGAGCCTCCCCTCGCCAGTGGCCGGCGAGCTCGACCTCGCCGGCCACTGGCCTCTGGCCGGCCGCCGGACCGGCGACCGGCCAGAGGAGGAGAAAGAAAAAAAAACAAAAAAAAGTGGAAAAAAAAGAAAAAAAGGAAAAAAAACAGAAAAATTCAAAATTTATTAAAATATTATTTAATATGTCCATGTCAACGCCACGTCAGCGCCGGTGACCGGCCGGCGGCCGGCCGGCGTCCACGTCAGCAAATTCCGGTCAAAATTGACCGGAAGGACTAAATTGGCACAAAAACAAAAGGTTTAGGACTGAATTGGCACCAATTTAAAAGGTTTAGGACTAAATTGGCACCAAAAAAAGGTTTAGGACTAAATTGGCACCAATGCAAAAGGTTTAGGACTGAATTGGCACCAAAAAAGGTTTAGGACTAAATTGGCACTAATGCAAAAGGTTTAGGACTTTTTTGGCACTTTTCCCAGATTTAGTCGATAACGGCGATAAGCTTTTTGACCTCCACAAGTTAAAAGGTTATGTGGTAAAATGGAAAATTCATGCCTCCTAAGTTGGTCATCTATATCCACCCGCAAGAGGTTCAATGAAATGTGCAAGTTTCAGGGTGGGTAGGGTGTTTGGCCTACCCAAGAACTGACCATATAAGCACTAGTTCTAATTTTTGAAATCTCAAACCAACTCTATAGGTTCTTGAATTACCTCGGAACCTGGAACCGATTGTTTCCAGGTTCTTGAGTACCACGCACTACCATCTATTTTTCCAAAATGCTTTCAATGAATAAGAATTTATAGTAGTTCTAGTTATTAGCACGTTAACATTCATCATATAACATGAATGGATTAGATGATTAAATACTTATATATGTCTAATAGTAACAAAATCCTAAGACGATAATAACATGGAACTTCGAATATGGAATTCAAAGGGATCAAATAGGAAATGACACTTTGACACAGCAATGCAATTTTAATCGGTACAGAAATGAAGTACTAGATGATTTCTATGTTCTTTTCTTGTTGTTTGTCGATGTAGACAAATTCTCTTTTTCCACAAGGAACGTGATGTCTTTCTACTGTCGTATTCTATGCTTACAATTTTATCATTTGTCTTTTTCATTTCATCTGTTGTCATTGTGAAAATTCCATTTTCCCTATGATGAGGATCAAGTTGGCCATTGCGAACAACTCAATCCACTATCTCCCTTCAATCCTTTGAGCAAAATGCATGTACTAATACCCTACCACATTCATCTAGGGATCTTGGTTCAAACCCTTCACTGCTACTGCTGGGTGAAAAATGCCTCTTCTTTGCAAAGAGCCAAATATGAACCAGCTTCCTCTCATTATTTACAATTAATGAGTTTGCATAAAAAGATATCCCACCCTGTGGAGAGTATGAATTAAAACGTATCGCCGTAGTTACGACTAAGCTCCTAACGCACCACATTCACAGGGGTGAGATGGGGTTGGAGATTTGCTTTTCTCAGAATGGGATTGGAGATGGTTGATCTAATAAGATTTTTACACAATGTAATGTGAACATCTCATAAGAAAAGCGAAAGTCATAAATAATTTAGTGCACATATAATTTAATTAAGAAATATTATACACGGTATTTTGTACCTTTCTACATATATATACAATGTGCAAGGTACAAGATGGGTAGAAGGTAATATGACCCCAAACATTGGAAATCTATCTTGTATACACCGGTTTCGAAATTTTGAAATGTGAAACCTACCTGACCATTTTGGTTCCGCAGATTTCATAGGTTTTCCTACACACCCATAATACAAAACGACATGTTTTTGGATCACCCATTGGGCGTTCGCTTTACCTGATATATTATATTAGTGGGGTATCCTATGAGTTTACAAGTTTTCTTGTCAGAAAGCGAGCACGCTTCTAGCGAGGAAAAATTACATATTGAAATTACATATTGAAACATTCGACTTTTACGTCCTTGCAAAAAGAAATCAACTTTTCGGTTATTTTCAATCAAACCAATGAATTTCATAAATTACATCCATAGTCCTTAAATCTTTTTTTTTTTTGGCTTTTCGTACAAATCCGCCTGGGTGGCGCTGCTGGAGCGCGCACTCTTCCTCTCGCAAAAGGTTGAGTGTTTGAATCCCGGGCGCTGCAGGGTGACTTAACCGGTGGTACGTGTGTGGTGGCTAGCACGTGTTGCCCTCAGGGTTTACTTCCCGGCTGTCGGCCATGCGGGGTTCCCTGAATTATTAAAAAAAAAAAAAAAAAAAGATACACAGCCAATGCCAAAGTACAACCAAACTTACGAACAGAGGAGATTGGATCGAACAAGGATCAGAAGATCAAGGAGCGGAGAAGCTTCCCTAGTTTCGTAGGAATCTGAGCTTATCCAGTCAAAAGCATCCACAAACAATTGATTGTTTTTCGATTTTATAAGTGATTATTTATTAAGAAAAGGACATGGGTCATAATGAGTTTACTGTGGAGGAGCGGACATGAGTCTTCATCCATGTGCTGTGTAGCAAATCATGCGCACAGTTCCTATGCTCGACTCGGTACATGATTGGAATCTAAGAATTTCAAAAATATTAGTTTCCTAATCAGATTCAAAGTAGCCTCCCAAATTGAATATGGATGCTTATCTCGAGGTTAAAGGAAAACTATTAGTCACACCGGAATTACGTAGGCCCCGAGAGAAAGTAACGAAGAAGTCTTAAATCTATTGCATTAGTGTCAATTCAGTTATAAACCTTTCAATTAGGCTAATTTAATTCTAAACATTTTCATATTTTGTTAATTGAATTCATTTGGCCAATTTTGACTGGAAATCGATGATGTGAATGCCAGACATCCTACATGGCACAGCCTACGCTGACGTAGATATTTTTTAAAAATATTTTGAATTTTTTATATGTGTGTTGCTCTTTTCTCTCTTATTAATTTATTAATCTTTGTTTCCATCTTTCCTTCCTTTCATTTTGGTCAAGCCCTCGCCGGCTTCTAGCGAGGCAAAATGAAAGGAAAAAAAAGGAAAGAAAAAATAATTCAAATTTTATTTTTAAAAAATTGTTCACGTCAACATCGGCCGTTCCACGTAGGACGATTGATGTTCACTTCGGGGATTTCCGGCCAAAATTGGCCGTATGGGTTCAATTGGGAAAATGTGAAAATACTTAGCGCTAAATTGGTCCTTTGAAAGATTTAGAACTGAATTGAAACAAACGCAATAGGTTTCGGACTTCTTTAATATTTTTCCCCATAGGCCCAGCATACGTTTATCCGTCGGATCATGCGGACCTATGCATGAAATCCATATGATCTGGCGGACGACATGCGCTAACCCTGACATATCGATCCATGCAATAATGTCCCGTGCCCAAGAGGGCAATCAACACTCGATCGGCCCTTGACCTCAGCAAAGGAAAGGAAAGAAAAGAAAGAAAGTGATCTCACTTCAAGACCGAGTCGACGGTCCTCAAGTCGCCGACGTAAGTATCACTCTCCCCCTCCGGGCAAAAAAAAGAGCATAAGTTGACGCGACCCTAGTGCAAAGAAAAGAATGCATTGACCTCCTCTCTGACTGAATCAAAGCTCCACCAAACGATGGCAACTCGCGAGCACCTTCTCAATTCAATCCCAGTCGCCCCCGCCTTACTTAGAAGTCAAAAAACGAAAGCATCTAGCTGATGGAAATTCAAAAGCTTGTGGCTCCTTTTTGAGATGGAGTAGTTGAAGGGGGATCTCAACTTGGCCAAACCCAAGAGGTGAAAGAGGCTAAGGGCGCGAATCACAACCATTCTATTCAAAAATCGATTTCTGACTAGAAATAAATTTTTCTACATCTATTCCAAGGATGAGTTTCTAAGCAAAAAAATTAATCTGACAACGATACAAAATTTCTATTCCCGAAATAAAAATTTATTTGATAACGGCATAAAATTTCTCCCTCCCGGGCGGCCAACGAGTGGACGGTAGTGGGCGAGCGGCGGATGGCAATGGATGGCAGATGGCACTGGGCGACGGGAGGGGACGGCGTGGCTATTGCAGAGGACGGCAGTAGGAGGCGACCAACGTCGAGCAGTGGCAGGACGCGAGCGATGGCCGACGGCAGCAAGAAGAGGGCAACAGCAAGAGGAGGGCGGCTAGCGGCGGCGGGAGGTCACGAACGGCGGGAAGCGGTGGACGGCGGACGATGGGAGGCAGCGGACAAGGGGTGGGCGATCGGCTAGTAGCATGGGCAAGCAATAAGAAGAATTTTTATTTCTCATTTTTGTTCTAGAAATAGAAAAGTAGACAATTTTTACTCCTCATTTCTGTTTTAAACCTATTTCTGAAATCAAAATTTGTTCCAGAAATAGAAAAATGAAATTGCGTTACCAAATAAATTTCTGTTCCAAACCTGTTCTCTGAAACAGAAAAATAAAATGATTATTATTCGCAGCCTAAGCGTGCTTGTGGCTGCCCTAAAATGACCGAATTCAAGACTAGTATTAGTGCGATGGACTGTGCTAATCGCAATAAATCACCAAAGCTCGTAGCTGGTTGTTCTCGCATTGAATCTTTACAATTTGATTAGCTATATAAATCATCATAGAAAAAAAAATCTAAAAGTCTCTGACAGTCCATGCGATTAATTTGGACAGTTTTTTTCTAGTAAAGATCCGGCACGTGTAGTATTATTTCGCGTTCTGCTCTCTTTTTATAGGATTAATATCACGAAAAATCAAAATTGATACATTTATGACAAATTTACCCCAAACTAATTTTTTTTATTACAAAGATTTCTAAACTGATATACCTATCATAAATTTATCATAAACTATTTTTTTTACCACTAAAAACTTCATACTGGTACATTTGTGACAAATTTACCCTCCATTTAATTGAATTAATATAAAAAAAATCGCAAACTAGTACACCTGGGACAAACAGAGGGTAAAACCTTAAACTGGCACATTCATCAACTGTCAAGCGACATTTAACTAAGTAATTTGACAGTAAAATTTAATGAAAACTAACAGAGGAGGGTAAATTTGTCATAGTTGTACCAATTTGGGATTTTTGGTAGTAAAAAAAATTAGTTTTGAGTAAATTTATCATAGATTTATTAGTTCGGGATTTTTTGTGGTAATAACCCTTTTTTATATGAATGACCTTCACGAGCCAATTTCTGGCAATTGATGGAACAATGTTTTTCAAGATAATATTAAAGATAATAACCTGCATATTTGGTTTCAAACATCTAAGCACAATGAAAAACATTTTTCACAGGTGGATGTAGTGCTCTAATAGGGACAAGATTCTCAAATTAGATTCATCTATCTAGCTCAACTTCGCTGGCCTCCTAGGTTGTCATCTTACTTAGAACGTGTCCTCACCGATAGTAACACCGCCATCGCCTCTTATGCGAGTTCTAAGTTGCCTTTTCCTATAAAATCATTCTATTTTATGAATTATATTAATGAATGTTCCATAAACACCAGTTAAACAATCCATCAAAGAAACTTTACAATTTGTACCCTGAAAACCGAGTCGATCTAATGAAGTATATAAATCTTGTTAGCGAGTGTCTTCGAGATACTTGATAATCATATCATTAAAGAAAAAGTTATCATCTTCGATCAATAAGTTACTTATAACGCAAGACAGACAAAACATTAAAAAATAATAACTTTTTTTTTATAATTGGGTTATCTAAAGAGTGCTTAACGAGCACTCGGTTTACAAAATCGAAAGTATATTCATTAAATATTCGGAGCGCGCTAGCCAATAGAGTCCAATTTCTATGTCCGGTCCAACTCAAAAGTGGGTCACGTGACAAAACTGATGCCTCCTAATTAATTTATAAACAATGTTCCTCCTTGGAACCCCACCATCCCACGACTTTGAGCCTTCCTAGAATTTAAAAACAAAATAGCAATGGCAATGGTGATGATTAAGGGGAGTGGAGAAACAGATAGAGTGGGTGAACAACACATTAATTTTTTTTTCTTTTCTTTTTTCCTTTGTAAAAATCAACTTTTTAAAAAGTTTTCTCCGAAACGAAGCATAAAAAACCATTTTCTTGAAATATATAATCATTAAATTACATAAAAAAGCACCGACTCTATCTATATAGGGTTGAAATTTTTCTCCCATTATCGCACATTTATATTCTCATTATACCCTCGTAAGCATATTATAATTACATTTATATTCTCATTATACCCTCCTAAACATATTATAATTTTTCTTTTAATGTGACATATCTCTAACTTTCCTCACTTTTTGACTTTTATTCTGTCTCTTACTAGAACGCCGAAATCGAATCCCATACCTGTGATACTAGCATTCTTATCCCTCTAATCCTCTTATCAGTAGGACCGCATGCCTATTGACAGCATCCTAATCAAAGCATGACATTTTCAATTGAAATATGCAATGGAAATATAGGTAGAGAAAACATTGTAATATATATATATATATATATATATATATCAAAACCATGATGGAAAATACACTTCGTATCGAAATGGACCGACGAGGGCCCCACTCCTCTCCCTATCTCTTTCACCAAATCCTTATTTTCCGCCGAATAAAGGCCGCCACTCACAGTCCTCCGCCGCCACAGGGGCGAGCTCGTCGCCCTCCTCCCACTTCCGCAGCTCCGACAGGAATCTCTCCCACAACCATGTCTCCATCTTAGCACCCTTGAAACCCTAGACCGCCATGGCTCCCCTTCTCGTGCTCCTCCCTCTCGTCGTCTCCCTCTCCTCCGTCCCCGCCTCCTCCTCCTCCTCCTCCCGGGACCCCGCCGCCGACCTCTTCTTCCCCGGGTTCCGCCGCGCCGCCGCCGCCGGCAACATCACCCTCAGTGGCGTCGCCGAGATCGACGGCCGCGGCGTCCTCAGGCTCACCAACGAGACGGGCCGCCTGATGGGCCACGCCTTCTACCCCTCCCCGCTCCGGTTCAAGAGCTCCCCGGACGGCGGCGTCTCCTCCTTCTCCGCCTCCTTCGTCTTCGCTGTCGTCCCCGAGTACCCGAAGCTCGGCGGCCACGGCCTCGCCTTCGTCGTCTCTGCCGCCAGGGACTTCCGGGCCCTGCCCAGCCAGTACCTGGGCCTCCTCAACGCGAGCGACATGGGTAACTCCTCCAACCACCTCTTCGCCGTCGAGTTCGACACCGTCCAGGACTTCGAGTTCGGCGACATCAACGACAACCACGTCGGAATCGACATCAACAGCCTGGTCTCCAATGCCTCCGCTCCGGCGGCCTACTACGCCGCCGGCGATGACTCGACCAAGCTAGATCTGAATCTGAAGAGTGGGAGGGCGATTCAGGCGTGGGTTGATTACGATTCGAGCGAGAAGGTGATCAATGTGACGATTGCTCCCAGCTCAGTGAAACCCAAGAAGCCAATCTTGTCTTTCAACGTGGATTTGTCGCCGATTTTCAGAGAGTTCATGTATGTTGGGTTCTCTGCATCGACTGGTCTGCTCGCGAGCTCTCATTACGTGATGGGTTGGGGTTTTTGCATCGACGGGGTAGCCAGAGCTCTTGAGATTTCGTCTCTGCCACCATTACCAGGCGCCGAGAAGAAGCATCCCCACACAGCTCTAGCAATAGGAATCTCGGTTTTATCAGTTGTTCTTGTAGTGTCTGCGGTTCTTCTTGCGGTCGTGATTGTTCGGAGGATCAAGAACGCCGATGTGGTCGAGGAGTGGGAGCTCGAAATCGGTCCCCACCGATTCTCCTACCAAGAACTCAAGCAAGCAACCAATGGGTTCAAGGAAAAACAGCTTCTCGGGCAAGGCGGGTTCGGCAAAGTGTACCGGGGGACCTTGCCAAGTTCCAAGATCCAGGTCGCGGTGAAGCGGATCTCGCACGAGTCGAAGCAGGGCCTCCGCGAGTTCGTGTCGGAGATCTCGAGCATCGGGCGGCTCCGCCACCGGAACCTGGTCCAGCTCCTGGGCTGGTGCCGGAAAAGGGGCGATCTTCTGCTGGTGTACGAGTACATGGCCAACGGGAGCTTGGACATGTACTTGTTCGACGAGCCTAAGGCCACTCTGGTCTGGGAACAGAGGTTCCGCATAGTGAAGGGCGTCGCTTCAGGGCTCCTCTATTTGCACGAGGGGTATGAGCAAGTGGTCATTCACAGGGATGTGAAGTCCAGCAACGTGTTGCTGGATGACGAACTGAACGGGAGGCTCGGGGACTTCGGGCTCGCGAGGCTGTACAATCACGGGTCGAAACCGGGCACGACCCGGGTTGTGGGCACGCTGGGGTACTTGGCCCCGGAGACGCCGAGGACCGGGAAGGCGAGCGCGAGCTCGGACGTGTTTGCGTTCGGGGCCTTCTTGTTGGAGGTGGCTTGCGGGCGCCGGCCTATCGACCACGAGGCCGGGCCCGAGGAGCTGGTCCTGGTGGATTTGGCTTGGGAGAGGTATAAGGAAGGGAGGGTCCTTGATTTGGTGGATCGTAAATTGCAAGGTGAGTACAACGAGGGTGAAGTGATGGCGGTGTTGAAATTGGGGCTCTTGTGTTCGAATTGTAACCCGACGGAAAGGCCTACGATGAGGCAAGTGGTGAGGTACTTGGATGGGGAGGTGGATGTGCCCGAGGTCTCGACCTCGCCGAGCGGCTACGATTGCACGAAAGCGGGCCAAGGACACCGGTTCGAGGATTTCCATCTCTCCTTCCCTTCGTCCTCCTTCGACAAGATGAGCTCGACCTCCTTCATGGCGAACCGGGACGCCAGTTTCGCCTCGCTTTCGACTTCCCCTATCTCGATCCTCACCGGTCGAGGCGGGAGCGGGTAGTGACTGAACTACTAGAGTCGGGAAAACCCAAAGAAAGAAGAGACAGATTCAATTATTTTGCATTCGTTTGCTCCTCTCTTTTCCCTTCTTCTGCGTGACTGATTGGATTTTTTTTTCTTGTTTTAAGTCACGGATTTGTACCGAAAATGTACCATATCTTTGTGGTTTTCTTTTCTTCGCCCTTTGAATCGAACGACGAAATCGATACTCGACATCATAACTCATGAACGAAACGGACGACCTTCCTTAAATCAATGGCATCGCGACATTAACGGGAAAAAGAGCAAAGAAAAGCACACTTAACTCAAACTTAACATGACGTAATCGGCAGGGAAAACTAAAAATGCTCGATTGAGTTAGCCTATTCGGGGGGTCCGAGCGACGTTCCCAGAGGAATCGATGTACAGCCTGACCCGTTGCTGGTCGAAATCCATGGTGACGAAGGTGTTGGGTGGAATGACCTGGACTCGAATCGCATCTCCGATCTCCTCTTTGATTTTCCTCTCGGCTCCCTCCGCCGTCGACCCCACGAGCTCCGGCCACGTCATCTTCTTCGGCGCTCCGTTTGCTCCACCTGAAAAAGAAACGATTCGTTCTCGTCACTGCTGTTTCATGCGATGATCTCTCTTTAAGAATCTTTCCTTAACAATGCAGCAAAGTGGCCGGACGCATCGTTGAAGTGGCTGCTCATATTGGACCTTTTATTGCATGATTTGATGCTTAAAAGTATGCTTTTTGTACGTTGCAATTCTGACTCGTCTCACCCTCACGAGATGTGACAGCGTCACCAATCTCATGCACAAATTTTGGTCATCCGAACCGTGAGATTGAGAAAAATTTTCATGATACGAATCAATTCATCAATTGATGAAGACCGGCGCGCTTTCCACTTGAGGGACTTTTAGCAGTACGCTTATTTGTGGCCAATAGTCCGACTTCGTATCGGCTTGACCAATTGGTGAATCGGGTCGGGGCGTGCCTGTGCTTGTGAGATGTCGTGCGCGTGCTATGCTTGTGTTTTACCTGCTCCTTTCTGCGTGCACTCTATGTTGTGACATATAGTCTTGTAGAGTGAAAACTGTAGAGATTTGAGATTGAAATTCTCACCGAGCAAAGGATTGAGAGCAAAAGTGATAGAGAATGAAAATGTTTGAGGATTCCGGTAGGGCAAATTTAGGGTATTTATAGGAACAAATAAATAGGAAATAGTGGTAAAGAGAAGAGAGACCAAAGCCAAAATTAACAAGCAAAAGATTGCACGCTATTGGGACAATCAAGAAACCATTGGACGCAACGACCATATAGCTAAATATTGGCTGATACTTCAACAACTAAAATGAATTTAAGGGGGGAAAAGGCTGGCCGTGCTGGCCCGGCACGACCGGACAGTGCGGTGCCGGCCCACGGGCCGATGTTAACTACACCCTAAAACCGTCACAGCCCATACCATGCCAACGGCGCCACCCACTATGGTTTAGCCCGGCTCAAACCCGACCCTGACCCGAGAGAGAGAGAGAGAGAGAGAGAGAGAGGCGAGATTAGCACGGATTTACCGGGCTGCTTTTGGCGGGCGTTGGCCTGTCCGTGCTCCTCCGCCATGACAAGCTAAAGAAGTGTATCGATAGACGCTTACGCATCGGCGTCTTATAAGGAGAGTGACGTTCACGAAGAGGACTTTCTCGTTCTTTGGTTGTATCTTCGCTCTTATCTCTTCAAGACACTTGTTTCACTAGGGATGAATTGCTCGGCCGGCCAAGAAAACGTAAAAGTCCAGCTTACCTTGTCTAAGTCCATGTCGTGATGTGACGGATGTTTTGACATTTAGCTATCAACTTCGTTTCCAATGGTATGAATTATGGATGCCTTCGGAGTTAAGACACCTCCAGAAGAAACAACACGTGTACAAATTATACAAACTACAACGTCGTCGTCGAACTTTGCCAAATTCTTCATTCTAATTTAGTCCGACTTTTGGTTGGCCGATATTGCGGTACACATAGACACTCGTGGCGGAAAATGGAAGGAACCAATAAGAGAGATTTAGCAAAGTCCGAGAATGACATTGCTCAATTGGAGTATGTGCTTGAGGTCGATTTCAAACCAATGATGAGTACATAGACCTGGTCCAATAACTAAGAGGCTAAAGCCTAGTCGGGTCCTTAACAAATGAGAACGGTTGTTTTAATCTCGAGGACATTAAATTGATTTAGAAAAGCCTAAACGGGTTATCTTTTTCGGCCTTCCGGTCCTAACTGCAGACCAGCCCAAATTGGACCCATTTTTAAGTTGGAACATCTTATCATTTATGATCAATCTCCATGGAAAAATAGATGCTTCCTCGAATGTTCATGAATGTTATTGTCATATTTTCCCCCCTAGAAGTTGCATACCATATGATGTTTCTCATGTGAATATGTGGTTCATTAATCTCCATCTGCGGTTCTGAAAGTGAAGTACTCTCTTGGAAGTGTTGTGTTGGGCTCTGTATGCTTCTTTATCTAGGTCCATCAAGCCTTTGAGCTATCGGAGGTGTATCCAACTCGGATTCTTTGATTCTAGCAATAGTGCACTCTTCTCGAACTGTCATGTTGAGCTCTATGCTTCTTCACCTGTTGTCTTTTGGGGTTGTGAGTCAAGTCTCTTGATTCTCAGGGCTTTATATATAGTCAATTATCTTTAAAAAAAAACAAATTTAGATGCATCTTGTATATATTTTACGCAAATCATTATTGCCTTCATGTTTGGTAAATCAACAAGTCTAATTACGGAATCCTGCCAATTGCTCTCGATCCCAGTTTACTTAGGGTTGAAAATTCCACACGCATTTTTGTACATGAATCATAAATGTATCTGACATGTTGCCCGCTTCGGCATGTTAGTGGTAATACTAGACACGGTTTATTTAGACTATGTAAGCATATTATATGTATCAACACAACATGTTTCGAAACATTATTTTAACGTGCTTATATGATAGCTCATCTTCTAATAATGCCGCTCCGCGTGATCCATTCACTAAATGCATCATAGTTGAGTTGGAAAGTTACAACATAATTAATTAAATGTGATCGGTTCCAAGGTGGGTTGGTTTTACTCTAGAACCTGAAATTGGATTGGACAAGGTCGATTCCCAATTTGTGGAGCCAAGAATCAACCCATCCCATTTCAAGGTCAATCCCAATACCAATAATTCCTTTTTTTGGTTTTTTTTTTCTTTCTTATATTTCCTATATCTTGTACTCCAAAAGTTTGGTGTTGCCTTTTGCTTGAATTTGGTGATGTTGCTTCCACCATCTACTAGTGCAATTGTGACTGGATTATATTCCGATAAATTCAAATGGTTTCACCTTCAAATTGTTCTTTTTTGCATCAATTTTTATTTGTCCTTTCCATATGCATCTTCTTGGTTAAAGAGCTGCAAGTGGGAGTTTCCTAACATTAAAAAAAAGAACATTATTTTTTGTTTTTCGTTAAATAAATGTTTACATGATTGGGGGTGCGGCACTAATTGAAAGCTTTCCACTGAATTTTGTAGCCATTATTCTATTACACGGTATCGTATCAACATTATGCTAAATAATTAAAAATGCAAATATATGGACAAACATATTTGTAATTATTACTCTATTTCTGCTGAAGGTCAGAAAAAAATGCAACCAAGTATCTTTACTTTTTAAGAGAAAAAGAATTATAAAAAAGCATATTAGTCTAGTCTGGTCTAGGCAATTCGGTTCCAAACTTGGAATTGGGAACTGGGAAACGGATCGGTTCTTGCTAGAACCGCTCATAATCGGCCGGTAAAAATTCGATTTGGTTTGATTCTCGAGTTGGAATTGGACTGTTGCTCAACCCTACAATTAATACATTCATTGTTCTTATATAGGACATAAATTTTGACAAGAAACCAGAAATTGCTGGCCACATGTTCTATCCTGATTTATAAGTTCTTTTATCCCCAATCTCACTTCCTATAAGATGGAACTGAAACACCTTACCAGGATTATCGCGTCATGTATGCAATTTGTGTAAAGTTTCGTCCACAGAATTTTTTTTGGTTAGAACACACCTTCCATTCCATCAAAAGCAGTTGAAATATTACAAGGAGAAACTAGAGCCTACATTAATATGATGAATTAAAAAAGACTCCACTAACACTATATTTTAAACTTTAGGTGGACAATCATTAAAAAGAAAAGAATATCTGGTTCTCATATGATTAAAAGCCCATTTTGCAAGCTCATGAGCAGCATCATTACTAGTTCTACTAGTGTACTTCAAACTCCATCTTGGGTTGTTGCTAAGTGGGAAACGAGAGTCCAAGACAAAATGATGAGACCCTTATGTCCAATAGCATCAATTAAGACCTCACAACCACTTTCCATACACTACAAAAAAACATGAATTTTGCTACGGAAATTTGCGACGGGGAATTTTTCGTCGCTAATTTGCGACGAAATTTGCGACGGAATTTTTTTTCCGTCGCAAATTAGCGACGAATAATTTTCGTCGCTAATTTGCGACGGAATTTGCGACGAAATAAAAATTCGTCGCAAATTTGCGACGGAAAAATAAGTCCGTCGCAAATTTGCGACGGAAAAATAAGTCCGTCGCAAGAAAATTTGCGACGGAAAATAGGTCCGTCGCAAATTTGCGACGGAAAATAGGTCCGTCGCAAATTTGCGACGGAAAAATAAGTCCGTCGCAAGCAAATTTGCGACGGAAAATAAGTCCGTCGCAAATTTGCGACGGAAAATAAGTCCGTCGCAAGCAAATTTGCGACGGAAAATAAGTCCGTCGCAAATTTGCGACGGAAAAATAAGTCCGTCGCAAATTTGCGACGGCAAAAATAGGTCCGTCGCAAGCAAATTTGCGACGGAAAATAGGTCCGTCGCAAATTTGCGACGGAAAATAGGTCCGTCGCAAATTTGCGACGGACTTTTTTGTCCGTCGCAAATTTTCGACGGATTTGACAAAAAAATTCCCGCCCATTTGACCAAAAGAATTCCCGCCCATTTGACCAAAAAAAAAAGAAAAATTCCCGCCTGTCCTTTTACCCCCTTTTCTCTCTTCTTTTTTCTTTTTTCTGGTCTTCTTCTCTTCTTTCTCCTCGCACGCACATCCTCTGCTCCGACCTTCTTAGCTCCTTCTCCCTCTTCTTCCTCTTCCTCTTCTTCTCTCTCTCTTTCTTGATCTCTGCAACCTCGGTCCACTCGTGCACAACCAGGTGTGGCATCACGAGTGTCCCGTCCCTGAAGATGACATCGAGTATGGACGAGGTTCCCTCAGCCCGTCTGAACTTGACGCCGGCCTCGTGCAGCTCCTTTGCGTGCGCACAGCCCCGATGGCCTCCTCATCCTCTCCATCTTCGTCTTCTTCGTCGAGATCCGGAACTCTCCTGTCGAGGCTCCTGGGCGTTGCCGTCCTGATCCTGCTCCTCGCGAGTTCCTGCTCGGCCACCCGCCTCGGGATGGCGTCCCCGGCGTTGTCCCGGATCGCCATGAATCTGGACCGGCCCCGCCGCCCGGAGGGCGTGACGAGCTTCCGGCACCGGGGCCGGGTCTTCAACTTCTTCCCCAAGGGGTCGACGGTGCCGCCTTCCGGGCCGTCGAAGAGACACAACAGCGTCGTCGACTCCGAGCCCCACGACTGAGGGGTGGATCAGCACGGAGGGTGCGTAGGTTTTTGAGCCGCTTCTCTACTTTCTGCTCCCAAGTTTTCCACATTTTTTTTTCGGGGGATAGGATTACTGAAGAGAGGATTCGATTACGGGACGGATCAAGAGCCCAGCAAGAAGAGATCTCCAAGGGGCTGATTGATGATTGATTGATACCTTCTTTTCTTCTTCCTTTTTTCTGGGGCTTTAGCATCGTATGTTTCGAGTTATACTGTACAGGGAAGATGTTCATTTGTTTGTTCCCCAAAAGCATGTCAACAATCCATGACACAATATAGATGAAAGGCTTATTATTCGCCAAGATCAAAATGTTTGATCAAATCTCTTCCTCTCTCTCTCTCTCTCTGAAAACGTGGGTGTTGGAGAGTTGACTTTGATGGCGTAGAAAAAGACAGCCTTCGGAACTTGAAGAATGTGACAGTGGTCCTCAGTGCGGTTGATCATCCACTGCTTGCTGAATATCTCATCGTTCTCATCTTGGAGCTAGACGTAATGGTTCCTTATGAAAAGCTCAACTACAAAAACTGCGTCCAATAAGATCATTTTGACGAGCTCGTCACTGCCTTGGGTGAGATTTTCTTGGTTGCATTGTCAAATGCGGTCTTCCGAATCACTAATCATTCTGATACAAGCCGAGAGGTCGCAAATTAATGACCAAAAAAGAAATTCATCAAAAATTACCGTTGCAAATTACTACCGACGAATTTTGCGACAGAAAAATAAATCCATCGCAAATCCGTCGCAAAATTTTGCGACGGAAAAATAAATCCGTCGCAAATTTGCAACGGAAAAATAAATCCGTCGCAAATTTGCGACGGAAAATAAATCCGTCGCAAATTTTGCGACGGAAAAATAAATCCGTCGCAAATTTGCGACGGAAAAATAAATCCGTCGCAAATTTGCGACGGATTTTGCGACGGAAAATAAATCCGTCGCAAATTTGCGACGGATTTTGCCACGGAAAAATAAATCCGTCGCAAATTTGCGACGGATTTTGCGACGGAAAATAAATCCGTTGCAAATTTTGCGACGGAAAAATAAATCCGTCGCAAATTTTGCGACGAATTATTTGCGACGAATTTTGCGACGAATTTTTTTTCCGTCGCAAATTTGCGACGGAAATTGAAATTTTCCGTCGCAAAAATTTGCGACGACCTAGTAGCGACGGAATTTTTTCCGTCGCTAAATTCGTCGCAAAATCGATTTGCGACGGATTTTTGCAATTTTTTCGTCGCAAAATTCGTCGCAAAAAACATGTTTTTTTGTAGTGATAACCGTGTTGAGGATGCCGAGGGACTATAGCTTCCACTTCCATTGTCGAGTTCCATCTTCCACGTCTTGCCCACGCTTGGACAACTGAAACTCTATCCAATCGTGCGATAATACCTATGGCCCCTTTGTTATTCTTCCATGCGCATCAGCTACATTAAACTTCAACCTCTATGCCCCTTAGTTATCGTTCGTAGAAGTTAGTCTCAATGATGGCCGTGCCTTTTTTTGAAGTATGCTACCTTTGTACGATACAGAAGTCCATACTATAATCAAACCAGCTGTGTGTCCTCACTTCTCACTCATGAATGCTCTCAAGAATGGTTCCCAGAAGAGAATTTCTAGCAGAAACTGATGAAAGCAAAGAACAAAGCTGATAAGTGGATAAGAAATGGAATTGCGAGAATGGCGCGACTCCTCTGTTCATCTTTTCGAGCTCACACATATTTAGGAGCAGAACGCAGACACAAACACGAACTCCTTTTTAGAAGTCAAAGCATTGAAGCGATAGACGACAGAAACATGAACCCTGCAAAATGTCGTCGAATGGTTGATGCTTATGGACGCATAAAGCTGCTTCGTGGTTATAAATTGCATGGTATTGGTCAGATCTCTTGGTGGGGGTCCCGCTGGATTGGGCTGTAGAAAGCAGAGCAGGGCAGACCAAAAGGTGCGTGGCTGCATGTAAGAGAATTTGCTGGCTACGTGGGTGCGCTACTTGAGAAACTTAGAATGCTTCTCTTATTGTTATTATTATTATTTTATTTTTCAATTTTTTAAGTAAATGTTAGATTTTTTTTTTTATAACCCAGTGAACTTCCGCACGGCCAACAGCCGGGGAGTAAACCCTGAGAGCGACACGTGCTAGCCACCACACATGTGCCACCGGTTAAGTCACCCCGCGACGCTCGGGATTCGAACACTCAACCTTTTGCGAGAGGAAGAATGCGCGCTCTAGCAGCGCCACCCAGGCGGGTGGTTGTAAATGTTAGATTTTGAGCTATGAGAAAATAGGAAATTGCTTGTTTAATGGTTTCTTGCTAGATTCGAATTTGTATAGTGGTGACACAAAGGAAATAACCTCGAAGTTTTTTCTTTCTATGCAATTAAAGTTATGAATTTAATTGTTGAGATTAGAATAAACAAGAACAAATGATTCCGGAGAATTCTGTGCAAATTTCTCTCTCGATTGAAGGCGATTGGGGACTGTTCACCCTGCTGGGTTCTTCACTGATTCTCGCCGTTCTGATCGGCGATTTTGATTGATTCGTGATGTTGGGCTGCGCCATATGCTTAGTAATCACTTGACCGAAGGATTACCGTTGAGGTGATTCATCCAAACCGGGAGAACAGATCTGGGAATTTCTGCAGTCCCATGGCTAAGATACTGTTCACCCGTCTGGGCTTTCTGGATTTATAGTGTTTTGCTGGTCCAATTCTTCTGGAATCTTGAGGATTCTGTCTCCAGACATCTCTCTATGTCCTGGTGAGTCCTTCTTCTTGTTGATTTGCTGTGGAGACAGATCTGTTTCTGGGTTTCTGGGTTTCTGAGTTTTGCGGTTCTATTCATACAAGTTGAGCTACTCGGGCGTTTCTTAATGTATGATCTGGACTGAATCTCATGGCCAAAAACCCCTGCTCTCGGGAGTTGGCCTCTGAGCCGCTAGCATCTGAACTACTGGAGACGGGAAATGTGAGTGCCCTTCCTAAGCAGCCCACAACTGTTAATGTTGGCCCCTTGGAAGCCACTCTCAGATCCTCTTCCTCCATGTTATCTGCGAAATCCAAAGCCCAAGCTTCCATTAGAGCAGAAGAAACCCATGTTGGTAAAATATCGACTGAGACTGATAAGTCAGGCACGGGGAAACCCAAATCTATTGACCCTATAGGTCGAAGGTCCCACAGTAGGGGCCGAAGCAGGGGAAGGTCCATGCACACCCCCTTTCACAGTCCCCTGAAAATTGCTGGGACTTCAACAGACCAGCAGGTTGTAGCAATGACTGAAAATGACCAAAACAGCAATAAGGGAAAGCCATCGATAAAAAACTATCCCCATGACACAAAAACACAAAGTGCGCAACGCTCCTGGGTAGCTGTTGCAAGGTCGGCTGAAAAAGGATATGGCCTATCATTTATTCCCCCTACCATCGTTGATGGAAAACCACTGGTTCAAATCTCGGAAGCCATTCTGGAAGACTCAAACCTCAAATGGAAGGAATGCCTAGTTGGCTATTTTGTGGGAAAAAACTGCCCTTCATGCACACTGAGACTGCAGTGAAGAACGTATGGGGAAACAATCTTGTGGATGTAATGGCAAACGGGGATGGTTTCTTTTTCTTCCACATCCCCAATGAGTCTTTTCGCCGGAAGGTTCTTGATGGAGGCCCCATCACTATGCTGCGTGTGCCTATGATATTGAAGCAATGACACCCCAACCTAAAGCTCGTCAAGGATCAACACCAATCGATTCCTATATGGGTGAAGCTGGGGGATATTCCTTATGCCCTATGGTCGGCCTCTGGAATTAGCGCTATTGCTAGTGCTCTTGGTAAACCACTTCATGTCGACTCGCAAACTGGGAAAATGAGGATGCTCTCTTATGCTAGAGTATGCATTGAAATCAAGGCCTCCCAAATCATGCTAGACTCGGTTGATGTCAAACTCAATGATGAAATATGGCTTGTCAAGGTAGAATACGAATGGAGGCCTATCTCCTACATATCTTGTGGCACTTTTGGCCATAGATGCCCTACACCCAACTTGGAAAATACAACCTCAGAAAGGAATGTTCCGCACCCCTCTACTCCTGTTGCTCCCTCCCCCCAATGGAAGAGCCATGGCAGATGGTAAACAAAAGGAAAGTGGTTGAAAAGCCCAGGAGCATGCTTGGCACTCCGAATGATGATCATCCCACGATAGAGGCAGAAGGCTCCATTCAGCCCCATGCTCCACGGATGTCCCCTTTCTTGTCCAAGGTGGATGCATCTGGACCGTCAGCCCCAGCCAGATCCCCCCCCCGAAGAGATTCATCAACATCCTCTGACTCAGGTGAATCCAACGAAGACATGGCTAGTGATATGTCTAGTGACACAAACTCTCCTACCTTGGGTCAGATTGCATCACGTCACAAGGCCTCCTTGCGAAAGGGATCTTGTTTTGTGAATCATGACACCTGCCAAGAACTATCTGGTGTGAGATCCCCAAATATGGAAGGTGCCCCATTATGTACTGGAAAGGATGTCGGTCAGGCCGTTTTGCCAGCCCCAAAAGTCGCTGATTCCGCTCCTGTTTCTAAGCCCACTTTAAATAAACAGGCCACCTCCAGATCTAGGAGAAGAGGTGGCACAAAAAAGCGATAAATTTCTTTCCCCCCATTATGTTTTTTGGCATCTGGAACATCGGGGAACTTGTGCATCCTCTCAAACAGGTGAAAATTAGAGCTTTTGTGAGATCTAATAATCTTTCTTGCATTGGCATCCTTGAGACCAAGGTGAACCAATCCGTTTTTGAATCTATATCCTCTGGATTATTATCGGGTTGGGATTGGTTATCTAATTACAACTCCTCCCCTCTCGGGGCAGAATTTGGTTGGGCTGGAATCCGCAAGAATTGACCTTGGAAGTTTTGTCTTCTTCTTTCCAAGCAATTCATACTCGTGCAAATCTGCTGGCTCTTGGAAAAACATGCTATTTCTCAGTTATTTACGGTGAACACACCTTTGTGAATCGCCGTACCTTATGGGCTGATCTTATCCACTCTAGCATACTGTTCTCGGGCTTTCCTTGGGTAGTGGCTGGAGATTTCAATGCCATTCGTCACCAATCTGACAGAATTGGTAGCTCAAACTCTTGGATACCCGCCTTTGACGAATTTGGCTCTTGCCTGGATGAAGCTGGCCTGGACGATCTAAGATATGTGGGACATAGATATACATGGTCCACCTTCGTCGGCACTCTTCGCAAGCAACGGAAAATAGATAGAGTTCTTATCAACGAACAATGGAGCCATGAATTCTCCTTTTCAGAGGCTTCATTCCTTGCTCCGGGAATCTCTGACCATTCTCCTATGGTTATTAGAATTTTTCGCCTTCGAATTTCCAGGAAACCATTCAAATTTTTCAATTTTTGGATGGCTCACCCATCTTTCTTGGACACTATCAACCAGGTATGGGACTCTCATATTACGGGCACCCCCATGTTCGTTTTATGCAAGAAGCTCAAATTGCTAAAAGGTCGCCTTAAACTCCTTAACAAAGATTCCTTCTCTGATATCTTAAAGCGAACAACGCAGGCCAGGTTAGCATTATTTATCACCCAGAATGCTCTTGTCATTGATCCTTTTAACACTGTTTTGGCTCAACTAGAAAAGGATCAATCTCAGATTTTCTCGGAGTTGCGTCTTCAAGAGGAATCCTTTTACGAACAAAAGTCGAGGATAATGTTTTCACCACTTTGTAAACAAGAGACACCTTCAGAACCGCATCATTTCGGTTACTGATTATAATGGTGTTACCCTTAATGACTCGAATCTTGTTCAGCAGCACATTGTTCATCACTTTGAAAATTTTCTTGTGGTTGATAGAACAACCTCACCGCCTGATATCGAAGCCATTCAGAATTTCCTCCAACATAGGCTGGATGATAATAAGATCCTCCTCCTCTCGAGAGAGATAACGGTTAGTGAAATTCGTAATATTATGTTTTCTCTAGCCAAAGGCAAGGTTCCTGGACCTTATGGTTATAATGTTGATTTCTTTAAAGCTAACTGGGATATTGTTGGCTCTTCAGTCACCTCGGCAATCGCTGATTTTTTTCAGTCTGGATCTTTGTTAAAAGAGATCAACACTACTATTTTAGCGCTTGTGCCAAAAGTCCCTAATGCCCAGACAATGAATGACTTCAGGCCTATAGCGTGTTGCAACACCATTTACAAATGTATTTCCAGAATTTTGGCAAGCCGGATCTCCACAGTTCTGCCAAATCTTATCAGCTCCTCCCAAAATGCTTTCATCAAGAATAGGAGGATTACTGACAATATTCTCCTGGCTCAGGAACTATTTGCAGGCCTCCAACATGTGCCTTACCTACCCAAATGTGCCATTAAGGTGGACTTTCAAAAAGCTTATGACACTATCGACTGGAAATTCCTTGAAGCAGTTCTTGAAGCATTCCGCTTTCCATCTTTTATGATCAAGCTTATAATGGAATGTGTTACCTCACCGAAATTTTCTGTGGCTATTAATGGTGAACTTCATGGTTTCTTTTCTAGCGGTCGCGGCATCCGACAAGGAGACCCTCTCTCTCCTTACCTTTTTACGCTGGCCATGGAAGTATTCTCAGGCATTTTTAACCATCAAACTCGGCTACCTGGTTTCAAATTCTTCTGGCGCTGTAAGGCCACCAGACTTAGCCATCTCTTCTTCGCTGATGATGTGCTCCTCTTTTCTGAGGCAAACTTGGAGTCCATTACACTTATGCATGAAGGAATTCGGCTATTCTCTAGCTGGTCCGGCCTCATACCAAATGCTAATAAGAGTGAGACTTACATGTCAGGTGGCTCAACGGAAATACGAACCTAGATTTTACAACTCCTTGGTTTTAGCGAAGGAACTCTTCCCTTCAAATACCTCGGAGTTCCGATTACAGCCTCGAGATTGTCCAAAGCGGACTTCTGCCATCTGGTTAATGCAATCACGGCCAAAGTCCGATCTTGGTCACAACGTTTTCTCTCATTTGCTGGAAGACTACAACTCATCACTTCAGTGCTCCATGCAACACAGGTTTACTGGGCAAGTGTCTTCACTCTCCCCAAATCAGTACTTTCGAGTATTGAAAAAACACTCGGACAATTTCTATGGAAAGGACCTGACTTGGGAGCGGGTGGTGCAAAAGTCCCCTGGAACGAAGTTTGCCTACCAAAAGCAGAAGGTGGACTAGGTATTCGAAGGCTAATTGACTATAATAGAGCTGCAATGCTCAAACACATATGGCTCCTATTCATCGATAAGGAGTCCTTATGGTGCAAATGGATTCACTCCAACTTTCTTCCGAAAAAAAACTTCTGGATAGCTACCAAATCGACGTTCTGCTCTTGGAGCTGGAAAAAAATCCTAGAACTTCGATCGGATTTCCAGCTAAACTTCTTTTGGAAGATGGGTGATGGGACCTCCATCTTATTCTGGTTTGATAATTGGCACACCAGGGGTCCTCTTTATAAACTTTTTACCGATAGAGACATATACCGTTCTGGAATCCCAAGAAATGCATCGCTCAGGGATTTTCTTTCTTCGGTCTGGCATAACTCTCATTTTTTGGATATTTTCAACTCTTGGACGGATAATATCCCGACTCTTGTTGCGGAGAGACCCGATCGCTTTACCTGGAAAAGCCACTCCTCTGGTATGTTTTCCACTTCTTCGGCTTGGGAAATAATAAGAAACAGAGGTATGTATGTTCCATGGAGTTCCTTCATTTGGGATAGAGTCATTGCGCCAAGGTACAGTTTCTTGCTATGGCTCATATCTTGAATAGACTCCCTACGCAAGTCATTTTGCTAAGCTATCACAGAATATCCGAAGGTGTTTGTGCTTTCTGTAGAAGCAAACCTGACTCTATTGACCACCTTTTTTTTGGGTGTTCTGTTACTGGGGCCATTGCTATTTTTTGGGCAAACAACTGTAATCTAATATGGCGAAATAGATCTTGGCAAGAAAACCTCCATTGGGCTGCCCGAATTATTGGGGGTCAGAACTTTCATCAGCAAAGCGCTCGATTTGCACTTGGCGCAATGTGCCATACTATTTGGTTGGAGCGAAACAACATTCTTTTCAGGAATCAACCCGTTTTCATGCCAGCCATACGCACCCACCTCACCAAGTTGGTAAGGGACAAAGCTTTATCCATGAAGCCAGTGGTAGATAATGACCGCAACAGAAGTATTCAGCAAAAATGGAACATTTCCCCTTCCATTTTTGAGTAATCCTTGCATTACTACGTTTGTAATCTTTAGATCTCCTTTTGGTATGGACATCTTTGTGGCTTAGTTGTTGCTTATAGCCCTTGCTCGAGTCGCTACACCTTTGTACTTGTCGGGACACTTGTTGTGTCTCCTCAAGTGCGAGGTTTTTGTGTACGACTTTTCTTCCTGTATGTATTGCTGTGGAAAGTTATATAAATTTCTTACTTTACCAAAAAAAAAAGTTATGAATTTAATTGTTAGCTTGCATTGTTGCATAAGGAACGAGAATAATTCAGGCACATGCAGCGTGCACACATGAAAACTAATCTATCTTTCTACTAGAAAAAATTTTAAAAAAAAACAATACCTTTTATCTCACTCTCAGTATTTTCGTTACAATGGCCCTAGTAAAATTGATGAGTGGATTATAAAATGGATAAAAACATAAATACAGTGGCATGTAACTTGAAAGATGTTGGTCACTCCATTGATCCTCAATTTCTATCATTTTGTCTTTTCGCCATGTTCTAATCGGATTTTCTCATCTTCAAAAGTGAATAATTTTGCATGTGTATAGCACGAGCTTGTCCACTATTTTTATGGGATAATGACACATATGGTTCAAGAATTTTAGTCCAATGTGCAATGTGGCCCATGAAATTTTAATTTGTTCAATGTAATCTCTGGACTTTTGGTACATGTTCAACTAGTCTTTAAATATGAAATTTTTCAATGTTTTTCTTTCATTAATTTAAGTTTTAGGACAACATTAAACATTGTCATTTAATTTAGGGATTAAATTGAACATGTACTAAAAGTTCAGGGACTACATGGAACAAATTAAAGTTCAAGGACCACATTGCCCATTAAACTACAATTCATGGACTACATTGAACAAATTAAAAGTTTAAGTACTACATTGCACATTAGGTCCGGGAACCATTTGTGTCATTCCAATAACTAAAGGGAAAAGTGAGTTTTGTCTCACTTGTTGGATATGCTTAAATTACCCTCACATTAGATAGAAAGATAAAAAAGTACATAATCAACACATCTCCTAGTAGCTTCCCACCTCATCAAGTTCCTCGTGCAACTACTCATTTTCGTTCCTCCACACATTATTTACACTACAAAAAAACATGAAATTTGCGACGGAAATTTGCGACGGAAATTTTCCGTCGCAAATTTGCGACGAATTTTGTGACGGATTTCTAATTCCGTCGCAAATTAGCGACGAAAAATTTCCGTCGCAAATTTGCGACTAATTTTGCGACGGATTTATTTTCCGTCGCAAAATTCGTCGCAAATTTGCGACGGAAAAATTCGGTCGCAAAATTCGTCGCAAATTAGCGACGGAAAATAAATCCGTCGCAAAATTCGTTGCAAATTTGCGACGGAAAGTAAATCCGTCGCAAATTTGCGACGAAAAATTTTCGTCGCTAATTCCATCGCAAATTAGCGACGACTAATTTTCCGTCGCAAATTTGCGACGAATTTTGCGACGGATTTATTTTCCGTCGCTAATTTGTGCAACGAAATTTACCATTTTGCGACGAAAGTAGAGACGAATTAAACGATTGTCACAAGTTCAAATTCAAAAGAGATTGGACGATTTGCTACACGTCGAATTCTAAGAGAGATTAGATATTACAAATTCAAATTAAATAAGATCTATTATAAACTCAAGATATTAGATAATCTCTTAAAATGTTCTCGTTCCAAATAAGATTTTTTAGATTCGATAGGTGCAAATCTTGTCTTCTTTTTTTTCAAGACTTAAATATAGATAACACATATATCTATTTAGTTGAATACGGCGGTTTCCTCCGCATGTAGCTCTTATATATGCGTAAATATATGGGTAAATATACGGAAAAAAAATTCCGTCGCAAATTTGCATCGAAAATAAAATCGGAACCAAATTTGCGACGGAAAATAAAATTCGTCGCAAATTAGCGAATTTAGTGACGGAAAAAAAAATTCGTCGCTAATTTGCTACGAAAAACAGTCAAAAAAAGGATTTAGCCACGGAAAAAAAATTTGTCGCTAATTAGCGATAGATTTAGCGGCGAAAAAATCAAATAAATGTTAGTAATTAAGTAAAATAATAGTTAGTAATAGAAAATTAATTGGTATTAAATCGTAAAATGGGATTAGTAAGTCATGCAAAAAGAAGCATGACTCAATATAAAAATTGGTAAGTTAAAAAACCAAATGGGTAAGCAACTCAAATTAGAGTTGACAATCCAAAACTAATTGGTAACTTAATTGGGCAAAAGTTAATGAGGCACACAAAAAAGTTGATTATTTCATGTAATAGAAGGTAAATTCAAAGCTGGTAGAAAATTAGAAATGTATTTTTGTTAGAGATAAGAAAAATCGGTCATTTCAAAATAGAAAACCAAATAAACATTGATAAGTAACTCAAATAAAAGAAGGTAACATAAAACTAGTCAGTAACTTGATCGAAAAAAGTTGGTAATTACTCTAATAAAAGTTAGTAATTTCTAAAAAAGCCAGTAAATTGAAAAAGTTGGAAACCAATGCAAATAAAAGTAGCAACTTAATAAAAACTAGTAAATTTGAGAAAATAACAAATAAATGCTAATAACTCAAATGAGATTTGGTAATCCAAAACTAATTGATTTGATTGGAGAAAATTTACCCAAATCACGCATAGAAAGCTAGGCTGATAGTTTCATATAATACTCGATAAATTTAACTTATTGGTAAGAAATATAAATAAAAGTTCGTAAACAATGACAGAAGCTTTGCTTGGTTAGAGATTAGAGAAGTTGGTGTAGAAAAAAATGAAAATAAACATTGGTAAGTAACTCTATTAGGAGTTGATAATGCAATATGGTAAACTTGATAGAGGAGAAGTTGGTAATCACTCTAAGTGTACGTTTGTTTTGTGGAAAACTTAATGATAAAGGAAAGTGTTTTTCGGAAAATCATTTTCCATGAATACGCTTAGTTTTCATTTGTATGGTGACATACGATGGAAATCGTTTTTTGATGTTTCGATTTCATTAGAAAATTATTTCAATCTCATGACTTTATTTTAGAAAAAAAAATAAAAGAATTTTTAAATATTTTTATTTAAAAAATAGAATTCTTAATTATTTTTTATATCTCTTTTTTTATTTTTTTGTAAAATTTGAATTTTTTAATTCTTTTTTAAAAGGTCGTCGCTAAATCCGTCGCTAATTAGCGACGGAAACAAAATCCATCGCTAATTTGCGACGGAAAAAAAAATCAGTCACAAAAATTTGCGACGGAACCAAAATCCGTCGCAAAAATTTGCGACGGAAAAAAAAATCCGTCGCAAATTTGCGACGGAACCAAAATCCGTCGCAAAAATTTGCGACGGAAAAAAAAATCCGTCGCAAAAATTTGCGACGGAAACAAAATCCGTCGCAAAATTTTGCGCCGGAAAAAAAAAATTTGCGACGGAAACAAAATCCGTCGCAAAAATTTGCGACGAAACCAAATTCCGTCGCAAAACGTCGCAGCCAAAATTTTGCTTTGCCCGCCCTCACCCCCAATTTGCCCGCCCTCACCCCCATTTTCTCTCTGTCTCTCTCTGCTGTTCCTCATATCCCCTCACCCCCTGCTTCCGCTTCTCGCTTCGCGCTTCCTCGCCTCGTCGAGATCTGATTGAAGAAGATTTTAGCTTCCCTCCTCCGGCCATGGCGGGCAAACATCTTCCGCCGCCGTTCCTTCACCGCCGATTCCGGTCCCCCGTGGCCCTCTTCCCCCTCTTCCCCCTCCTCTTCGCCTATCTCTTCTTCTCCTCTCTCTCCGCTTCCTCCCGCGATCCGGCGCCCCCCGCTTCTCACTCCGCGAAGCCCGAGACCTCGTTCCTGGTCTCTCTGGAGCGCTTCCTCGCTCACCGCTCGCCCTCCGCGCTCTCTCGCCATCCCGACGATACGGCCAGCCCGGCCGTGGACGGCGGCGGTGGCGGCGGCGGCGTCGGGAAGTTCGACGACTCGGTTTTCGCGTCGGAGAGCGAGAGGTTGCGGGGAGATCCGCTCTACCCGCTCGATTTGCCGCTGCGGGTGTACGTCTACGAGATGCCCCGCAAATTCACCGACGATTTGCTCTTGCTGTTTTGGAACACTTACAGGGAGACCTTCAATCTCACCTCCAATGGAAGCCCCGTGCATCGCCTCATCGAGCAGGTCTTCATCCTCTTTTAGCATTCATACCTCCCGCGCGCAATTAATTCTTTGCTACTTGACATGTTGTTCTTAATTTGATGTTTGCTGCTGGTAAGATGAGGCGTGATGTAAGAAGCTCCTCCCATTCTGCTTTGTCTAGGCGAACCCGTTTGTTTTCCGCTTCGCTAACATTTGGCCATTTGATGAAGAGAAATCACAATGGTTGGCATTAAATCAGGGGGGAGCAGTCATGAGGATAGGTAAACGAAGCAGTAGGGCATTAAGAACTTAAAGGAAACTGAAAATGAAACAACAATGAATATTAAAAGAAAACTTATCCCAAAGTGGTTGTTGATCGCCCGAGAGCAAGGTTTAAGTTCATGTTAGTGCTGATTGCGATGAGAGGGACTCAGATACGGCTCTAGTTTCTGCATATTTGAAATGCCCCCTGCCTGTTCGAAGATTTGCCTCTGAGATTTTAGCCTCATTTTAGTTCTACCTTAGTCGAATATACTCTTGCACGATTTAGATGAATTTGTCCAGTTATTAATTGTCTGAGCTGTTTGCTAGCTTAATCCATGCTTGGCCGAAATCTCCACAAATTTGTGATTACTTGATGATTGTTCAAATCCTGGTGGTAAATTTTGTCTCTGGTCTAGATACACTCTTCTTAATCTCTTTGCCATATATAGATTCATATTAGCTAATGCTCGGAATGAACAAAATATGTGCGAATCTTCATTGTGAGTAACTTTGAACAGCTAAAGTCGGTTCATGGAATTTATTTTCTTTGGATTTAACTCTAAGCTCGTTGGCCATGTCTTTCTGCTCAACTTACAATGCTTTTATTGATTATTCGATTCCTCTTTGAACCTGGTTGGGAGTTTAAGAAAGTATAGTGAAGTTCTGTTGATAGACATAAGCAGAAGTTGGGGGGATGCATATTAGCTAATGCTCGGAATGATAGTTGATTGGTGAAGAAGGAGAAGTTGTGCCGGCAAATCCGCATTTCTTGGCATGTTTATTTCTGAGTCAAGCTGCGGGATAGGTTCCTTATGGTCATTTTTATTTTATTCTACTTCAGTTATTGATGGTTATTGTTCACGAATATTTCAGGAATGAAAAGACAAAGCTTCTTTTCTGCACGACAGGAATTCTTCTAAGGAGCATTTCTGTAAGTTGTCTAATCATTAATTCCATATATGTAATGCGTATGGTAAGGAGCTGTGCAGCTAGCTATTATGTGTGCAATCATGTACTTTGGTTGATGAAGCATGTTTTTTAAACAGCCTTTGACACTGCACATTTGTGTACTTAGAGATGTTAAGAAACATGATTGATATGTATTGTGGGCCTCTTTTTTGACAACTTAAGCTTTTGAATGGCGATTGTTTACCATATGATTGATATGTATTGTGGGCCTCTATATCAACAATGAACTTATATACATGTGATCTCCCTCTATGGAATATCTTAAGCTTAGTGCAGATGGAGTAATGCATCTGTTCATGATGCAAATCAGGTGTCCTCACAGAGTTACTAAATTGTTTTGACTTTGTTGGTTATGTTAGGATACTTGTCCTAACCCAATTAGTTTTCAGCCTAGTAGATTTGGAAATTTATCATTGATCTTGTTTAATTGATTTCCTTCTATGTGAGTTTCCTTTCTGCTTGGAAAAGGATTGCTGGGCCAATCTATATGTTGTCCATCAATCCATGCATCTTTCTGTCTATTTTTTTAATTACTCTTTTCACATTTGTGACTATTAATTTTTCTGTCCAATGGTGAATGAGAATTGTAGCACTTTTAGTTGTTCTTTGCACTTAAACTGTATGATCTGATTTTATTCTCTAAGTGTGTTCTTCTGAATTTGGAGCTTTGTCATGATGCCTTCTACTCTTCTGAGTCGCTATGATGGCAACTTTCATGTTAAATTCCAACCAAAATAGATGTCAATTTAGTTCATTCTGTGGTACATTCTAAGTTTCGGTTCATTGATTTTCGAGCTTTCCTCCAAAATTATAGGCGATGTAATATTGCAAAAGCAGTTCTCGGCAATGTCACTTCTTTGGAGGAGGTGATGAAGCACTTCATGCAAACCTTATAGGAGAAAGCAGAGTGGGCGCAAGATTGGAAGTATCTTTTCATACATATCGGGGATAAGCTTTGCTTCAGCATCATATGTTCTTGCCCTGGAAAGAATTGCCACCCTGAGGTTGCTTAAGCGAGTGCTTTAAAGTGCTCAATATTATTTATTCTCTCATTATGTGTACTATAAAGAAAAATATGTATGTCATTCTTGTGGAAAATGCAGATGAATGTATTTCATTTTCATATTATTATAATATTTTGATGTTATTAAGTGCTTAATCAATGTTAAATATAAATTGTAGGAATTAATTTTGCTATTAATTAGATTTAAAATCGAAGTCATCCCTAAACAATATTCGTCGCAAAGTTCGTCACTAAAGAATTAATAAAAATTCGTCGCTAAATAATTAATAAAAATTCGTTGCTATTATTGACCCAAAAAAAAATTACGGACCCAAAAAAAATTGGCAAATATATTTTTCGTCACTAAATTTTGCGATGCCAAATTAGCGACAGAATTTTTTTCGTCACAAAATTCGTCGCTAAAACCTCATTTTTTGTAGTGAAATTTTGCGACGAAATTTGCGACTAATTTTGCGACGAAATTTGCGACGAATTTTTTTCCGTCGCAAATTTGCGACGAATTTTTTTCCGTCACAAATTTGCGACGAATTTTGCGACTAAATTTGCGACGAAATTTGCGACTAATTTTGCGACGAAATTTTGCGACGAAATTTGCGACTAATTTTGCGATGAATTTTGCGACGAATTTTGCGACGAATTTTTTTCCGTCGCAAATTTGCGACGAATTTTGCGATTAAATTTGCGACTAATTTTGCGACGAATAAAATTCGTGGCTAATTTGCGATGAATTTTGCGACGAAATTTGCGACGGATTGAGTTCGTCGCAAATTTGCGACGGAATTTGCGACGGACTTGCGACGGATTTTGCGACGAATTTTGCGACGGATTGAGTTCGTCGCAAATTTGCGACGGACTTGCGACTGATTTTGCGACCCGTCGCAATTTTGCGACGAATTTTTCGACGAATTTTGCGACAAATTTTTTTCCGTCGCAAATTTGCGACGAATTTTGAATTTTCCGTAGCAAAAATTTGCGACGCTCTAGTAGCGACGGAATTTTTTCCGTCGCAAATTCGATTTGCGACGGATTTTTCCGAAATTTCCGTCGCAAATTCCGTCGCAAAAAACAAGTTTTTTTGTAGTGTTAGCTGCGTGCACGTGTGTTGTCCGTGCCAAAACAATTGTATATTTATTAAATTAAACTAGAATGATAATATTATGAAGGTAACCCGATATGTAAAGTTCACCCATGATCGAGCCAAGTGAAAAAGCATTGACACCTTGATGGGTTGCAGGTTCAGAACACGATCATAGCGTAATAGCCATTACATGTTTGATTTAAGTAATGTAATACGTTTTACGCATTGGCTTAATGAATAGTATATGTAATAGGAGATGAATAGTATTAGAAGCCAGGAATAACCCTAGAATCAAAACTCACAAGGAATATAACAATTATCACTTTAATAACTAGTCATGAGTTTAATTCTCCATAAATAGTGTCGCTTATTGCAATTTACTATATCAATGTTTATTTAATTAAACAAATTGGAAACACTAAAAGCCAAAATTAAATAATAAAAGTCAATATACGACGTACATAACGATAAAGTGGTACCAAATAAGTGAAACTCCAACGACTTGAAGATAGGAACTCCATCCTGGATGAAGCTTTTTTGACAACCACTTCTGAGGAGTAAGTTCAAGTTATATTATGCAATGGATTGGTTATGGATTCAGTCTTATATATTGTAACCTAGGAAGTGCTATAATAACTGATGTTTTTGGTAAATATGTGTTTTATATACAACGGTGACACTTCAATGATCCTGAAAGGTGTTGTAAGCTGTTGCAATTCTGAGGATGCTCCATCATGCCGAACACCTTCCGAAACCCACGACGTCCTTTTTAACGGCTTTATGTTGGTCGCGCGGAAGCCATACGACAAAGGTTCGAAGTCACGGTCCTGCCTATCGGGTTTTGTTAATTCTACTTCTCCAAAAGACTTTTTGGAAGCGATTTGCATGCAGAATAATCGTGGAAAAAAAGAAATTTCCCTTAAAACAAATTGGAAATATTGATTCAGCGCTAGCTTTTTCGTAAATTGAGTCGTCAATTAGGAAGCAGAAACCGAGAGCCATAAGTGGTCTTACACAGGTTTCAATCATATCGAAACGGAAAAAAGACTGGCTAGATAGAAATGGGATAATTGCACAAAAATTATTGTATAGTGACTGATACAGTCCTAAAATTTTTAATTTTTAATTGTATCAATTTAGATAGAAATGGGATAATTACATAACGTGAGCAGGAGGAGGAGGGGGTGGGGGAGGGGGGGGACTACACGAAAGGACACGACAGCTGCGGTCCGCGAAAGAACGAGTGTGGGGGCCCCCAACCTGTCCTGTCCCAACCAATCAGCACTGCTCTTTCCCCATGCTTGCGCGAAACAACGCATGCACGGTATTAATTGCCGGCATGCAATTCGGTGCCACCGTTTGCAGGTGTCCCCAGCGCAATGCGAGCTCTCAGATCGTGTCGTCCCCACGCGGGGACCGTCGAATATCAAAGGCTGCGCTGCGTTGGGCTCACGTATGGCCTGGAGCACCCGAGATTGTTCACGGTAAGACCCCATCGCATCATCGTCCCCATCATTCCTCGTGCTCTCACGCAATTGGTTCACTGCGGTCAAAAATTAAGGCCTCGAAGGAAGTAACTCGATCGGGCCTCTCGGCATTTACCCCAGTTCATGTCGAACGTGTAGTTTTTATAACTCTCCCGCTCTCTCTACTTGTAACCACCATGTCCACGTACTGCTCCCTCTCGTTTTCCTATAAGTTGGCCAACTGTACAGTTTCTTGAGGACCAAACCTCTCCCTTTCGATCAAGTACGTAGAGAACAGGGGAACCACTGTTCAGTTGTCTACGCGATATGGATAGCCTGCTCTGTGATGAGAAATGGGTCGTGAGCCCTTACTCGGCCTCCGATTGTTGCGAGCACGAAACGTTGGAGATGTCGGGCGGTTCGGAGTGTACCGGTTGTGGTGGTTCCCGGTTCGGTATGACCCAACAAGAGCGCGATGCGGCGATCGCCGTTTGCTTGGAGAAGGAGATGGATTGTATGCCTGGGTCTGGTTATGTGGAGTGTTTGGAAGCGAAAGGTTTGGTCTTTGCTAGGACCAGAGTCATGCAATGGCTTATTAAGGTTTGATAAGTAGCGAGTGCATCGAACCACCATTTTACTTGTGAACAAAGTTTACTGACTAGCTGTCAATTTGGGTATCTTCTTGATAAGTACTTGAACTTGTTTCTCTCCTTCTCGTTTCGTCTTCTCAGTGTCGAAGTAGATTGAAGCTGTCTTATGGTACAATATTTCTGGCAGCGAACTTCTTCGATCGATTCATCTCCATTTGTAAGTGCCAGGTAGGAAATATTTTTTTAGCTTTTCTGGCAATCGAGTGATGACGACTTGAGTTTTTTCCCAAGGGACGACTATCCTCTCAAATAGGGCATAGTTCCATTCGCATATTAGTCAACCTTGCATTACGCAAAGTTCTGTAAGCATATAGAGCACCTATTAGTGTTAGATTTCTTATATGCTTGAATAACATTACTTTATCATGTCATTTATCGCATAGATTGTTAGTTTTTCAACGAAGAAGCGAGATTAAAGCCAAAAAGTAATTCAGTTTGGTTAATGTATTGGGATTTATATTGTTCAAAGGTTTCAAACAGACTAGATGTACGCCTAAACCCTCGATACCTTCCTTTCTTCAAAACTCCCGTGTGTTGAATTTCCAGGAATGGCAACACTGGATTGTGGAATTAGTATCCATTGCGTGCTTGTCGGTCGCGTCAAAGTTCAACGAGACCCTTAGCACACTTTCGATACATGAAATTCAGGTGACGACCACCATCATCCTATTGGTTTGTGTCTATTAATCTGGTTGTTTTGAGGGTTCCTTTTATTTTTAGCTGTTTACAAATTGCTAATGCATTGTGAAGATGGAGGATCTGGACCATTCTTTCCAGCCAAGCACCATCCAACGGATGGAGTTGATGCTACTGCAGATGTTAGGATGGCGTCTGGGGCCCATCACTGCATATTCCTACTTGGAACTACTGACGTGTAATGGCGACTTCTCGACATCTCATCTTCACGAGCAGTTCATTACAAAAGTCAATGACTTGCTCCTCCATTCGCTTATGGGTATAGCATCTGGTCTCTTCAAATTTATAGTACCTCGATGGCCAAAACAGAGAGAGAAAAATCACACTTTGAGAATATCATGAGAATAAAATTAACTTCTGATCCTCTTATCCAAATTAATCCGATCACCACGAGAATAACATGAACTTCTGATCTTCTTATGAGCAACACGTAGAATATGAAGCCACCCAAAGGACTAATCGAATTGTTACAGATATCAATTTCGCGGAGTTTAGGCCAAGTGTTATTGCTGCATCTGCTTTTCAATGCGGATTAGACAATGTATTGACATTGTCATCGACTGTGTGTCTCAGTAACTACATCCACCAAATCGTCCATCAAGATCAAAGGGTAAGGATCACATGAGACTCAAAACTTTGGTGTACTTATTTGAATGAAGTTACTGTTCAGTTGATGACATTGTTAATCCAATATCAGGATATTGATTTGATGAAATGCCAGAAGCTTATGGAAGTTTGGTTATCCAGTGAATGCTTCAAAGAAATTGCTTGCGGGAGTTTCAGCTACAGCCCTTCGAGTCCGGTCACTGTTCTATTGGCCGAGCGGATCGATGTTAACGACGATCACGTTGATCTCTCTATTTTCATGGTGCAAGCAAGGTCATGCATCGGCATCACCAAATCGAAGAAGACAAAGAGACTAAGGAAAAGCATCAGTTGAACAACTTCTAGTTAGAACAACAAGTGAACATAGAATTAAATGCAATAACCTTGGGTTGCTACAAATTGCCAATCCATGGAAGGCAAGCTGAACTACTTCATTTGATCAGATTTTTACGTAACAAGTCATTGTTAACATAATGAGACATCAAGTCACGCATGTTGGCGCTCAGCAGTATGAGTCTTGACTTATGTTATATGTTTTGGGGTTACTGGAATTGTCTATCCACCGGTTCATATATGTTTTGCCGGTCGGTACTCCATTAGTAATTCATGCTTAACATTCTCAAATTGCGGCCATTGATCTACCAGTCTAAGACCACCACTGAGCAAGGGATGGCACAAGCTTGATGAGGGTGTAGTTAAACTACGAAGGCAGAGGCTGGAATGTTTTTGTTGAAACTGATGCTGCCACAGTTCACAGAATTACGACTGACTAATGGGAGGAAGCTGGAAAGCTAATGAAGAAAGTATCTCCACAGTATTACCTTCTTTTTAGTTAATTCAAAAACTAATGAATGTACAAATTAGGTGGCTACTTTCTGTACAAGGGAGGTGAGCAACTTAGTCTGGGATTCTTATCCCCCACCTCCTCTACATAAGTTGCTTGAGGCTGATCTTTATACTAAGCTACCATGATGTAATGTAAAATGTGCAAGAATTTTGTGTGTTGCCCGCTAAATGTGGAACATGTTTGGTCCACCGGAAAATGGAGTGGAAATATAAAAATCGAATCAATGAGATGTCAGCTAAATTGTCTGGTTCACAAAGAATTGACTTCTTAATTAAGTGCACTTGGTTGGGTTAGCATTAATTGAACTTAGGTCATCATTGGTAGTGTTGAAGTATCCCGCATCGCTTGACATTGACATTTATATGCCATTTATAGACATATAATTTTCCTTCATCTAATTGCTTAAGCTTTTGTATAGAACATTATTCTAATGTAGTAACGACGTCAAGTTCCGCCCTTTCGTCCACTCTCGTTAGTCGAATTCTACGAGGAGGTTGTTGTTTCGCTTATTGTTTCAACATACGGCAGTTGCTATTGATTTTGACTCTTCGATAGTCGGCTCTGAGTCGCTACCGATCGAACGAGTGGCCTTTTTTAAACCCTACATAGCATCAGCATAAGCAGTCATCACTAGTTGAACTTTAAATGTCATTAGTCAGGCTGAGCCAAGTACTGGCCAGGCGCTGTTTTCCACCGGACAATCTCGCATCAGTGATGCTACGGGCTCAGGCTCGCCTTTAGTTGCTCTCCATAGGCAATTGAAACTCACCGACAGAAAATCTTGCGCTATTTAACTTTAAGGAAAAAAAAGTCACCAAAAACTTCAAACTATTATTATTGTGACACATTTACCCTAACATTTTTTCAGTGATAAAAAAATCTCAAACTTTTACCTGTGTAACATATTTACCCACCATTAAGATTCCGTTAATGAATACCGTTAAACATCTTCCTATATGGACTCCAGAAAGCAAATAGTGTTGACATGACGTCCACGTGGCTTAAGAAAAATAAAAATAACGTTTTTGTTGAAAAATCATCTAACGGAACATTGACGGAGGATACATGTGTCATATAGGTACAAGATTTTTAACATTACAAGAAAAAGTTTAGGATAATATGTCGTATTGGGGCACACTTTGAAGTTTTTTATGTCACAAAAAAACTCAAAACAAGTGTATCACGGTGAACATAGTTTGGAGTTTTTTTTTATGGTTTTTTGTTTTCTCAAAGAAGATGGAGTGATTCGGGCCATTTACAAGTGTTACTTATATTTTTCTTTCTATGAAAGGCAACATGGAACTTGATCACCGATGAATTATGCCCGGTAAAGATAACACTTGTGTACTCTAGACACCCCATTTTTCCAACACTTTTGCAATTTACAACTGGATATTTTCATGTCTCATTATCTCCATCATTTGTAGGTACGCTATTTTATTTGATACTTTTGGGTATATTAGAATATCAGTCAATTGCAAATTATAATCGGTATGTCAGCTTTTATTTGTGACATATTTTTCCACATAATTCATACATAGCACCGGTATACTATAGTGAAAAAACAGAGATGAAATTCACCAGATATTTGTCGTGGCTTCTTTCAAGTAGGGGTAAGCATGCTTTCAGGGTAAGACCTAGAACTCGGTTCCAGGTTCTAAGATATATACATGGTAGGTTTCAGGTTCCAAAAATTGAGAAACCCATTTCAATGGGTAGATTCTAGATTCTGGGTGGGTGGTATATGAAATTTGTGTTTTTCTTGATTTATGTCTTCTTGTAATCCTATGATATTCCATGGTGTCCGATAAACTACTAGTCTAAGCCTTCATTTTATGACTGAGACTTTTGCTTTGTTAATATTTCATATTTTCTTGTGTCTATATATAAGTTGTTGTTAATGGATTATAATAGAAATTGGTGGTCATAAAAGGTGATGATTTACTACAATCGTTCAATTAATAATATAAGTAGAACTTAGGTAGACCCTGAAACCGACCCTCGAACCTATGACAAGATAGGTTATAGGTTCCAACATATGCAGGATAGATTCTAAGTTCTAAAAAAATAGGAACCTGTTCAACGGGTAGGTTTCAAGTTCCAGGTGGATCCTTTAAAGAACCTGAAACCGCTCACTCCTACTTTTAAAAAGTAATGGTGCTGTCGGTTAGTTTTATAGGTGAAAGAATAAAAATTTGGACACTATATGAGAAAGTCATTCATTAATGTTTTCTGTTTTAATTTTCCTACTTTCTTGAAAAAAGGTGCGGTTCATGAAATCTGAAAATCTCAACTGAAGAGAAAATTCCAAAAACACATTTGGTTGGGTTTTTCAAAATTTACAAAAAACGTGAAAGATTATAAAAACACGTTTGGTTGGATAACCAATATGTTTCCATTTTCTTTTTATCTCTTTTCTTTATTTTTTAATGTTATCCACCTTCTTCAAGATTGCATATTATTTATAAAAATCCATCAGACGAACCACGTGACATCATCATATCAATCTTATCTTTTTGGACCTACACAATAACGTACTTGTCCCCATTTTTTATATCTGCCAAGCTTCAAGGGTTATTTGTCTATGAGTTGTTTAATTCAATCATTATCGTCAGCTATACCCGATTGTTTCTCAAGGTCACGAATCACGATCGTATTCGAGAATCTCATATTTATATATATTTCTTTACCCACTTTCTATTCTTTCTTATTTACAGACGACTCATGGAAATGCAGCTTTATGGCCACCAATATATGAATATTGCGTATTAACAAATATGACTTGACATGGTCAATGATGAGTTGGAGTGCAAAATTTGGAGGGTGAGACATGGAACTTGATAGAGAAGAATCACCCACAATTGAATTGGAAATTAAATAGTTTCAAAAGAAAATGTCAAGATACAATGTATCGTTCTCTGGAGTTGGGTGGGATTGTTGCAAGATCATCTAGAAGTGCGAAGATATTTCAAAAATAAGAGATGCAAATAATTATGAAATCTTTATGGGTAGCTAAGCCTTCGACACTCGGACACCATGAATTTTTTACATTTTTACTACGTGCGCATGGAACAGACGTTGCGTGAGTGCAAGAAATTGACATTTGAATAATAATCACTGTGTTAGAAAAAAAATATTTGAATCATTAAAAAATGGAAAGAAATTGTTGATGAAAATGCACTGTACAAAGAAATTATTTAAACAATTATGGAAAGATAATACTATTTTGAGATTTGAAATCTTTTTAGGAAGGTTGTTGTAGGATAGAATAATACCCACATTTTAATCTTGAAAAATTTTATATATAGAATAACATTATAAATTTTACAAGCTCTTCCATGGATACATGTTTGTACCATAAGTAATTAAGGATATTTTGAGGGAAAAAAACGACTGAAATCCCTTAAAAGAAGGAGATTCTCTTTACTTTATATAACAGGAATAATGTATGAATGCTCATAATTATTTCAATATTTTTTTGTAAATTTAATTTTTTATAATAATTAATCAACTAAATGAATAGAATCACCCTCTTCATACAAACATGCACTATGAGAACAAATAACATAAGTCATCACTAGTTTAGGATAGCTCATCTCTTCATCCACCGTTGTAATTTCAGCCATAACACTTGTTTCTGTGTGTGAGTCTATATATGCATGTATATTGAATTTGAAAGGAAACAAATTCCTAAACATAATACGAAAAATTGCGGAAAAAAATACGAAAAATTACGGAAAAACGTGCCCATTCTACACTTGAATCACCGATCGTTCGAAGTATATTACATAAACGAACATACCTCTTTTGCCACAGATTAAATGCACCAATCGTAGCCTCGAGAGAGAAAACAATCCTTTAATTGTACTAAAAACAAAGTCTTCTTGCTTTTTGTCTTCTTGTGAGAGTGTTCTTCTCTTTTTGCCAAAAATGTAATACACACACACGTATGTTCTCACTTCTCACTTTTTGTTTTCAGAGAATAACTGCCAAGTGCAGTTATTTTCTTTCACGGGCTGGGTTAGCCCATCATGGGCGGCCCATTATTCACAAAGATAAAACCCATCATCTCCCACTCGCACATGGTGGGCTAAACATTAACTCTCTCTTCTTTGCAATATTCATACTAGCAAATAATCCGTACGACTAGCATACTTCGAGAGCTCGTTGCAATGCATATGTTAGGAACACATAGCAACTCAAAATTGGGTACAACGTTTTCCGAGTAGATATAGTATGCAGTACCCTAGATCAATCAGTCACATTTATATCTCTTTTGATCTCTTTTAATATCTCGCATATTGTATTCACAACTATGATTTACTTAAAATCATAATTGGTCGACCTGTGAATACAAAAATAGAATGTGACATCATGATAAATTGATCTTCCTCTTTCCTTAAACCTCTCTATTTCAATCCAGCTCGCTTTTCTAGGAATGTTCCATTAGATCGAATCATTCATGACCATTGGCAACATCCTAAGATAGCGAACACTGAATAGTAACTTTGAGAATAAGTTAGAGTCGTAAGGGCATTTAAATGAGGAACTCATATCCTTAAGAGTCTCACACGGCATAAAGTTGAGATCAAAAACTTTGGCCACTCTTATCGGTCGTCTTATGCATACGTAGTATGAAATACGTATTACGGTATTTAACTCCTTTCCCGTGGAGCGTATGTCTTTACATTCAATACCGCACAGATGATAGTTCAGACATACCCAATGTCTAAACTTGAGTTCACGTATCTACTCCTCTAAAGAATCCATTAGAACTCACATCTGGCATCAAAGACAGATAAAGTAAAATATGTGGGCTATTTTATTTTCGGACATAGTAAATGTTATGTCCTCATCTTAGCACTTAGCTAAGGCAACATTTATATTTTAAGTTTGAGCTCTCGATTATCACCTAGATAATAAGTTTAAAATTTGTCTCATCTCTATTTATCACATAGTAAATAGAGGTGATTACCCGTGTGAGTGGGTTAATCTTATCTGTCCGACATACTTTCTCGACATAATACACTAAGTATTAATATGCATAAATAAAAATATCATAGGCATTAACAATGATTTAACAATTTTACTCAAATGTGAACATTCTGGGAAATTACAATATTCAGTACATCAGCATCTACGCAGTCCTAGAGATTTTACATGGCCAATGAAAACATCTCTAGGAATTGCCTTTGTCATAGGATCTGCTATCATACTATGCGTAGATATGTACTGTAAGTTCACATCTTTTCGTGTTACCATATCTTTAACAAAATTGTACTTGGTATCTATGTGTTTGGTCTTGCCATGATATTTCGGATCTTTAGTGTATGCTATCGCTGCTTGGCTATCACAATTGACTAACAATGAGCTTGCAGCATTCTCAACAACACCTAAATGATCCAAAAATCTCTTAAGCCAAACTCCTTCTTGTACTGTTGCTGACAATGCCACGAACTCGGCTTCCATGGTGGATAATGCTATACATGTCTGTTTCTTACTGCTCCAAGATATGGAACCATTATTCAGTAAGAATGCAAATCCAGAGGTAGATTTTCTTTCGTCTAAATCTCCTCCCCAGTCAGCATCTGAGTAGCCTTCAAGTCGCAGATCCTTTCCTTGATAACTCAGAGAATAATCAGCAGTACCCTTTAGATACCTCATGATTCTTTTGACAGCTTTCCAATGTGCTTGACCTAGATTGGATTGGTATCTACTTACCATTCCAACTGCAAAACATATGTCAGGTCTTGTACACATCATAGCGTACATTAAACTCCCAACAGCACTAGCATAAGGAACACGTTTCATTTGTTCCTTCTCTTGTGGAGTCTTAGGACATAACCTTCGGCTCAATCCCTCACCTTTTGCAATAGGAGTATCCATGGGTTTATAGTCATGCATACAAAATCGTTCAAGAACTTTATTGATATAAGTCTCTTGCGAAAGAGACAATAATCTCTTGGAACGATTTCTTGAAATCTTAACTCCAAGAATATATGCAGCTTCACCCATATCTTTCATCTCAAAATTGGACGATAACCAACTCTTAATAGTATTAACCAACTCCTTATTGCTTCTGGCAATCAGTATGTCATCGACATATAACGATAAGATCACAAAATGATCTTTGGATCTTTTGATATATACGCAATGATCTTCATCAATCATTGTAAAATCATAGGCCACTATGGCATTATGAAAACGCGTATACCATTGTCTTGAAGACTGCTTAAGGCCATATATCGATCTCAAAAGTCGACATACTTTTTGTTCTTGGCCTTTCACAATGAAGCCAACTGGTTGCTCCATGTAAATTTCTTCTTCTAATTCTTCATTTAGAAAAGCAATCTTTACATCCATTTGATGTAATTCAAGATCCATACTTGCCACTATTGCCAGAATAAGACGAATTGAGGTAAATCTCACTACAGGAGAAAAAGTTTCCTCATAATCAATTCCTTCCTGTTGATTATACCCTTTCGCCACGAGGCGAGCTTTATATCTTTCTATTGAGCCATCAGCTTTTCGCTTTATTTTAAGAACCCATTTATTCCCAATAGCTTTGCGTCATTTTGGAAGATCAACCAGTTCCCAAACATGGTTTGACTTCATTGACTCCATTTCTTCTTCCATTGCATCTATCCGTTTTTCCTTATTAGGGCAACTTAGAGCCTCATTTACATTCCTTGGCTCATCTTCGTCTTGTGGAGCAACGATGAAAGTTTCCCCTTTAATGTCAAAACGTCGTCGGGGAACACTTTTGCGACTTGTTCGCCTTACGGGAGATTGTACACGTGGCACATCATTCTCCATTATGCTCTCACTTGGATTAGATAATGACGGTATCGTCTCATCAAACGGTTGCAATTGAGATTGAGTCGAATTTAATTCCTCACTTCTCATATTGCTCCCATTTGGACGAACTTCATAAATTTCATTATCAGGATCCAAAGTTTCAAATAGTCAGTAGTCCTCACCTATTTCGCCCTTAGTAGGAAACTCATTCTCTAAGAATGTGACATCTCGTGATTCAAATTCAGTTATACTCCCACTTTCTTGTTCACCTATAAACACGTACCCTTTTGAGTGCTCTGAGTATCTTATGAAAATACTCTTTTTGCCTCTGGGATCTAATTTCCCATATTTATGAGAGGGCTCGTAAGTATAAGCAGCACAACCCCAAGGTTTTAGAAAACTTAAATCAGGTTTTCTACCTGTCCATAACTCATACGGAGTGGAAGTAACTGATTTAGAAGGCACACGGTTAAGTACATAGGCAGCAGTTAACAAAACATCACTCCAAAAGGTGATAGGTAAGTTAGCTTGTGCCATCATAGACCTAACCATTTCCAATAGGGTTCTGTTTCTCCTCTCGGCAACACCATTTTGTTGAGGAGTATATGGAATAGATAACTGTCTTTCTATTCCTTTTTCATCACATAAATTTCTGAACTCATCAGATAAATATTCTCGACCTCGATCGGATCTGAACGTTTTTATTTTCTTATCTAATTGATTTTCTACTAAGTTCATAAATTTCTTGAAGCAACTTAATGTCTCAGATTTATGAGAAATCAAATAGACATATCCAAATCGAGTACAATCATCTATGAACGTGATGAAATACACAGCCCCATGCCTTGCTCTGACATTCATTGGACCACAGATGTCAGAATGGATTAGTTGCAAAGGAAACTCAGCTCTTGTACCATTTCCGAATGGTTTCCTTGTTGTTTTCCCGGCTAGGCAATGCTCGCAAATAGGCAAATCAACTTTTTCAATATTGCCTAATAAGCCCTCTTTGGCTAATCTTTGCATTCGTTGTTGGCCAATATGACCAAGTTTAGCATGCCACACATTCACATCATTTTCATAAGAGTTGGAAGATGTAAATAGGGAATAACAAACGTTAACATTACCACAGTCAAGATCTAGAACAATGAAACCATTCAAAAAGTATCCACAATCATAATAATTCGTACCCAGATACAAATCAACACCACTGTTATGAAAGTTCAAATTAAAACCAAGTCGAATCAACACTAAAACAGACACTAAGTTCCGACGAATTTCCGGAGCATATCATACATCATGTAGGAACAAAGTGCGTCCACCACGCATAATTAACTGGTAGGTGTCAATTCCTTTAACCTCAGCTCTGGAGTTGTTCCCTACATAAATCCATTTAGTTCCCGTTGGAACTCGTCGGAATTCTACGAAGGCATCTCTATCCTTCGCTACATGGTCTGTTGCTCCCGAATCTACAGTCCACAAAGGATTAGACTCAGTTAAAAATACAGAACTTGACACATAGACAAGGTTCTCAATAATGCAAGGGGAGTTTACCTTCTTTGGCTCGCTGCAATCGCGAGCGAAGTGGCCCTTCTTGCTACAGTTGTAGCATTTCACCCTCGACATCTTTTTAACAGGAGGACGCTTTCCTCTTTGGTGTTGATCATCTTTTGGTTTCTTCCCTGAAGAACTCGCTCTCTTACCTCTCCACCTTTTGAACGAATCAGGATGCTTGCGCTTAGAGCTCGAAGGCCCTTGTGAGCTAGAACCTGCATAGTAAATGTCAATTACCGGCTTATCCGCCAGGAGACGGTCCTCCTCTAGCTCTAAGTGGCGCACTGCATCCTCAAAGGTTTTGATGTTCTCATTGTGAGTTAGGTGCAACTTCATATGCTCCCAACTTTGAGGTAAAGAACGAATTACTGCTTGCACTTGCTGCTCATCAGTCAGAACATGGCCAGCATCCTTCAGCTCATTAATCATGTTTGACATTTTTCTTAAATGTTGTTTCATGGACTGACCATGTGGCTTCTTATATGAATCAAATCTTATAGTGAGTTGTCTAAGCTTGGTTACAGATGTATGACCAAACCTTGCTGCCAATGCTCCCCACATCTTCTTAGCATTTTCAAAACGCCTAAACTCTCGCATGACATCATTTTCCATGCTACTTAGCAATGTGATGCTAGCAAGGGAGTTCTTCCTTTTCCATACAGCAAATGCATCCTTATCTCTCTTATGTTGTGCAGTGTTTCCGTCTTTAGGCTCTACCATAACCAGGTTAAGAGCTTCAAGAGCCTCTTGCTCTTCCAGCACATATTGGATTTTCATTTGCCAAATTTCATAATTATCACCGTTAAGCTTCTCTCCTCTGTTCAGTTCAGCAACTATATTCTTTGATGCTAAAACCATTGAATCTGAACATATCAGACAGACAAGCACGAATTGTTAATGCCACTTATTTATGCATCAATTTTACACAAATTGAATATATTAATGAGTAATTTCACATAGTTTTTTAGAATCGAAAGTTCACTATGTTCCCAATCATCATCCAAAATCTTAATGTGAAAATTATCGTTAATATAATCATTAAGGTAAAATTACGTTCTTTAAAGTTACTAAAACTTTTAGAACTCCCACTCAACCACCTTATTCTAATAAGACAGATATCATAATAAAATAGTACCATAAACTATTCACAATAATAAATATCCATCAACATTCATTCACTAAGTACTATATACATTAGGAACGAAACTAGCATAGAAAAGAAACATGAATATCAACGTGAACAGAAATATCCACCTAGGATATCTAACACCAACCTATAGTGAACATATCCATAAGAGCTTAGTAAAACAATAGATAAACACAATCAGGTGGTGATCCTCTTTCTATAAACTGGAAATGACTCATGAAAATCCTCAGGAAATTCTATTTTCTTTGGCATCCAAAAGGAGGCACCCGGAAAACCCCTAGATTCGGGCAACGTATTGCGCCGAGATCGATTCAATGCAAGGGTTGACGTCCTTCTTGCCCCGACCCGTATGTACTCTATCATGAATTGCTCCACAATCATCTTATAGCTCGGACCTTCTAAGGTGTCCCAAACCCTATCAATCATTCTTCCCAACTCATCAGGAATGGTGCATTTGAGGGCTCCGACCATCACATACTCTGGCATTACGAAACCGTTCCAAATGATATCTTGTATCATTTGGTTGACCTTGATGATGTGTGTCATCATGTCATCATCAGCATCCCACCGATAAAGAGCCAGCTTGATTCTTAGATTCTCAAGCTTCTTCTTTTGAGCCGCCGTTCTGGGGATAATAGGGGTTTGATATCTTCGTACCATTATTTTTGCAACAAATGCAGAAATAACAAAATGATTACTTTTTAAATCATGATACTGTTAGGCAAGAAACACATTCTGCCCCCTTCAAAATTTTTTTTTTTATTTTCGGTGGTCAACGCCGGTCAAACTCCGGTCAACGCCGGTCAACGAAAGTCAACGCCGGTCAACGATGGTCAACGGTCAACAGATGACCGGGTCAGGTCAACGGGTCAACAGGGTCGGGTCAAGGGTCAGAATGGGTCGGATCGGGTCAAGTTCCGGGCCGGGCCTTTCGGCCCATAAGGAACCGGCGTGGCTGACGTCAGCCACGCCGCACACGCCCTCATGGCACGTGCGGTGCACGCGCGCGGGGAGAAACCACCACGCACGCGCCACGCACTTGCCGGCGAGACCGCCACTTGCGGCGGCGCGTGTAGGCGCGTGCGGCACCTCCCGGCGGCGTGCCACCCATCAAAATTCTCGTTTCAACGAGTACTACGACCCTACACTTTCCAAAAATAATTTTAACGCACGGAAATCGAGAAACGACCTCGAACAGTACGGCCGGGTGTCGATTTCTCGTACCCGAGCGTTCGTCGGCGCCGTTTCACGAATTCCGGCCAATACTCCGTGTTATAAGCATATTAAACGATCAGGAAACAAGAACACATGCTCTGATACCAATGAAAGGAAACAAATTCCTAAACATAATACGAAAAATTGCGGAAAAAAATACGAAAAATTGCGGAAAAACGTGCCCATTCTACACTTGAATCACCGATCGTTCGAAGTATATTACATAAACGAACATACCTCTTTTGCCACAGATTAAATGCACCAATCGCAGTCTCGAGAGAGAAAACAATCCTTTGATTGTACTAAAAACAAAGTCTTCTTGCTTTTTGTCTTCTTGTGAGAGTGTTCTTCTCTTTTTGCCAAAAATGTAATACACACACACGTATGTTCTCACTTCTCACTTTTTGTTTTCAGAGAATAACTGCCAAGTGCAGTTATTTTCTTTCACGGGCTGGGTTAGCCCATCATGGGCGGCCCATTTTTCACAAAGATAAAACCCATCAGAATTGTTACAATTTTAAGTATCATTGTTATGGCCGCAAATTCCAGCAAACTATGATTTTTACAATATGTTATATGTGGTCATGTAGTATAAGATCTATTTAATTGACTCATTAACGACCAAATTGATTGGCAACCGATTGATTCAGACTCATTAACAGCAAAGGGACTAATATTATATAGACTCATTGTATGTGCTAAGTACATTGGTGGGGTCGATTTACGTTTTGTTAAGAGTGAATTCTATTATTTCTTTAAAGGTGATTGGTATCATTCATTTGCTCAGATTAAAAATCAGCTTAGGTGGTACTTACTGCCTACTGGACAACGAAGGTGCAATATCATGAAGCCGGCACAGAAGAGATCCAAGAAACATAACCAAACTATATATTAAGTTGCTCAATCATCGAGCATATATGTCAAGCTTTTACTGTTGAATTCTACGATTATAGAATGATTTTTGCTTTCACTCTTTCCCCCAAATTAAAAGGCTATGTTTGGTAGTCGAGATAAAATTCAAAATAGGATAAATTTTATCCTATCTCATGTTTGGTGTTTGCCCAAGACAGGATAAAGTCAGATATATGAGGGATATAACCCAGATAAAATTATCCCATGAGGGATGTGAGATAAAGGTAAATAGGATTTCCAATATCCATAATAAAAAATTTATTTTTCTCTAATAACAAACTTGTTAAATTATTAAGTCGCGCGTTGAAAAGTTTTTATACTACTTACCTTACCAAAAAAAAACTTGTTAAATTATTAAAATTAAAACAATATATGAAAATAAATAATATTATAATTTTAATATAAAAATTCAAAATAACAATAATTTCGTTTTTATTTATTCTTTTTTTAATTTATGTATTAAAAATATTTCTATCTTATGATATAAATTTCATATATATAAATAAATATATTTATATTTATATTTATTACATATTTTAGGTAAATTGGTATATTTTACTATTTAATAAATTTTTATTAGAGAATGATGGAAGGGGAAAAAAGAATTAAAAAAGAGAGGGAAAAGTAATAAAAAAAATAGGCGAAAAAATGAAGTAAATGCAGTGAGAGATTTTATCATCTCAGTTTGTGCAATTTTTAGGTTCATTTACACTAATATGATGTTCATAACAAATAATAGACATGATAAGATGTGAAAATATCTAGTTTTATTACTATAATTCATCAAATAATAGATAGGATATAACAAATCCCTTGGATTTCGTATTCTATCATATCTTAACTAGAAATCCAGACGACCAAATACAGCCAAAGAGAAAGCAAATGCCCCAAATAAGATTATGTAATGATCATTGATCACCCTTTTTCAAGTCTCAAGCCTTTCGGTTAACTATATGAAACAACATGTCCTTCTATTCAACAAATCATTCGAAGCGATAAATACGAGAGATAATTACCAATTCAGTTCTAAACCTTTCAATTGTGTCAATTTAGTTATAAAATTTTTCACGTTTACCAACGTAGTCCACCCAGCCAATTTTGATCGAAAAACACTGACGTTGATATTAGCCATCCTACATGTGACATAAGCAAAATTTTTTAATTTTTTAATATTTTTTGAATTTTTATATGTTATTTTTTTTTCTCTTTTCTTTTCCTCCACCAATTGCTAGGCCTCAAGAATGGCCGACAAGGGTTGTATTCACTATGATTTGGCGAGAGGAGACCTCACCGGTAGTTGCCTTTCGTTAGTCATTGGCAATTGTCGAGGTCCAACCACCGGCAGAGGAAGAAGAAAAAAAACAAAAAAAAGGTTACTAAAATTTTCAAAAATATTAATAAATTTTGTTCATGTCACGTCAACTGTGCCACATAGAATGGTTGGTATCCACATCAGTGATTTCCCGTCAAAATTGGGCACACAGATTAAATTAGCAAAATATGAAAATGTTTATGACTTAATTGGAACAATTAAAATCTTAGAACTAAATTGACAAAAGTGAATAGGTATATAACTTTTTTGGTAATTTTCCCTTAATACGAGTTACTTTTATCGAAAAAAAGATTGGGGAGAGTTCATTAGCGCAATTATCCCTCTCACCCTCCTGTAACTACTCAGTCCATATAAGATGATCACACTAGCCCATCCATTGTGCTAATAGTCAAGGAATCTCTCTACAAATGTAGAAAATTGCTCAAGTCACAAATTGACCAAAGGTTTTGTCACATCCCAAAGTCCTACATTGGACAGGACAAATCTTGTGGAATGATTCATAAGTAAAACATCTACTCCCAAATGATCACCTCCTTATATGGTTACTCAGAGTACTCCTTTTGCAGCCTTGGCTTGGTGACCATGGCGCTGAGAGAGAGAGAGAAAGGGGGCATCTAAGATATATCAACAAACTCAAATTTTACTAATTTAGAAGTGCTAATACAATTGGAGAGAAGCCGAGATTTTTATAGGATGGCCAAACTTGATGACCAAGTAAAATTTTAAAGGGAAACTAGGAATTATGCTACCACTAAACATATTTGTATTTTACATTATGGGTAACAATTTCTAAATAAAGATAACAATCCTAACCATGTCTGATATAGAAAAATAGCAGTCCTAATCAAATCTCCTATAAGAATAAAATAAGATCATAGTTAAATCATCATCATCATCATCATCATCATCATCATCATCATCATCATCATCTTCTTCTTCTTCTTCTTCTTCTTCTTCTTCGCAAGATCAATATCCTGTCCTACATCAGTCTTCTCTACTAGAGAAAAAACTTGACCCCGAGTTAATATATGGTAATCTCGAAGGAATATCTTGTCGTTTGGCATCATCTCTCACCATAAGAAACTCGACTCTGATAAACTTTGCATAGTATATCATCCTTGCTTCTGAAATGACACACCCTCGAATTTCATTGGTCGTCTCGGCTCGTACAATATGATGTCGATGCCAACAACCAGGGACTAGCTGCCAAAGTTTGATTAGTGCATTTTGCTGCAGATGGCAGGTTAGACAGAGGAGGTTTCTTTCTGGGCATTGCTGGACTAGGGCAGTTCAGATGTATCAATAATACAATTGTTTTAGGAATCCTTACCAAATCGTGTTGTCTCATCCGGACCAAGTCCATTTCTTTTCTTAATGAGAGCACCACATGTTGTGTTCACTCTCAACTGCAGGTGATGACTCCTGAAGTATATTAGGCACTTTCAATGCCAGTTACAATCATCAGTTGCATAGCAATCAAGTGTTAGGACTGATTAAGGAATGAGATTAATGGTTATAACTGATCTGAGAGTATCTGCAGTGGTCACTCCACAGGATGAAGAACCTAAAAGTAGTTCAGGGCTGATCAGGTTAGTTCTCCTACAGCTTTCTCGCCTCCATTGAGTATGCAAATCGCAGTCCGTGATTCTCAGAAAACAAAAGGAAAATAAGAACACGGAAAGGATTCGGAAGAGCATCTGAAGACGTGAGATTACTCATAACCTGACCAGAACCTTACATTGCACGAAAATTATTACCTCAGCATGACATGGGCTTGTCCATGTTATTCTACGGCGACATGGTCGCCTAGTAGTACAAGATGAAGAGAAGGCACAACGAAGCGTCCGCTGAGACTAACATTACTTTAAGAAAACAAAGCCCCTTACGAGTACAACAGGATCACTTGCGAAGATAGCAAATTCCAACATCCACACACGGGGAAGAAAACAGGGTCCAGCAAAAGCAGAAGCTTAGTCCTTCACTCTATGCCCATCGCTTTCTTGAGCTCCAAGGCGAAGCCATACACCCTTTGAGGGTCAGGGAGAGATTTGGACACGTTCTCCTTCTCCATGCACCTCTTGGCCCATGCGACGAGCTTGGGACACTCCGCTTCGATGCTGAAGTTCCCACATGTCTCGTAGGTGTAGAACCAGCTGTAGTAGCCGATGATTGATATGTCCAAGAACCCGAACTTCTTGCCCCCAAAGAAAGGCTCGTCTCCGAGCTCACTTTCTACCAGTTTCAGGCTTTCAATGAATTCGTTCTTCCCTGCTTCCTGTTCTTCCCCCTTTGTCATCCACACCTTCCTCCCAAGATTATAGAACTGCAAAATTTGTTGATCATTATAATTTATTTCTTCACGGTATCAGATCAGGAAGAATCAATAGAAACATGCAAGCTGACTATTAGCATTAGCACTTCTTGCTTCAATATAGCTTATGCGACATCATCAACTTCCAACATGTGTCAGATTTATTACAGGAGTTCGGCTGTCCAACCGTTTCTAGTCCATGTAGCGACTGACATTTTGCATACAGTTCATATTTGTTAACTTCAGTACATATTAAATGAAAAGCCATACAAAGATTATATGATGCTGAATTGATGATGACGATTTAAGCACTGAGCCATATGCGAGATCAGATTATCTTTTTTCGCATTCAGCATGAGATCTATATAACTAAAAATGGTTGCTCAATAAAAAATGCACGTACATGTAGATCGAGTAATCATTAATGAATCTACACAGTAAAAACAGGAACCGATACCTTCTTGTCGACGAAATCAGCCCAGAATCTCGCTCGGGCTCGCTTGTAAGGATCAGACGGCAAGAGAGGGACCTTGTGGTGCCAAGTCTCATCGATGTACTCCACAATGATGAGGGACTCGCACACGGGCTTGCCGTTGTGGACGAGGACAGGGATTTTCTTGTGGACCGGGTTCATCCGAAGGAGGAGTTCGCTCTTGTTCCACAGGTCCTCATCCTTGTACTCGTACTCGACGCCTTTCTCGGCCAGCGCTATTTGGCACCTCATTCCGAACATGCTGGGCCAGAAGTCCAGCAGGGTCACTTGATCGGCCATTGCCTTCAAAGTCGCGTGTGTGTGACCTTTGAGAATATGGAAGCGTTAAGGAATGAATAGTAGCGGCTATTGAGCAAGCACTCCACACAGGAGCTCTGAGTACTATTTGTAAACAAAACAAGAGAGGTATTGGTGCGCTGTTTTGCTGACTTTCTCGCGGTCACAGAAGGCGTCTACGGCACGTCGTTTCTCAGCATACTACCACAAGACTTCATTCATTATCTTATTGAAACTATAGGAAGTATTCGGTGCGAATAATAACTGGTCTCTGAATTGTTTGGGTGAATGGTTTCATGGAGCAACCCACGACAATCCCTTTGAATGATCGATTCTATCTTCTTAGGACTTCACCATCGCCATGTTAATTACCATTTTACAATCATAAGAACTCGGTGCTGAGGTTGGGTGTAACTTTTCAATTTGCGAAAGATAGTAAGCGAGGTGTGGCTCGTCTAGGTGCTGCATCGTTGACTCCTAAATTTTTTGACCAAAGATCTTTGGTGAATTTCATCAAAATTGGGGATCAAATCTGCGCGACAATGACCGAATTTGATCCCCAAACAAAAATATTGATATTGTATAAAGCTTGTATTCGCATTCTTTACTGCATCCCTCAGCATTAAGAGGCTATGGACTTTTTTTTTATTTAGTGAAAGCGTGTCCGCATTGAATAAAGAAACATAGGCAAGCCTGTGAATTTCATTTAAACTGGCCCGATATGCGATCTGACCTTGAATTGAGGCTCTCAACTCATTTCAACTTTCAGTATTAAGCCCACGAGTGCCGGCCCCTCCAGCAATTCGGCCGTCCCCTCTCTTTCTCTTGCTTGGCTGAAATTCACAGGTGATAGACGTGTGCCATTCCAAAGTAGGAAATAAAATAACACAAGATGAGGAAACAAACTAGGAAAAATCCGGCTTGTACATTGCCACGCACATGACATATTGTCAACGACTACATAGATTGATATTAGTTGATCGATTTTAATACACATCAATAGCACATATTCAGTTGTCAATGCACAACGATAGTCTTCTAACAAATATCAATATGGATACTGGCTATGGGTAAATTGCAAAAAGCCATCTTAGTTCTTCAGAAGCATGAGACGCCCAAAAATATAGTTACCAGTTAGAGATAAACTGGCAAATGTTCATGAAGGAGCATAGAAGCACGACTGCAAAGTTCAAAATCAGCAAAACAGTTGAGATCGAAGAGAAATTGGCGCACACTTTTTGAGGCAACAATTGCTACTCGCGAACAAGATCGTGGGATAGTCATTACTTGAACCGCAGGCAACAACCGTCCAAAGTGAAGTCATGGAGTAGTGGCTACACAGTCTAGTAAAAGCAATCCCTCGGGAGCAGAATCATAACATCATGAAAAGCATGGGCATGAAATTCTCGGAGATTGAGGAACGTTAAAGCATAGAAACTGCTCAGGTAAATGCAACTGTTGGGAACCGCCAGGAAGTAATTACCACTAGATCATTATATATTATCGGTCATCTACTAGAAGGCCCATTGAGCATAAATCAAACAAATTTACTATCTTTTTAGTACGTGATGTTACTGCACTACACTTCACTTTCATAGCTGTAGTTTCCGATTAGCATCATTGATTAAATTTCGGCGTGTAATCTCTATCCTGGGTACTGTGTCATCGATTAAATTCCAGTATAATATCTTTCGTGTTCTCAATCTGTGTCGTCGATTGAATTCCGGCATATTTTGTTTACATTTGATTACAAGCTTGAGTCTATAAATTCAGAATTGTGTCATCGATTGAATTCCGACACAATTTGCATACATACAATCCCGGTCTGTAGAAAGTTGTCAATTCCCTCATTCGCTTGGAAATTTCATGTCCGAAGTCAGCGCATATATTAAAAGCTGAAAAACGACTTTCGGTAAAAGATATTTCGTTACGGGAGAAATTCCAATCAAACGGGTGGAAAAACAAATTAGGAAGAAGAAAGTGAAGATTCATGGTTGTACAGAGGCACTAGATCAGTTTGAAAAGCAAAGAGGGATCGAGCGCAAATGAGGCACAAACACGGTGAGAAGCTGAGAAGAAAAGAGGGAATGGAGGGCCGAATGTGAAGGCGGATGTCGACCAAAAGACGGAGGAACATTTGGCTTCACAGGCTGAATTCTTGGCTGAACATCCAGCTTTCTCCGTTGTGCTGCTAGCCGGAGTTTGCCAATTGAATATAAACTTTTGCTTCCAATCTTTTGAATAATTCAATTGCATGAGCCTACCAAGTATCTATCCCTGAAGTGCACTTCCTACACCGAACCGAGAACATGGCATGATTCATCGTTGAGCGCAATGCCATCCGAGATAAAATCCTCATGTTTGAGTGCAATTCATCGTTATGGTTAATGTGTTTGCATGAAGTTGATTTGAACGCTTTTCTTGTCCTTTAAGAATCCCCTAACACGTTATTTGTTTCGACCCGGATGCGATCAGTTTTAATCTGATTGAGTCTAATCCAGTTGTTTGTATGCTTTGATTCATGTTGGCATACATACTCTTAGCAATTATGTTAATAATCGGTTTAGAGTGGCGGGTCATCGAGGTCCATTCCTGGCCGTTTTAAGCCTGCAAACGGGCTGGACGTCCTTGGTGTGAACAATGGCTATCCACCCTACTTTTTAACAGGAATTGTCGTAGAAATAACACAAACAAATAATCCACACAGGCTTAAAAAAACATAATCGAAAGAGCACACTAAGAAATTTATTATCGAAATCCACCCAAACTTAGGCCACGTCTCCTTGCAAAGGCACCATAAGAATCTACTAGATTTCAAAGAAAATAGAAATATAATGATAATTTTCTCTCAAAAATCAGGGTACAAAGAGATTTGAAAATACTTACGAAGAAAAATCACTTTTTCTTCCTTTTGGCCGTCGCATCCTCTCTTTTTCGTTTGTCTTTGTTTTTTTCTCAGCCATTCATAGCTACTACCCAAGCTGATATATAAAATGTAGCTTTTAACCTAAGAGCAAAATAAAGAGAAAAGTAAAAAAAAAACCTCTAATAAACAATATGGGCTTCACCTGCCAACAATCTCCTACTTAAAGACTAATACACTTGGTGCATAAAACAACTTTGCATCCATGTGCTTCACAAGCTAGTAACCGAACTTGTGCTTGTGCGATACTCCTCATCAATTAACACGTAGTAATGCCAATGGTAGTAGTATAGGAAGTATGCTTATCTCTGTCTACTACTTGGGTAAACATGTAAATCGGATTTTTCGAGGCATCAATCTTTTGTAACTTTAACTAATTATCTTTTAATGTTGACTTGATGAAATGATATCGCATCTTGATATGTCTAATCCTTGAGGGATAAGCTGCATTCTTTGCTAAGTTCAATGCACTTTAACTATCACTTCACAATGTGCTCACTAGCTATTTTCGATATAACTCCTCCATGTAATCTTATAACCACATGATTTCCTTGGAGGCTTCCGTGATCATGACATACTCTACTTCTGTCATCGATAAGGCCACTACTTTTTGTAATTGAGAAACCCTTGCAACCATAAAGACATATCCAGCGGTACATTTACCACTATCTTAATCACCAAAGTGATCTACATCGACATAATAATGCAACTATAAAGATGTACCTCCATAACAAAGAGAATAATTTGATATACCTACTAGATATTTCAATATCCATTTTAGTGCATTCCAACGCTCTTTTTCTGGTTATGCAAATATCGACTCACAACTCCCATTGCCTATCCAATGGCGGTTCTCGTGCTCACCATGGCACACATCAAACTTCACACTACTAATGCATATAGGACTATTGCTATCTTATCTTTCTAAGCCTGAGTACTTGGATATATATCCTTGGAAAGTTTGAAGTGACTTGCTAGAGTAGTCCACGCTGAATCTCTTTAACACATTGTTCATGTAGTCTTCCTGCAACAACCATAATTTTTTTTTTTTGATAACCCAGGGAACCCCCGCACGGCCGACAGCTGGGGAGTAAACCCTGGGGGCGACACGTGCTAGCCACCACACACGTGCCACCGGTTAAGTCACCCTGCGGCGCCCGGAATTCGAACACTAACAACCATAATTTATTATCTTTCATATCCTTGATGATTTTCATGCCTAAGATTTTCTTGGCCTCTCCCAAGTCTTTCATAGAGAACAAATGATACCAATGTCTTCTTCACTTCTACGATTCTCTTCATATTAGAGCTAGCCAATAGCCGTTAACATAACATCAACATATAGAGAGAGATACACGATATCACCATTGCCATACTTGCAAAAATAAACACAATGATCAGCCTTACAGCATGGAAATCCTTTTTCTTTCATGAAGATCATCAAACTTTAAGTACCATTGCCGCAAAGCTTACTTCAAGCCATACAAGCTTTTCTTCAAGCGACATACCATGTGCTCCTTACCTTTGACCTCAAAACCTTTAGGTTGTACCATATATAATTCTTCATCTAGGTTACCATGCAAAAAGGCCGTTTTCACATACAATCGTTATCATTCACCTTTGGGAATTTGAAAAGTATATTGCTTCTACTCTTTCACCACTTTTGTGAAACTTCAACGAGATGTATGAGAAGGAGCTCTTGCTGCTTTTGTGGACCTTTGACGTGAACCACAGAGCTATGAAGGAGAAGGAGTTTTGACTCTTTCTGTATTTTCGTGGAACTTTCACATGAGCCAGAGAATTTTGGAGGATTCGCAAAACTTCAACATTGAAGCAAAGATGCGGAAGAGAAGGAGACGGAGAGGGCAAGGTTTTTTCGAAATCTCATTGCCTCTCATATTCTTAGAGAATTAGAAAGAACCTTTTTTAGTTTGAATCATTCATTTAAAATCTAGATTCTTCTACATCATTTTTTATTTTTTTTATTTATTATTTGTCCCTCTCTTTATATATTTATTTTCTTTTTTATTCCCTTACATTGTTCCTTAATAAAATTTTTATTATATAATAAACTATACGAATATACCTAAGATATGTAATATATATAAATACTAAATATATACAATATATATTACAGAATAGAAAGAAATCAAATAAATAAATAATAATAGGAATTAATAAAAAGAAAATTGTTTTTCTTTGTTATATTGAATTTTCTGTTTTATATTGCAGTTCAAATATTAATTATATTTAACTATTACTTTAATTAATTTAATAAGTTTTTTATTCGAGAAAAATAAATTTTATACCTTGAATTAAAGAAATCCTATCCACCTTTAGCCCACCTTCTCTAAGAGATATTTTTTTTTTATCCAGCTTATATCCCTATTAAATCCGATCTTATCCTGTCTTGGGCGAAAACTAAGCACAAGATACAATATCCTGACTTTTATCTTGGCTACCACCAACCGTAACCTAAAGACATTGCCTCTCATTACAATACCACCTCATGTCGTATACGATTGATATCATTCATATACGATAGATACCTTTACTGCCTACTGCACAACAAAGGTACAAATACCATAAAGCCACGAAGAAAGCAGTACGGCATGACCCTAGTTAAGAAAACCAAACTAAAGATTAGGTTGCTTGATCATGAAATATATGTGCCAAACTTTTTGCTGTTGATTTTTGCTTTCACTTGTCCCCCCAAAGTAAAAAAGAAAGCAAATGCCCAAGATACGATTACGTAATGATCGCCCTTTGTTAAGTCTCAAGTTGAAAGATTAACCAAATGAAGAACTGTCTCCTCCTATTAAAAAATCAATCGAAGCGATAAATATGAGGTTACTTTAATTGGTAAAAGTACGAGAAGAGGTGATTAGCGCAATTACCCCTCTTTGCATTATCATAAGGATCCTAAGCCAGTTATGCAATTTTCAATTTAAATTATAACTACTCAGTTCACCTATAGATACACAAGCTTGTCGCAGTAGCCCCACTTTTGTGCTAGGTGTCGGGGAATCTCTTCACAGAGGTAGCAAATTGCCTATGTCACAAGATAGCCAAGGGTTTTGTGACATCCCAAAATCCTATATTGGACGGGGGAAACCCTATGGAGTGATTTGTTAGAAAATATAGATCCCCAAGTGGTACCACCTTACGTAGTTACTCAAATTACTCCTTTTGCAGGCTTGACCTATTTGGAATGAGTTGGGTGGTCGAATGGTATGAAAGCATGACACCATCTAATTGGTGCATCGCTCGTAAGTGGACTAAGCCCATATCCGACTCGACAAGGACGAGAAATGATCATCAGTGTGAGGGCTTGGACAATGTGAAATGAGGGGCAGATTTGGATTGAACCACTCATCAAATAAGGGGGAGTAACTCTAAACAAACAGATCAGACCGCTAATCCAATACTTAAGAAAATCACGTATAACATAAGAATGAAATAAGATCACGGTTAAATCTTCCATATCGATTTAGCAAGATCAAAAAAATTTCATGAAATCTTCAGTTTCCCGTCATCCATCGATTAGTCTTTCTGATTAGGGGTCTGATACAAATTGCACATTTTACAAAGTGAAGATGACTAGTGACATGAGTATCAATGAGTATCAATGTTAGGGGACATTTTCTGAAATCTTCTACATTTTCTAGGTCATGGATGTCATCTTTAACCTCTCTCTACTTTTTCTTCCCGAAGAAGTTTGTTATTTTGAATTTGTTAGTCGAAGTATGTTAAAGACAGAACAAGAAAAGAAAGCCCAAATTCCAAGCAAAGGATATGTGCCCTTTCTCCCCAAAAGGATGATTGAGTGGACAGAGAAGGCAAGTAATTTGAGTGAAGATTAGCTCCTCTCATTCCATAATGGATAGCGATTATTAGGTAAATTACAGTTTTGATCAGTGCTTTTCGTTTGGTTCCAATTTTGCTTGTATGTTACGATTGTGATATCAAAGTAAACTTAATTTGAAATCAAAGCAATTTTAAGAGCATAGAGCCATTTTTTATGAAGCGACCATGTAAATTCGACAGTTTGTCACTAACTTTCTTGCGATATTAACCTAACAGACACGTAGTTACACAATAGAGGGGGACAAGTGGTCGGTCAATGGAAAACATAAGACTTTTTATTTTGGTCAATTGAGGACTTTAAAGTTTTAAAAAATCCTTAATCAGTTCTTGACCTCACTGTCGATGCAATTCAGGTGTCGAAAATCCATCGTGCCTCAAACGCGGAACATCTAGTCACGTACCACGTGTCATTTGGGACGCGCAAATTCCATTGATGGCAAACTCAAGATCCGAACGGGGCTTTTTAAGAAAACCGCAAGTTCTCAATTGACTAACTATCAAAATCTTAAATCATGTTTATGCGCTTATCCCACGGTCATCCCATCGTACAACCCAGAAGGGTCATCTTTAGGTTCTTTGTAAGACAAGCATCGATACAATCACCACATCATTGGCGGGAAATACTGCCTATGGTGCCCATTCAGATTGGTGGAAACTGATCGAATGTACTCGAATGGTGAAGATGTTGAAGCACACGGCAGGACTTCAGCTTACCACAGAAGAATTAGAGGGACTGAATTGGATCCCGACGGCGAAAATACAGGGACCGAAAGCGCAGTTTACCCATAATTTGGTCCTTCACCACAAAATCCTTTTCAGACACAAAAGTTTGCAGCCACCCCAGCCCTCACAGGCATATATATACTTGACACTTCCTCACTTTCACTCTCACTATCACTCTCCCTCTCCCTCTATAGCTCTCTTCTTCTGCCTTTCTTACTGGCAAACATGCCGAGTTCATGTTGTTTCGCTCTTCTTCTCCTCTCTTGGCTGACTCTCTCCTGCATTGTTACAGGTAAAAGTTCTTGTTTAATCGAATCAGTTGGTCAATGGCAGTAGTAGCTTTGATATAGTGTTCATCATTTTTGTTAGCTCCGTGATTAATCCAATTTCTGTCGTTCAATAACGCTCTCAGACGCCGCGCAACAACTCATACTGGTAAACAACTGCAACCACACCGTCTGGCCGGCGACTCTTGGCAACGCCGGCCACATGACCCCGCGCGATGGTGGCTTCCGCCTCGACACCGGCGAAGAATCTATCGTGGACGTCCCCGAGCTGTGGTCCGGCAGAATCTGGGCCCGGCAGGGCTGCGCCTTCGACAAGCACGGCAAGGGCGCCTGCAGCACGGGCGGCTGCGGCGGAGCCCTCCGCTGCCACGGCTCAAGCGGCGAGCCACCTGCGACGGTGGTGGAGATGACGCTGGGCACGAGGTTGTCGCCGCTCCACTTCTATGACGTGAGCCTGGTGGACGGATTCAACCTGCCGGTGTCATTGAGGCCGTTGGGCGGCAGCGGAGGGTGCGGGGTGGCGGCGTGTGATGCAGACCTGAACGGGATGTGCCCGGCGGCGCTGGAGGTGAGGAGGGAGGGGAGGGTGGTGGGGTGCAAGAGCGCGTGCCTGGCGATGGGATCGGCCAAGTATTGCTGCACGGGCAAGTTCGGGAATCCGAGGAGCTGCAAACCGACGTTGTTCGCGAATCTGTTCAAGGCGATGTGCCCCAAGGCATATAGTTATGCATTCGACGATGCTAAGAGCTTGAACAGGTGTAGGGCGTCGAGGTACGTTGTCACTTTTTGTCCTCCTCAGTGAAGTGAAGAAGATGAAGATGAAGATGGAGATGGAGATGGAGAAAGATGAAAGAACCATATGACCGTTTTTGTTCAGGCTTTTTCTTTCTCTCGTCTGTTTGAGTGATCTTTACGCCTTTTTTTTTTTCAAATTTTATGATTTTCGTACTTTCATTTTGTAAAGATAAGCGATGGCCGCGTAGCAATACAAAGTTGGGAGAATGCTTATTAATCTGAGTGGTTTGTTTCGAGCCTAATTCTTATAATTAGATTGTTGTACTGTTCTTTTTTTCATAATTGTGAGGACGAGGAGAATCTAAACATAAGACACCGTTGGGTTGCTTTCAATGACATATTCTGTCTCATGGGTCCATGTCACTTCCGGCCACCATGTGCCGCCAGGTGCCACCCACCAGACTTGGCCATTGCCACCGTCGGAGACACCACCACGACTACCTTGACTTGAGGACCACCACTGCAACTTCACCGCCGCGAATCAGCACGCCTGTCTCTGGTTAAAGTAGATCTCATGTCCAAGATCATGCGTGTTCGTGTGACCTTAGGTTTGAGGTGGCCCGACCTTCCATCGAAGGTCCGACCATAGATCTTGAGGTAGCAAGACTTCGAAATGTACGCGGTGATCTTCATCAATGGTTGAGGAAAGAGGGGTGGAGAGAGATGATCGTTTCCGGCACGGAGAGGCCAATGGCACTGTGGCCAATGGCAGTAACTGCAACAAGCGTGGCAAGCGTTGGCACCAGGAAGTTCATGTCCCCATAAGCTCAATATTAGTTGATTGATTCCATCATTAAGGATAACGAATTCAGGTTCTACTGATCGTCGTGAACAGCACTTTATCACAGTGGTTAGGTCATGCAGTGTTGAGCATTCAGAATACATGAAATCTGTAATGTAGAGAAAGATCCAATCCGCTAAACCACAAAAAGAAGCGACAGATCAAGGTCCAATTCCGTACGCAACTAGCTAAGTCAACGAATTCAGAAGCAAATCAGGAGGAGAGTATAAAAAGCAAGTCCGATAGCTTCAGGGAACGAAACATGGGCTCGAGTGCTAATGAAAACCTTAGAAGAGAGGATCATGGACCTGAAGAAGCATGACAAGCCCCTGTTTATTGGGCCAACAATGCCAGTGCCCAATGTGCTCGAGATGGTGAGGAAAGACCCTCTTCACGTCCCTCGGACGTACATCAGAACAGAACAAGACATGGCCTTGGACAAAGCCAACAAAGCTGTGAACCGTTTCTCGTCCGATATCCCAGTGATCGACTTGTCATCGCCCTTGTGCAGGGATGAGCATGTGCTCAAGGAATTTGATCTTGCTTGCGAGGACTAGGGATTTTTTCCAGGTCTTTCTCAGAGAAACTTAGAAAATTTCAGATTCATTCTTTTTCTCTCTATGTTACAAAAGAAAAGTAATATTCTACATGCTATATTAGTGAAGAAATAGCGCAATAGAGAAAAAATACGTAAGAATCTACTTACTATTGTATTAATGAACTAAAATGGAATCATCTTGGCTTTGACAATGTCTGTAATAGATGATTTACCCACTATAGATTACAAGCAGTTCCTAAATTCTCCTTATATGTAATATGTTGTGCTGAATGAAGGTAGTGAATCATGGAGTTGCGAAAGAGGTGATGCGGGCGATGAGGGATTGCGCGGCTGAATTATGTGCCGTTAGAAGAGAAGAGCCAGTCTGCGATGACTTCAATTGACATACGGGTTATGGGGCACGCATGTGGCTTCCTAGGAGCAGAAGCTGGACTGGTCAGATATTCTGATCTTCTGCATCTACCCAAACCAGATTCGGAGGCTCGATTGTTGACCGGCCCTGCCCGAAAACTTCATACACGTACACAATGATATCTACTCGACAAGAAATTGTAGCCGAGACTGATGCAAGACTTTTGTTTCAGAGAAGTAATCGAGGCCTATCCAGCCAGAATTAGAGCAGTCGCGGAGGATCTCTGAGGCTGGCTCTCACTGATCATGGGAATCGACGGGGACAAGCTGTCCAAACTGCACGGAGAATCGGCACAAGGTCTGCAGATGAATTACTGTCCTTGCAGCGAGCCGCATAAAGTGGAGTGAGTCCGCATTCAGACACAGACCACACTCACCATACTAATGCAGGACGATGATATAGAAACCCTCCAGATTCAACATGAGGATCAAGGGGTCACCTTTAAACGAATCCCCTACGCACTTGTCGTGAACGTAGAGGATGTCACCAAGGTATTTATAGAATTCAGACTAAAAGTACCAATTCCATGGCATTTGCTACCGGGTCTTTCCCATTGTTTACTTTAATTTATGTGAATAAGCTTTAGAATTAGATCATGAGACAGAGTATGCTTCTGTGACCATGGCATGAAAATTTGGGAGAGATGCTGCAGAATTTATCAGCCAATACCACTCAAGAAAGTGTAATCGATGAAGAAGTGCCTGATGTTTTTCCTCATGCTTCAGATTTAAAAGATTGGGAAGTACAAGAGCGTCAAGCATAGAACCATGACAAATGAGCTCAAACCTAGATTGCCGTTTGCATCTTTCATCCTCTTGCCGGACAACGACATGGAGATCGAACTGCTGGACCATATGGTTGATGCAGAGCGGCCGATTAAGATGTATAAGAAAGGGAAGTATGGAGAGTATCTGCAGCATTCATTGAAGATGAAGCTGGAGGGGAAGGCATACATTGAAAAGGCAAACTTGATAATTGAATGGACACTGTTTTTCCTGATTCGTAAATGTTTGTGCCAATGTGAGTAAGAAAAGAAAACTCTACAGTGTTCAAACTCAATGGGCTAATCATAAAATCAATCTAACTTCCGAAGTTTCGATGCTCGCAGCTTTTATCTTTCAATTACCACGTAATGCAGGATTCTGGGACTAAGCTAAAGAATAAGATTAAAGCCGGCGATTTTCTTAACAAAGGCGTAACAGAAACAGCTAGTACAGTGAATCAAGTACTGCAGGGCATTCGAATCCAGTTATCTCTTAGTAATGCACAAATGAAGCAATGCACGAACTTAATAACTAAACATGCACGACAGAGCAAGTCTCATTTGGCTTAGTGTGCAACCGAAGAAATCATCGAGTCTTATTCAAACGAAACTAAATCATCGAGTCTTATTCAGCCGAAACTAAACGAGTGGCCGATGAGCGAGTCTCATCAGATTCAGGTCATCATGTCTACTTAAGAAATGCGACAATGTCGATGACCTCCAGATTCAGCACAAGAACAGAATGGGTGCCCGTGAAACTGATATGTTCTCGAGGTATACATGCAGACAACCCAGAATTCCGTAATGATGGTTGGGTCTCTGGGACAGTGAATAAATGTGAGCAAATGCCTCGTGGTTTCGACAAGTTTGGACAAATGGGAAGCCAGGAACGTGGAGCATCAAGTACCTGCGACCCGATACGAGACAGATCACGTCTTTTGCTTCTTTCATCTTCCAACTGGTTAATGTGGAGATCGAACCACTCGACCATATGGTCGCTGTTAAGGGGCCGATTAAGATGTATAAGAGAGTGAGGTACGGAGAACATTCAGTGCATTCCTTCAATAGGAAGCAGGAGTGAAAGGCACACATTAAGATGGCAACAATTGGTAATGGCCCTAGAAACCAATAACGTCTTCTATTCAGGCTAAACAAATGCTTCAAGATTGCTGATCCTCAACCATCTTAGTCCTGTACGCAACAAGTTGAATCTTGTACCAAAACCTTGACGCAATGCTCAAATAATTCATGTCACTCAGGTAAATCCTTCCACGTGGTAATTTTTTGAGATTCGTGGCAAGGACACCAAACCCCTGCACTAGATGAAGGGTTCGATGCAAATCTCCATCCAAACAAGAATGCATTTCATCAATCGCAACAAGTCATGAGTGCTACGAGAACAACAGAGGGCACTTCGGGCGATAAGCTAAATGCTTAAAAATTGACAATTGGACATTCTCAAAAACAGTGGAACCGAAAGGTATCCCCCCGCCTCCTTGGCAGATGGGATAAAAACAAGGCCATATGACTCTAGACTGGAGAAAACAAGGCCATGATACTGAAACATAATTTGATGCGTGCTCTGCTGCGTATGAGCACAATGGGGATTATGGAGGAAGAAGAAACCACAAAAAAGACAGCCCTATATGTTATAATGTGGAGGGGAACATCATTGAGGAGGACCCATATGAACAAGTTTCTACATCTACAAAGGTACAAAATACATTCTATCTTTCTATTCCGAACAGATTTAAAAGCACGTCCATAAGAAGCCAGAGAATAACTTAGCTGACTCCTACAGATTCCTTTGCGCATCAGCATTTTCTTCTCTCGGAGCTGCACCGGGAGTAGGGCCAGGTCCTAATAGCAGTGGCGGTTTACTCTTCTGAGCATCAGACCCCTTATTAGCATCAGCTGCAGCCCATGCTCGCAGAGGTGGTTCAAAGTGGCGGCTGACAACATCAGGCGGAGGCGGCGGCGCATCCTCTCCAGGGAGAACAAGGAGCCCCTTTTTGCGTAGAGATGAAGGTTCATTGTAGCACGCATTCCAGATAGAGTCCACCAGTTGCCTCTCCTCTCTAGCAGCTCCTAGATCATCGGGTGACATCAGGCTGATGCCATTGATACGTTCTTGGAGCAACTGCTTTAGCTTCTCATCGTCCTCAGCTAGTCTGCTGCCAGTCCCGTCCTCCTTGTCTTGCACAAGCTCGAGCAGGCCCCGAAGAGCAGCTTCTCGAACAGCTGAGTCATCACTGGCTACAAGATGCATCATGATGCGCGGAAATCCTAGCTCATTCACAACTTTGCAATCAGAGCCATTCTCATGCAGAAGGTAATGGATCAGGTTCAGTGCTTTCCTGAAGGACAACAAACAAGGTTTTATCAGTCTTGAGAGTCTTCAGCTAATTTAAAGCAGAGACCCACCATTCCCCATTTTTTATCACCATAATGAACCAAACTATATAGTGCGCTACCACTGGACTCATAAGAGAGCACTTACTTGCAGGATGAGAAAGTGGTAATAATACACACGTGGTAATATCACTTACTTTCTCATCGTCCAAGTAAGTGGTAAATGGTCTTACCTTTGAAATCTCACATTGTCTGAACTCAAAGCATCTTTCAATGCCGCGTAACCATTTGCTAGACGAAAAGCAGTGATTCCAGGCTTATTGTGACGAATCAGAGCTGCATCAAGAAGCAAATTAACAAGATAACTAAGATTCTTGCACTGAAAAAACCACTTGTGATATATCTGCAATAAAATATATATTTATATATTTATTTGGCTATAAGAATCGCTCACAGGATATAGCACCAAGTGCTTTTGTACGGACTGTCACATCAGGATCTGACGTAAAATTAGAAAGCAGATATTCTAAGCCATTTGCTTCCATGACTAGTTGTTGACTCCTAGGATTGTTCTGAACTATGGTTGTGACAACATCTGCAGCCTTTGCTCTAATATTCGCGTGTGAATTCTTCAAGTAATTGAGAAGAGGAAGTAAACCGCCAATTGAGTGGAGATCTGTCGCATATACAAAGAAAAGCACATGACAATGCAAAGAAAATTCAGAACGCCACCTTCATAATCTCTTGCAAGAAAAACAACAAGTAATTACCAAACAAGGGACACATAAAAGCAGATGGAGCACGAAGACCGACAGAATAGAACATAAAGCCACAAAGCAGAGACATCACCAGATGAATAGCTTAATAAAGTAATAAAGTGGTACTGAAGAAGAAAGCTAAGTGCAAGAGGAGAAAAGATGGGCAAAACATGAAAAAGGAAACCAAAACTACATAAAAAGGTGAGTGCAAATGTCCATGTACATGTGTACTATCACCACTCTCCACCAGTCAAATAGGATATTCATTGTAAATTATCTACAGGACCTTATTAACAAGAGAAGCCATCCCCCAAGGACATTTCAATCTAAGCACGGTTAAGTAAGTGGAGGTTCATTTGATTCAAATTTCTAAGAAGTGAGGCAACGAGCTTAACATATATAACACTCCAAGAACACTAAAAGGGTGATGAGTTTAACAGATAACACTCCAAGAATACTGAAGGGTGGATAGCTGTGGTTCTTGAGACAAAAGCATGTATAAATGAAGTACTTTAATAGCTGGTACAGTAAAGACTTTTCCAAACAGTGTGGATAAATAAGACGCAGCTGTGTTCAAACCAGCGACTGGAAATATAACTAAAAGACCAAATTACATACTGTGACTGGAAATTTTTCTCTTAAAATTCATATGTCTAGAAATAGGATCATAGTCTAAATAATGTCATGCTGTATAACATTTTTATCTATACGACTTCATTGTAAGTCGCGACTTAGGTGTTTTCTGGAATCTTCAGAGTACACCATAAAAACTTTACTTTTTTTCTTTTGACGCACAATGCCTCAACCTGCTTGGCTGAATTTACAGCTAAGATAATGCTGCTTCAAAGTGCATCATACGACTAATAAAAAAGTTAAGCTACTACTCTGGTGATCGCAACATCTTTGACATAACATCCATTCTATTCTATCTTTCTATTCGAACTTCAACCTACACAACTTAATCTTGTCAACTCACATATATCTTTATTGGCAAATCATCTCACCTATTTAACCTAATCAGGGCCAGGAACTATATCTTTAGTCATACCAAATACCCCAATACACATCCACTATCATTGAAAAACTCGAAAGAGAATCCTACCAATATACAACACTAACGAAAAAATCATCCTCTAAAACCAACAACAGATTTCAGATAATTCCCATCTGTTTTAACCACTTGGGATCTATAATTTGAATGAAAACAAGGAACCAGGGAAGTAAAAATCGTGTAACAAGCAAAGGCCCTTAATGATAAGACCTCTTCATTTGTCATGGTCGGTCAATATTGGAAGCAAGTAACCAATAAGTCTTTAAAAGAAGAAAGCTTGAGTATTACATAGTCAACGATGCCATCAACACCCTAACGAATCAGAATCCAAAAAGTATATGAACCTGTTTCCGCAACTCTAACAATGCGTTGCAGACTACTAAGGCCAAGTTCTACTAACTATACAAGTTGGAGACTTTCTTCCCCAAATTAACCCATTTAGCTTCACGAAGCATAAATTACATTCTATCTCACACATAACAGAACCAGCAGTGTCAATAACAACGATAAACCGTGTGAATCTCAGTGCCCCAAATCTTTCCTACAGGCTCAGACAGAGGAAAAAAGAACACAAGCCAAACCACTTATTCAAATGAAGACCAAGAAACGGTAAAACAAAATCTACCGTTGGCCATGTCGATAGACTCGACGTGCTCCTGCAGCTCATCCAACATATCTGCCAGTAGAGAATAACAGAAGAAGTGAGCCACAGCAAAAAAAAAAAAAAAGGGGGGGCAACGGAACTTCACGAGCAGCCGACACCCCAAAGCTCCACGGCATTACCTTCGATATCACCGGCGGTAACACCTTGAGACTCCAGCACCTGCTCCGGCGTCTGCATCACCAGCGTTATCTCCTTCATCCGCTTGATCACGTCCACGGTCTGGGCCTGCATGGCCTCCACGAACCACCTCCGGTCCTCCTCGCTGCCACAAGCGGTGGGGGGGGTGCCGGAAAACACACAAAAGCACGAAATCATCAAAGGCTACCGAACGCGAAACAAAGCAGCCTTAATCGAGATCGATCCGAACCTCAAGTCGCGGGTGGGGCGGGTGCCGTCGGAGTGGGCGACGCTCCATTTGAAGAGGCCTTGCCAGTTGGGCCCGCCGCCGCCGCCGTCGGACATTGCGGGGACGGTGGTCCTCCGAGGGAGCCGAGGCTACCAGAAACCCTAGGAATCGAGCTCAGCGGTGGCGGTCGAGCTGAGGCGAGGAGAGGAAAACCAGATTGAAAATGAGGATCGAGCGGACTGGATTGGGGGGGAAATATATATACGACTCTCTTTCCGGGATTTCTTCTTCTTTTTTTTTTTTTGGGCGGTGGGGAGGCTGTTCCAGTGATTTCTGTACGCTTCCAGAACCGGAGATGTTTCCCCGTCGTTGCTCAGCTCCCCTCTCTTGTGAAGTTCCCAAAACGAAGTAGCGTGTCCCTCTTTCATTGGGGTGAGGACCGGTTCAGCGTCGAGAGGGGTGTCAATAGGCCGGGTCGGGTAGGGCTTTTTTGATACCCGACCCGAAACATACAGGATCATGCTTGACCCGCCTAGACCCATCGGAGACCCTCTTCACCGGTTCCTACTTATGTTACTGTCGTCAATGACTGGAATTTTTTCACTCCTAAGCAAGACTAACTGGCTTCCAATTACTAATACATCATCATGAGTCGACATTCCAAAGATAAAGCTAGTATAAAAGGGTTGGACGTCGAATTTCTTTTCCCCGTCGATGCAGTGTCGCCTGAAAGTGGATAGACGCAGCGCATTAGTATGATACAAGCTTAATCAATTCAAATTGTGAGAGACAATTCTCATTATACAGAGAGAGAAATTGTTGAAAAATCACTTACCACTAACGAGAAATTGTAGAAATTTCATCCTAAAAAGTAGCATTATGTTAAGCAAGGAGATGGCCAAACAGAAACCCACAGTTCAGTTCATCGACATATAAATATGCAGACAAAATACTAACGGAACAGCGACATGGGAGGCAAATATGTTCTCATGAGCATAGACAAAGATGTGACTTATAATTCAAGCGTATGAATAAATAAATAAATGGGAGGCAAATAGTTAGATGGATACATGATTTAATACTTAAATGCTTCAGCCAATAAAGGTTGGGAGGAGTTCCAAAGAAGTTGGATTAAGTTCCTAATGTGATGTTTAGACTTCAATTGTGCTAGACTTTTCCAACAAATTGTATCAAAGCTGGAGTGTTCCAGAAGATTCAAAAGCAAGATTGCTAAGATTAGTTCATAAGAAATGGGTTAACAAAGATCTAGCACCAGACGTTGCTGAACTAGAAGTGGTAGGTGAGATATCATTAAGTTTGTTGCTAGTAAGGACTAAATTGGCTTTTGTTCACCTTGAGTTTGTCAGAAGTCGATGTTCTCAAGAGGTCACAAGGGAAACAAGAAGATAAGTGCAACAAGAAGGACAAGAAAATTGAAGATTCCATTGAGAAGCTATTTGTTGGTTGAACATAAACCAGCTTGCTGAAGCAGATTGAGTTTGAGGACAAAATGAACGACCCTTGAGACAACCTACAAACTCAATTTGCCCAGACATACTGGGATATTTGTCTTGATATGGCTTAAAAGATGTCGGGTCTGAGGTTAGTGACCAGTAAAATTAAATTTAAAGGGGCGTGCACAAAAGAAAACCTGATTAGTTAAGCATATAACAGAGACCATGTCGATTCATTGCACTTTTTCTTGGATGATTGTATGCATATGATGAGACATATATATCCTATGTAAGCAGTATGAGTTTTTTATGCGCGCGAGTGTGTGAATATATTCCACTAGATCACTTGAGATACGTGTATTTCTTTTGCTGCAAGAGAGAGTATATTTTTAACATGTATGGTAACCATGTGTAAAGCTTCGATTGGGGAATTAAACAAAGCAAACAACCTTGTGTTGGATGCCATAGTTTACCAGCTATTTAAATAGTTTGACCATACTTCTATTAAAACTGTAGTAGTCCAAACACTATCTAGTAAAAATAGGTCCCAAGTTATTTAGAGTCTCGAGGAAAAACTGACAAGTTATCTAAAATGGCAATCTCCAACTTCATCAATCATCTAGAGAAATTGATATCGAGTTTGGCTCTATGGTTATAGTTGGCAACTCTATATTAAATTCACAATGAAAATGAGAATTAACGTATCCATTGAAACATAGAAGGGTATTAATATTCTACAATCATATTTTTTCACCTGACTCAAAGATTTCGAGTTCTTCTAAGTCCTCTTCAATCGAACGTGAAAGTGGCGCGGATCGTAACCAATTTTGAGCACATATAAGAGCCTCCACCATGTTTAGGGTTAAAGAGCTACGAAACACATCAGGCACACGACTTCCTGTGCTAAATGCAGCCTCCGATGCTACATTTGAGACGGGCATGGCCAAAATATCTCGAGTAATGGAAGAACGGATAGGATATCTTGAAGAATTTATTTTCCATCAACTCAAGATATCAAACTCAACGCTATAACGTTCACATCCTTCCTCTAAATACTTGGCCAATTCAGATTTTTCTTCCAAATATTGTTGTCCGATTTCGCTAAGATACATTGCAGTCATAATATCAGCACCAACCACCAGAGACTTTGACACGTTAATCATCCTTGTGCTCTTTAGCCTCAAGTTACTTTGGGGGTATACACCAGTGAGGTATTGCTCGAACAAAGACGTCAGGGATGTTATTATTTTATCTTGTAAAGTTGCCGCTTGCTTGCTTTCATAAATACGATTAATCATCCACTTCACATATTCCCACTGATGCCGCGGGGCAAGTATGCAAGCAATGAATAAAGTAAGATTGATGTTGTTCATATTGCCAAAATACTTATTGAATTTGATCTTCATTCTCTTAGACATTTCTTGTAAAGTCGAGTCCTTATTTTCACAACATCTGTCAATCATGATATAAATCCCATACACATCATTTGCCATATCATTACTAGTGACAAAAGAAGAACCCGAAACTTTTAAAGTCGTATCAAAGAATAACTTCAAAAAAGGAAGAAAGTGACGGGCATACTCTTAATCATCACTAGTGGGCAATCCTTTCACCTTGGAAAGCTCTTCAACAAATTTGCCATCTTAAAATTCCAATGAGCTAAAAGTTGTTTGGAACTTCAAAGCTACTTCCAACATTATATATGTTGAGTTCCAACGAGTGTCGACATCCAAACATACAAAACTCTTGAACTCAATTTTCTCTAGCTCAATACAACTTTTAAACCGTCTCAACCTAGTAGGAGAAGACCTCACATAACGCACGGCCGAACGTATTCTAACAATCGAATCATTAATGTCTTTCAACCCCTCTCTCACAATCAAACTCAATATATGAACACAACACCTCATGTGGAGCAACTCACCTCTCAATACTAGATAATTCCGAGAGTTAAGTCTCTTCTTCAAATATTGAATTCCCAAGTCATTTGAGCTAGCATTATCGAAGGTGATAGAAAAAAATGCTTTCAATCTCCCAATCAATCAAGCATTTCTCAACCGCTTTTCCTATTATCTTGGCAAAATGACCCGAGATTTGACAAAAATTTAATATTTTCTTATGCAACTTCCAATTGGCATCAACAAAATGAGCAGTGAGACACATATAGCTCAAATTTTGACAAGAAGTCCATGTGTCTGTTGTAAGACACACTCTTGGAGATGTCTCCAAGAAATATTTCTTCGACTTTCTTCTTTCATTCGTGTATAAATCATAATATTTGCGCCTCAAAGTGTTGCGCGACGGGATTAAGAAATTTGGCTAGATTTTATTCACAAATCGTTGAAATCCCTCATGCTCTACCCACTTGAAAGGCAATTCATCAAGAATAAACATGATCGCTAATTCTTTTCCACTATCATCTTGGTCAAATTTCCAAGGACCCGAGTCACTTTTTTGCTTTTCTCGACATTTGGATATGGGAATTCCTTACCTCTAGCTAAATGATGATGCATCAAATTGGTCCCTTGACCAATAGCACAACAAATACAGGCCCCACGGTATATACATTCAACCTTTTCTTCATCAGAAAATTGTTTAAAGTGTTCCCATACCGAAGATCTCGTCCTTCTTCGTGTGACACTAGAAGCACTTATCTCAGACATTTAGCAATCCTTATATCTATGATACTTAGAACCTAGAAAGTATTACTATAATCAGAAATGTAGTCCTCAACATACTCTTGACAAATACAAATGGTGTAGTAATCACTACAAAAAAAACTGAATTTTTGCCACGAAAATTTGCGACGAAAAAATTTGTGTCGCAAATTTGTAACAAATTTTCCAACGAATTTTCCAACAAATTCAAAAAAACCCGGTATTTTTCGGCATTTTTTATATTCGTTGGAAATTTTCAACGAATTTTTCAACGAATTAAAAAAAAACCCGGTATTGTTCGGCATTTTTTATATTCGTTGGAAAATTCGTTGGAAATTTCCAACGAATTTTCCAGCGAATTTCAATTTTCCAGGCAATTATTTTAGTGTGTACATTTTTTGTTGGAAAATTCGTTGGAAATTTTCAACGAATTTTCCAACGAATTCAAAAAAACCCATTACTGTTCGGTATTTTTTATATTCGTTGGAAATTTTCAACGAATTTTCCAACGAATTTCAATTTTCCAGGCAATTATTTCAATGTGTACAATTTTCGTTGGAAAATTCGTTGGAAATTTCCAACGAAAAAAAATTCGTTGGAAATTTCCAACGAATTTCAATTTTCCGGGCAATTATTTCAGTGTGTACAATTTTCCAACGAATTTTTTTCGTTGGAAATTTCCAACGAATTTTCCAACGAATTTCAATTTTCCGAGCAATTATTTTAGTGTGTACAATTTTCGTTGCAAAATTCGTGGGAAATTTCCCACGAATTTTGCAACGAAAACCCTACTTCTTCCTTATTCAACATTTTCGCGCTCATTATTCCCACAACTCTCAACTCTCAATTTCCACATTCTCTCTCTCTCTCTCTCTCTCTCTCTCTCTCTCTCTCTCTCTCTCTCTCTCTCTCTCTCCGTCTCCCTCTCGCCTCCTCCCCCGCTCTCCTCTGCTCCGGCTCCGGCATCCCCCCTCCTCCTCCGGTTTTCGCCCCATCTCCCCACGACCCTGCCGCCTTCCCCCCGTCGCCCCCGTCCCCACCGCCGTCTCCCACGTCCGAGGCCCCCGTGACGAGATTGACGTCGCTGGCGTTGGACAAAACGGGAGGATGTTGGAGCCGACCCATCGAAGCGGCAACGCTAGGTTCGGAGGCCAGCGACCGTATGTCGCTGTTAGCCTCCCCGATCACTATCCCGACGCCGGTGTCCGCCTGCGCCTTGATTATCGCAGGATCAGCGCCATATAGCCTGACCTTCCCGATCGTCGTCGACCCCAGGACCCTCGCCATGGACTCCGAATCTAGACTCGATGAGCGAGAAGCTCCGGCTCCGACTCCGGCTCGCCGGCCATGGCGAGCTCGGCCCTCGCCGGCGACGAGGCTGGCCCTCGCCGGCCATGGCGAGGGCCGAGCTAGCCATGGCCGCCGAGCTCGAGCTCGCCTAGATCTGGGCGAGCTCGGGCGAGGGCGATTTTTCGACCCACGATGGAAAAAAAATTTCCACAATTTTCGACCAAAAAAATTTTGTAGTTTCCAATGAAAAAAAATTCATCCGAAAAAAAAATTCGTTTCCAACGAATTTAGCGACGAGTTTTCCAACGAATTTTCCAACGAAAAAATTTTCGTCGCAAATTTCCAACGAAATTTAAAATTTTTTGTTGGAAAATTTTCCGACGACGAATTACCCACGAATTTTTTTTCGTTAGACAACGAATTTTTTCAAATTTTTCGTTGGAAATTTTGTAGGAAAAAATATGTTTTTTTGTAGTGAATGCCTTCTACAGTTCATATACTTGCTAACATATTTACCAACTAGGTTTTAGAGAAGATAAACCATGCAAATCTAAAAAATCTGAAATAGGAAAGTCTTAGGTAAACCATCATCATAGAACTTTCTATTGTTAATTGAACAGAAAAACTCAACAGATTTTGGTAGAAAAAGATTAAATGTTCTGTTATTCCAGGTCACTAAGTTGCTAATCGATGTTAAAAATAAGTACAAGTATACAACAACACAGGACCTTATACCATACTTACTATTTTGGTGATACATCATTATGACAGAGGAAGATTTGGACTTTCTAAAGCTGACAACAGACAACATCCCTATTATTATGCTTGAAATAGGGGAACTAAGTTAATAGCTCTAAGTTTTTATTCAGATGATGCAAGATGGGCATTTGACAAGGCATTATTATCGAAGAAATTGCATCACTGAGGAAAAGGAGAAGAATCAGCCACTTCCAGCATCATTTTTACACTCCCAAGAAAAATAAGTACCAAAGCTGCATCATACCACACTTAAATTTGCAATTGCACCCCCATTGTAACTATCTATTTCAATTCATGTAAGTTAGACCACCCATCTTCACCCAAGGCAAATTTAAGAATAAAATCTACTTCCACTCCTCTACCCACCCCAACAAAGTGGACATACCAAAAGGCAGACCCGCTAAAGTTGCCGAGTAAGATTGTATAAGAGTATGACCATGACCCAAGAAATGGAGAAGTAATGACACGAGAAGCATGCATACCTGGATGGATAGCCAAGTGGTAATTTGGACGAAATGGACGCTAGAGCAGCTAAAACCATTGCCTGGCCATGCAACGAATCAAGTTCAAGCTTTAAATTGCTTCACTGCAAATAGAATGAAGTTCCCATTAGCTATCAAAAAGCACATGAACTAACATCCACTAAATATGACCCCCGAATCGTTACTTATTCCGTTTCAAGTCAAGAACACCACTTCACAAGCAACAAAGACTTGATTATTGTGTCAATTAAAGGCTCCAAAGATTGTTACAACATGAAAGATTAACTTTGAAAGAATGTAAAAACCAAAATGTCAAATCAAATGGTCAAGCATAATGCACCATACAAAAGAAATCAGAACTACTCCAAAATAGAAATTCCCTGGACATTGCCCAAGGCCACTATGATCCTTGGGTTTCAAAAAGCGATAAAGAAGTATGCAATAATTTCCAATTAAAAGGTGACATGAGAGAGAGAGAACACCGGTTCACAAGCAACAAAGACTTGATTACTGTGTCAATTAAAGGCTCCCAAGATTTTTACAACGTGGAAGATTAACTTTGAAAGAATGTAGAAACCAGAATGTCACATCAAATGGTCAAACATAATGCATCATACAAAAGAAATCAGAATTACTCCAAAGTAGAAATTCCCATATGAGAATGAGAGCAATCATATTGCAAATACATCACCTAAAACCAATCACCTTGGTTTCTTACCCATAACGATATGTCAATTGGTTGTAAAAGTAATGTAGACAAATTCTGTATCAATTACAGACACCGAAAAACAATTTTGATCCAACTTCCAGACAATATAGAGAAATATTTAAGGAGAAAAGCTTATTAAAAAATATCTCTACACTCAATAAACAACTAAATGGAAAACAACATGCAAAATAAAAACCACAGAAAAAACACAAAAGAAACTAACCATCTTTCCTATTATCAATTAAAAGCATTTTGAATAACAAACAAGCTTCTTTCCCATGAGAACAGTACCTTCTCAAAAGAAACGGTTTCCCACAAAGCTTTAAGCGTGGTGACCCCAAAAGATGTCAAACCTCCAACACATGTTGGACCAACCTCAGCCAACGTACGTAATGTCAGAGCCGCCTCAATACGTACCTAGCCAAGAGATTTAAGTATAACAATTGGTACCAAGGTAAGCAAAATCGACACTGTCAAGACAAAGTCACACATTTTCACATAATAGAAAGGATAGAAGTACCAAGTAACCCACTCCTCCTCCTCCTCCTCCTCCTCTTCCTGCACTTCCTCTTCACTGCCTTCGCTTCCTTTGCCGCTCAAATCAGCCTTCTCCACTCCTCCGGACACCTCGTCCTCCACCGAATCACTGGCCAAATCCTTCACCGGCCACACAATCGGCCTCCGTACAATGTCCAAGCCCAGCGCCTCCCGGCTCCGGACTTTGCCGCCCCCGGATCCAGTCCTCAGCGGGCAGATAGTTCCACATACATGAGCAGTTGCGACGGCTTTACAGCAAAGATGCAACAGCTTCACGGCGGAGAGATATCGCTCACCTGCTTGTTCGGCTGCTGAGGCTTGTAGAAGAACCTTGAAGCTGTCGTGAAAGGACAAAAGGAAGCGATCGGTTTCGTCGTCGATCGGAGAGAGATCTAGGTTTTTTCTTCACAAAGAGAGATTGGAGACAAAGGGTAGCGCGCGCAAAGAGGGGAGAGAGAAGGGAAGAGAGACTGAGAGAGGGAGATGGGTCGGCCCAGAGTGTCAATGGGTCGGTCCGACCCTACCCCAGCCCTAATAATACCCTAAATTTTAGGGTCATATTCAAAAAAGACTAAAACCCGACCCTAAAATACACTAAATTTTAGGGCCAAGTCGGGCCAGCGAGGTTCAGGCTGGGCTTGCACGGGTTTTGTTAACACCCCTAGTGTCAACCTTAGATTGATCTTGGACACAATCCTAGCCCGATCCCTAGGAGGTCTGGATCGGTTCTTGATTATGGAATCCCTACATCCTGCACTGTGTAGGTTGATCCTTAGTTTTGGAAGTCTAAGACTAGTCCAACTCAGACCAACCACATATATATAATATATATTATATGATTTTGTTTACTGTAAACACTAGAGTCTCCTCCTCTGTTCTCTTCTTGCCGTGTAAATAGAAAATATAAAGAAACTCAGCCCTACTTTGATAAAAAATAAAAACCCTCATTCGCTCATCTCTGCCTCGCTTGCTCGCCTCGGCCTATCGCCTCTCCGACCCGCCAATGTTTGCTCATCGCCTCTCTTTGCTTGCCTCACTCATCTTGCCTCTCTCTTCTGTTCACTCACCTCACCACTCACCTCACGAACTCAACTCAACTAGACAAACATAATTTGTTAAGTATTATGTGTGTTGTTTATTTTGTTTTACGGTGTTCAGAAGTTGAACTGATCATTTAAGAATGAACAAGATATGAAGTTATATAATTTATGGTTTATATTAAGTATTTTGAACTTCTTATAGTTTAATTGTATTTTATGTGTTCATTTTCTTGGTTTGTTACATTTAGCAAGTGTGAATTTATATTATTATCTTGTTTGACATGTACTGTTATTCATAGTTTGATTGGTCAATGTTACATTATTAATGGATATGTAACTTGAAATAATATGTTTGTCTTTTCAAGGAATACAAAAATAAAACAAAAAAAATGATCAATTGATCCCAGGTTGACCCTGGAACCGAACTAGACCTGGTCCTTAGTCCTAGGCTCAATCGGGTCGATCCTTAGTCCCAAAGATTGGGGACCAACACTTACGAATCGGTCCTTTGTTTAGGTGTTAGACCGGCCCAACTCGGACCATGCTCACCCCTACTTTCTTTGGCTTGAAATTATTGATTTTTTTCGAAGTGAAAATGACACAGATGATCTCTGAACTTAGGTTCAATGTGCAATATGGTCCCTAAACTTCTAATTTGTTCAATGCGATCCTTAAATTTTAACTCTAATATGCAATGTCGTCCGTGAACTTTTGATTTTTTTTATTGTGGTCTCTAAATTTTTTGTATGTGTTCAATTTAATCCCTAAATAAAATAATCCAGGGACTAGGTACCATCAATTCGAGGTATAAACTAAAAGTTCAAGGACAACATTGCGCATTAAGGTTAAAGGTGAGGGACCACATTGAACAAATTAAAAATTCAAAAATCACAGTGTGCATTGAACCTAAATTTGGGGACTATTTGTGTAATTGAACCTCTTTTCAAACAAGTGCTTTTACTTTGAATTTATCTCACCAAAGTTTTAAAAAATCCGTGCGAATTTTCTAATCAAGTCCCCAACCGGGTTAATTCAAGCTAAACATGGGACTTGGACCATGTCGATGCACAACGTGGCGAAGATTTTTACACCGTTGACTAGGCTACTATAGAAGAGATTCATACACAATGTTAGCAAAAAATGGTTTCGGATTCTAACCTTTCTACCTCAAAATTACATTTTAATCGCCCAAGTCAGGCGCAGTTGCTTGGAACGTTAGGGGGATTGTAATTTAGGAATTGAAGGTCACCCTTTTATCAACTGTTTTGGTGTCATGTGAGACTAATGATTTGGACTTGACCGATTTGTGGGTTTGTATGGTATTTTAAGGGTTTTAGATAGCCGCATCTCTTTATTCGTACACTGAATTATTTTAAAAAGAATTAATGAGGCAAATTTTCTCCATGATAGCTTGTACACATAGAATGGTTTTCGCATGAGACTCCAATGTGGTCAAAATGGCACATTAAGTCGAATTGAGTGGGATTAGTGTTAAAGGGACTTGGTTAAAAAATATTATATGATTTAAATGGAAAAAGAAATTAGATTTCTCTCGAGATGAAAAATAGAGTTACGTCGGAATCATTTCCTAGTTCTTTACCTCATACTGAATTTCCACGATCTAAAGATCATGGACTTGATGAAGATGAATGTTCTAATAATGAACCTCCTAACTAGCCCTAAAGTTGACCATTTTGAAGAAATCAGTTGCATTTTATAGGCGCGTGAGCAGATTTGATTCTAAAGTGAAAGTTTGGGATTTTCTTAGACAAAAAAAGTTCGGAGAAAAATTGAGATTAAACCTAAAGTTGGGGAGTTTTTAGAAAATTAGGCCCTCTCCCCCTTTCGTGAACCTTTTCTTAATTTTACCCTTCTCCATGTCTTGGGTGCTTATCTCATCCTCCATGGTATTATCTCTACGGCAGCTCGATCAGACACTGTCCCAAGATTTCGTCGCCCGATGGACATATCCAAGGGCAACGCATGAAGCCCGCGAGCTAAGGTTGCAATGGCGGGCGGGTCAAACTTCGAAACTTCTAAGGCTGCCGCATTAAAGCGCCGAGGTAAGCCGTAAGCGGCGTCTCGTCTTCCTACTTGCTTAACTATGCCAAGATTCAGGGCTCACCATGCTGATCATGAAATGATTCAAGAACTCCTCAGACATTTGGCCAAAAGAGGGAGGACAACGTGCGCAACTTTAGCGTCGGGTGCACCACGAATTGTCTTCGTCGCCTTCCGAGTTTCCGCACTGTCCCTTAGATCTTCCATCCCGTCTTAAGATCCTATCGGCATCTCGAAGACGAGCAGCTCGAAGCCTTGCAAGAGCTGCTCGTCTTATGATAAAGTTTCCAAGGCTGCGTCGTACGTAAATCTTCCGCCTTCTTTTTCCAGCTCTTGTTGGCTAACCGGCAAGGAGACCTTCTTGGGCGGGCTCTCGCCGGTGCGCCCCGTCTCGCGCCCTCGTTCCAGGGAGAAGTAGCCTCAACCTCGGCCCGTTGGATTCTGCAGCTCATATCTTCCATCGCAGCAGAAGTCAAGTGGTGTTGGGGCGTTTTGCTCAGCTATCCCAACAAGTTGTCCACTACTTCCTCTTTCAACAGTGAACAGCACGGCATCAACAGGTGGTTGGGTCTGCTCTTTCCTCATTTCCACCAACAAAGGGATTGGTGTTCTTCAGCGTGATCATGATATTGACGGGTGATCTTCCTCATCTGCTCTTTCCCCAAGTTTCTTCGAGAGGATGCACGAGCAGAAATGGTGGATCGAGCAACCCATCCATTGGAAATCTTCGAACGGAAGAGAAACAGCCGCTGCCTTGTGTCGCGGCAACCCCAATTTTTTTTTGTTAATAATGTGAAAATATTCAAAATCGGTACATACGTGACAAATTTACCAAAACTAATTTTTTGATCACAAAAAATTCCAAACTAGTACACTCGCGATAAATATATCTCAAACTAGTACATTTGTGACAAATTTACCATTTGTTAATTTCCATTGAATTGAATTAATACCATGAAAAACCACAAACTTTATACATCTGTGATAAGCATAGGGTAAAACCTGAAACAGGTATGCCCGTTAATTGTCACGTGTCATTCAACTTAGCAATTTAACAGAAAAATTTAATGGAAACTAATTAAGGATAAATTTTTCATAGGTGTACCAACTTGAACAGCTAACTCATTGATCACAAAATTGAGAAATAATTGCGGTGCAAATCATATCAATGATGAGGTGTCACACCCCCGACTCTACAAGTAGCAGGAAAATGACATGGCCGTCCTCCTATCTAAAGGACGCAGCCTCATGCACATAATCGACATTAACACATTTTCAATATAAACATATACATATACGCGTGTGTGTGATGAAACAACAAACTGGTTACATGATTATAGTTCTAAAGTCCACCAAAAATTATATGTATATATATCCAATGGTTGACATATTAAACCCAACAAATGAATTTCCAACATATGTATAAATATCTCTACTTATACCAAAATCCAACTCCTAAAAGTCTATTGCTATTGCTCTTGTCCTATTTCGCCTATAGTTGTAGAACCAGAAAAAGAATTGTGATGAACGGGATGAGCAAATCACCCCTCATGGAGTAGTATAAAAATATCTTCTAAGTAGATCGAGCATTCATTATGCATATTTGTAAACACTTTAGAAACACATTTGTCAAAATCCGGTACATAGTATATGTACAAGATAAGTTGAGTTATATCAGTTCAAAAAACTTTATACATATAAAAAATACCTGTTCAATCAGTAATACCAAAGCAATCAATGATGATCCATTCTATTTATCAATCTAGTGCGCAATAACAAACTATCACACGCTTAACGCCCGTGAAAATGCCTGCCAAGATCACCCACATAGGTATTCACATATGTCAATTGGTGGCTTAGCCCAAATAGACGTCCTGAGAACTGTATGCATAATGATAATCCTTTAATGGGTTTAGATCATAGTGACAAGAGCATAAAACCATCAATACAATCCTACAACTAGTCATAAAATCATTTTAGAATTCATTTCATAAACCAGGATCATAAATCACTATATGTAACCTTTCTCAATTCCTTCCATCAAGAAGAATACATATCATAAAGCATTTTCCAAATCATTTCACAACTATTTAGTTCCCAAAATATTTCAAGAGATGCTTTGTTATGCCATTTTATATAACCAAAAGGTAGTAAATGCTCAATCCAACTATTTAGCTACCTTGTACTACAAATACTTGTAAGAAATAACAGTAAAGTGTATCTTGTTTGATTCTTCACACAGTGTTGGAAGTTCTTGAGCACGACAAAACTCAAAAAGTCGCCCCAAGTCGACCTTCAAATTCGTTAAGATCTCATCAACTTTCTCAACCTCCCAATCATAGATTCTCACATAGAAGAATTTGATCAATTTCAGCTTGTATCGTGGATCCAGGACTACCGCCATCAACACAATTTGCTTTGTAAATATCCCCATGGTAGTGGACCAAATCTTCTTTTATTTTCCTTGACATGGTTCTGAGACATAAATCTGGATCGTTTGCCCGATTATTCACTGCAGAAAGTAGGCTGGCCATTTCACAGTAATACAAGTTGTAAATGGCATACGAGGAGCCGCATAACCTTTTTGTAGTTTCACAAAACTTTCCCAAGAAAATTATTCAGTATCGGGACGTGTTCATTTGAGTGAAATAACTTTTTTTTCCCGAATTGTAATTTTTCGGATAGTCGACGGAAAACCCTTTTCGACGAAAGCAAACACGCACGCTTAAAAGCCAGAAAAATGAATTTTTTTTCTCGATTTATCGCGAGATTCTTTTCCGAGACAAAAGCTAAAAAAAAAAAACATGTGCTTTGCCTTTTGAGAAAGCGAAAATCAATCCATCAACAAAATTAAAAAAAAAGGGGCAATTCGAAAAAAGAGCTTAATGGCCACGCTAACGCCATCCATCTTTATGCCTCCCTATTTCGCTCTCTCTCTCTCTCTCTCTCTCCTCTCTCCTCTCAATCCCCGCAAAATTAGGGTTTGCTTGTCCCCCTCCCTTCCCTTCTCCTTCGATTCGCGATCCCGCAATCCGTCCGCCATTTCCGTCCTCGCCCTCGACCTTTCTCTGAAACCGATTGCTTCTGCATCTCGATCCCTTCGTCTCCAGAATTCGACCCCCAAGATCCGCGCTCTTTTTCTTTGGTTCCCCGGCGAGTCCCCGAGCTTCGGCGCCGGCCGCATCGATGGCGTCCGCGGACTACTCGTACTGGTGCCACCGCTGCAGTCAGGTCGTTCGGGTCGAGGCCCGCGATTCCGGGTCCGTCGCCTGCCCCAGCTGCGGCGGCGGGTTCGTCGAGGAGCTCGGGTCCCCGTCCTCCGCGGCCGCCGCCGCCGGCCTCCCTCCCCACCGCCGGTTCCCCGCGGCCGCCACGCACCCCGGCAGCGGCTCCGATTCGGACCTCGCGCCGCGGCGCAGGAGGAGGAGCGGCAGCGACAGATCCCCTTTTAACCCGGTTATCGTCCTCCGCGGAGCGGCCGACGGCGGCGGCGGCGGCGGCGGCGGCGGCGGCGAGGGGATTGCGGTCGAAGGAGGTAGCAATTACGAGCTGTATTATGATGATGGCTCGGGTTCTGGCTTGCGGCCGTTGCCCGCGAGTATGTCAGATTTCTTGATGGGTTCGGGGTTCGATCGGCTGCTTGATCAGCTGGCTCAATTGGAGATAAATGGGATTAGGAGGTTAGAGAATCCCCCGGCTTCGAAGGCTGCTATTGAGTCTATGCCCGTGGTTAAGATCATGGGGAATCATATAGATGCCGAATCGCATTGCGCGGTTTGTAAGGAAGCTTTTGAGCTTGATGGTGAAGCTAGAGAAATGCCTTGTAAGCACATCTACCATGCTGATTGTATAATGCCCTGGCTTTCGATTAGGAATTCGTGTCCCGTGTGTCGGCATGAATTGGCGAGTGATATACAAAGCAGTGTGAGCAATGTGAATGATAGAGATGGGATTCGAGAGGAGGATTCGGTGGGGTTGACGATATGGAGGCTCCCGCGAGGCGGGTTTGCAGTGGGGAGGTTTACAGGGGGAAGGAGAGCTGCTGAGAGGGAGTTGCCCGTTGTTTACACTGAAATGGATGGTGGTGGGTTCAATGCAGGCGGGGTTCCAAGGAGGATTTCGTGGGACTCAACTAATAGGAGATCGAGAGAGAGGAGTGGGTTGCGCCGGGCATTTCACAGTTTCTTTTCATTCTTTGGGAGGCTTCGAACTTCGTCGCCCAGGTCAGATGCTGATCCTGAACCGGGGTCTACAAGGAGAGGTCACTTAACTGCTGTATTTGGTAGATCCTCACTGAGGCGCGGCCAAGTCTTGTTCTAGCTTAAGGGGAATCAGCTGTCAACTTTTCCCTCATCTTCAAATTAGTCTGCACTTGATGGTGCATTTGGCTGGCTCAATTTGATGCATGGCAAAGGTTGAAAATTTGCACAGTTATTGTAGATAATAACACCAATGGAAGTAGGATGAAGAAACTCTCTTTTGAAGGTCATCTGTTTGAGGAGTAAATTGTGTGAGGGTGCGTTTCCACACAAATTTTGGCCAGAACAAGTAAGAAGTTTCTGATGCAATGCATGTAATGGGCTTTCAGAGGTAGAGAATAGGTCATTGTACATGGCTCCAGCTCTGCCGACAGCTATGTTAGAGGAACTCTATCAGTTTTTATTGGCTTAAATGTTATGAAAGCAATTTTTTACCTTTTCCTCCATTCTAATTTATCGAAGTTCCTGTCCATCTCTTGTGTCCTTTCTAGTTCCATTTAAGATACTATTTGGGTATTCTAACTTAACGCAACTTGATGTTTATTCTCCTAATAGTTGTTTGTATCACTCATCCTGTACAATTTTTGGGCCATTATGAAGATCTTTACGTTGTTCTGCCGTGTTAGTTCCGCACAGAAATTGCCTCGAGTTTAGTTAAGAACTGGGGGCCTCTTTATGTAAGAATGAATGGTCGCCTTTTATAAAATGAATTCTTTTATACGAGTACAACTTATCTACTCTAACTCCTACGAGATGGCTCCCATTAATGGTCAAATGCTTGTGTTATCTACCTTAAGTTGTGTGTTTTTTCATAATTTGATCACGATCTACTTTGATTAACTAACTGCTGTTAGATAGGTCCCATGTATGTTCAATTGCTGCTATGAAATGCTTTTTCAACTAATTGCATTGACTTGGTTTGTGACTAATGATACTGGAACACGATAAGTCATTTGCGTTGGTCTTCTAATTGCTTATCAGTGCTATTAGTAGCTAATTAGCAACTTCATCCTTTACAAGGTATCCTTTCAAATGCTTCATTTTAGTACTTGAGATGATAGTTATCGATTCTTTGGGCAAGAATTCAGAGGTTGCAGTTTAACGGTGTATCTGGGATAAACTAAACACTTTTTCCTTTAGCAATAGAAGGGAAACGTGACTGTGTCCATTGACTTAGAAAGGCAGCCGTGAGAATTTCGTGGTGTTACCGTCACAAGTCTCCATCTGGTAAGCATGTCCACATTCAGAAATAAGCTTGTCATAGAATGTGTTTTCTTTCACCCAGAAAACACTTCATTTGGTGTTTGCTGTGTTCAACTCCTTTAATTAGATATAAATTATTAAATACTGTTGATGAAATTCAGATGCTTTTGCGGTTCTGACTTATTTTGCTTAAGTAATTAACTAAGGTACTGTCAACCAAGAAGAAGCTCTTAGGTACTATGTCTGAGTTGCCTGCATGTACATTTTCATGGCCAGATAATATGCTTATGCAACTACGGGGTTCTTTATGATCTGAATAAAGCATCAAATTCTACACATGAACATTGAAGAAATTTTGCATTGGTGCCCTTTTCTTTCTTTCCTCCTAATTTTATTTATTTGGTCCTAGCACCTCGTTTAGAGGACTGATGAGAAGATCGACAACCTTAAACTTGGGGTTGTGGGCTGATATGTTCCAGATGGTTTAGCCATTAATGCTGCAGACTACTTATTTTAGTCCATAAGTAAAACCTGTCATGTGATTCAAAAATCAGAATTGAACTCTACAATACATTCTTCACTGTCCTTTCCCATTACGTGAGATTGTGGTCTCCCTTAAGCAGTGCATTTGACAATTAATGGAAGGTTGGAAGTATTGCATCTGGCGGTAGCATGGTGCTACTGCAGCTGTTTTGCAGGCAATGCTATCAGGTCAACTCGGCTTATGTAGGTATGTCTTCGAAAAACCACACCATTAGTAGAGTTTCTTCTTCTGCCCCCTTGGTTTCTGTCTTCTGGTTGTAGCCGTCACTAACTTGTGTAATCAGTCTGATTCTTTCCCCGCGTAATCTGCATCTGCTTTTTCCATCCTCTGAAATTTTTCTTACTCCTCTGTTGACTTGGACGTGGATCTTATTCAATGATGTGACTTTTTGAGGAGTTTTGTTTCTCTGATGTGGACCGACATCCTGATTTCCACGGTTGTGTTCATCGCTGCAATTGCATTTTCTGGACTTACTCAAAGCAGTGTACAAATTGCGGGGAGAACTGGAAGTGCTTCTCTTTATTCACAGAGAGACAAGCCCGACTTCGATGCATCCTTCATTTATCATGCTTCTACGAAGAATTTCTTGCATAGGGACAGTGAAATCCTGGAGCAATTATCGTGCTAGCGCTGGTTTGCCCGACAGTAGCTGCCGCCGGAGAGGGAGTTAGGGTGGAATTCGACATTGAGGGCTGGTTTGGTTGCATGATATAAGATATCTGTTCCTGTTGTGACAGCATATTGAATGGATTGTTGGAGCCGCGATCCACGAGGATAGCGCTCTGATGAGAAGGAACGATGTCGTCCGGAGGTTATTTTTACCAGTGCTGATTTTCTATGCGCTTCACCTTGATGACTTGTCTTTTAACATGATTATTCACATTTGACATTTGACTACCGGCATAGAATTTCAATGTTTATGGCATGAGAACCGTTTTTCTCTTGAAAACTTTTTTCAACAATATTATCATTTTTTTCGATAAATTCTAAACATTCCTTAAATACAACATATGTTTAAGAAAAAGTGATTCATCATAAAAAAGATTAATAATGAAAAACCTTAAATTGATACATATGTGATAAATTTACCTCACAAATTTTAAATTGGTATATTTATGATAAATTTACTCTCCGTTAGTTTTCATTAAATTTTATTGTTAAATTACTGAGCTAAATGACACTTGGTAATTGATAGGTGTACCAGTTTTGGGTTTTACCCCTCTCTTTATCATTGATTTATTAATTTATGGTTTTTCGTGATATAACGATGGATAAATTTGTCACAAGTGTAACAGTTGGGGTAAATTTATCACATGTATACTAGTTTAGGATTTTTTGTGGTCAAAAAATTAATTTTGGATAAATTTGTCATAAATATGCAAGTTTGGGATTTTTCATGGTGTTGATCTTATTTTAAAAAAAAAAAGGGGATTGTTAGAGTTTTGGTTTCTTGATTCGATTGTGTTTAGTTAACTCGAAGGGCCCTTATATAAATCATGTTCATGCAAAACTTCTATTCTTTTTTTGTATAGGACTTTGGCCATGATGACGCTAACTTATGTTTCTTTTTCTTTACTGGGAAAAAGCTATAGAAAAATCCAAATTATATTTACTGTGATACATTTATTCTTAATTTTTTGTGACATTAAAAATTCCAAAAGTAATTTATTATGATACATTTACTTTAAACTTCTTTATGTGATATAAAAAACCTCAAATTTGTACCTATATGATACATTTACCCCGTCAATGTTTCATTAGAAAATTTTTCAATAAAAATGACGTCGTTTTTATTTTACTTAAGACACGTGAATGTCATGTCAACACCGTTTGCTTTCTGGCGTTTATGTAGGTAGACTTTTAATATGCTCATTGACGATACTTTGACAGATGATAAATTTTTCAAACAGGTATACGTCCAAAAAAAATTTAGAGTAAATGTGTCATGTTTAATATAGTTTGAGATTGTTTGTGGCTTTTGCTATTCATTATATTGTACACGTATTGAATTTTTTTCTTTGGAATAAATTCTATTAACTTTTTTGTATTGTTTTGAAGGTTTTTATGATAGAGTACAAGAACGAAGAGTACATGTTTAGTTGGAAATTCTCCTTTTTTCCCGACATTTTTTCTCACTTTAAAATAAGATAGATCGAGGAATGATAATAAAGATAAGGGATAAATATCACAAATTATCCATGAACTTTAATCCAGTATATAATATCGTATTTGAACTTTTAATTGTGTAATATGATCCTTCGACATTAGCCTAATTTGTAATGTTATTCTTAGGTTTGTAATTTGTTTAATATCGTCTTTGAACTATTGGTATATGTTTAATGTAAAAGCTCAAGGACCAAGGTTTCCATTGAATATTTGACTAAAGTTTAGTAATCACATTAAATAAATTAAAAGTTTAGAGGCGATATTGCACATTGGATCAAAGTTCAATAATCATAGTAAACAAATCAAAAGTTTAAAGATAATATTGCACATTGGACCAAAGTTTGGAATCATATTTTAGCTATTTCCACTTCCTAAATGACTAATAAATCTATCCCATTCACTGTAACAAGACAAAATTGCCCTCAATCTTTTACTTTCAATTTAAAGTGATTGCCCCACTTCTTATTTCTCTTTTTTTGGTTTTTCTATTTAAGATAGTTATCACAATTAAACATGTTTTGTTTTTTAGTGTATTAAAGAAAAGTGCATTATAAGATATTCCTATAACTTTTTACATCCTTAGTGTAAAATTATCTGGCTAATAGTAAAAAAAAAAAGACATTCTTTTTTTTTTGGGTGAAAAAAAAAAGACATTCTTTCGTATTATATAAAATTGAAAAGTCTCTTTTTCATAATTGATCTTAGGGTTAATACCACGAAAAATCCTAAATAAGTACATCATGACAAATTTACCCTAAATTATTTTTCCAACCACAAAAAATCCTAAACTGGTACATCTGTGACAATTTTGCCACGAACTAATTTTTTTACCATAAAAAACTCCAAACTGATACACCTGTGACAAATTTATCTTCCATTAATTTTCGTTAAATTTTACTGCCAAATTACTAAGCTTGATGACATGTGGTAGTTGACGAATGTACAAGTTTTGGGTTTTACCCCTTTGTTTGTCACAAGTTTATCAATTTGTGATTTTTCGTGATATGAATCGAATTTAACTAACACTAACGAAGGATAAATTTATTACAAATGTACCAGTTTTGAATTTTTAGTGGTCAAAAAATTAGTTTGAGGTAAAATTATTATAAGTGTACCGAGTTGGGGTTTTTTGTGGTTAAAAAATTAGTTCGGGATAAAATTGTCACAAGTGTACTAGTGTAGGATTTTTTATGATAAAAAAAATAGGTCGGGATAAATTTATCACAGATGTACCAGTTTGGGATTTTTGGTGGTTAAAAAATTAATTCAGGATAAAATTATCATAGGTGTAACAGTTTGGGATTTTTCGTGGTATTAACCCTTGATCTCATAACAACTTAACTATCTTTTGCCATCTTATCTCAAAAGCTCGCTTTCTTGGTGAACTTTTTTTTCTAATTTTTTTTAAATTTCATTAGTCTAAAATATATATCAAATCTCTTTATTTAATATATCGAAGAATTCATATTTTTCCTCACTATATTGACAAGATACTTTTATATAGAGCATGTATGACATTAGAGGAATATATATGAATACACTAAAAACCTTATGTACAATGAGGTATTTTGATTTTTTTTGCAAACAGTTCATCGATGATATTGATTTTTTTATCAATAAAAAATATGATATTTCATTGGCATATTAAAAAAAAAAATTCTTACTTTGTGCAATTTTTTGATTTAATTAAATTTCATCTTCTTAATAATTCATCCTTAAATTTGATTGCCGATTGGAGAAAAGAAGCAAATTGCTTGGAAGCTTCCCTATACATGGAAAACCTACTATAAAAGAAACTAAACATATGAAATTCTTTATTATGGTAAGTAAATCCCATGTGGACATAGAAAACCTTAAAAATAAGAGGAAAGTACATAAATTTGGAAACGCCAATTGAGATGGAATGCGAGTTCATCTTTTTGATGAAAATTGGGTGGATTTAGTCTTGCAGCGGTCAAAATGGTAGACAGAGGTTTTGCATATTTGTCAACTCCGACGAAAACAGAGCTGAGAAACGATGGCGAAGTGAATTTGGATTTGATAATTTCTCAGAGCTTGCTTCGTTTAATGGATGGAGAGTGTGTGTCCACTTCCCTTTCTGTTGAATGACAAATTTTACTTTTGACGGATGATTTCGAACGACCATTGAAAGATTCAGGGGGGGATTAGCGTAGAAAAGAGATCACTGTCGTCATTTGTTATCGATTGTTGTTGAGAAAACGAGTGGAAATCTTGCTCCTCCACGTTCGCCTTCCCATCTTCTTGATTCTTGATCCGAGAATCGAAGAAGCGGAGGCGTCCCGTCAGCCACCGTCGCCGGTGCTCCAAGGTGGGAGCATCTGGCGCCGACCCAGAAGCGCTAGAGTCGTCTTTAGTGAAATTCAAGAACGACCCACCAAGCATCGCCGCCGCATCGCGCCCGCCCACCTCTCAAGTTCACTCCTTTTCGCCCCTAGGGAAGGCCCGCGCCGTCGTCTCCGGGGTCGCCGCCGTCTCGCCGCCGTTGGTGCCTCCGGGGGGGATAGGGGGGGCGCAAGATGAAGCGGCGAGGCGGGATCGGGTTCTCCCTCCCCGTCGCCGTCGTCGTCCTCGCGATCGGCTTCCTATACTTCTCCACCGTCTTCGTGTTCATCGACCGCTGGTTCGGCCTCGCCTCCTCCCCGGGCCTCATGAACGCCGCCGCCTTCACCGCCATCGCCCTCATGTGCGCCCTCAACTACGCCGCCTCCGTCTTCACCGACCCGGGTCGGGTCCCTCCCACCTTCGTGCCCGACGTCGAGGATGGCGAGACTCCGATCCACGAGATCAAGCGCAAGGTACGGCTCTGATTGCGTCTTTCCGAAGGTTTCCGCTTATACGATGCTGTTGATTCGGTTCCAAGAATCGCTGGTTTCTTCTTTTCGCCCCCTACAATTCCAGCATTTGATACCTCCATACTCTGATTCGCTCGCATTTAATGGATTTTTAGAGAATGCCATTATATGCATGGGCTGATATGTAGTGCTCTATTTATGGAGGCAATCTGGAGATATGGGCATGATTGTGATTGATATTGTTTTAGTTTTTCGAGATTTCTCTTCCCGGAAAAGGGTTGTAAAACTTGCTACTATCAGATCTTGGTTCGGTGAGATGCTGATGCGATCCCTGTAATAAACATGGAGTGGAGTATTCATTGTGTTGGCAATGTTGATCTATGTAGAATGCTTGTAGACATCGAATTAGTAAAGGGATGCTTCGTCGTGAATATTATGAAGTGCAGTCCTTTTTAGTGGTCTTGGCCATTGCATCCATACGATTCCACAAGACGACAGGGATAGCCTGTTGAAAAGATTCTGGAAGTAATTGTAGTTTGTAAATAGAATGAACATAGGTGTTAACCCGAGAATAATGTGTCCCTGTCTGCTTGTCTTGCTGTAGCCATTGAACTAGCATCAAAGGTGCCATTACTATTATTAGTTAGGTATTGTGCCTGCAATATGGACCATGGTACTCTGAAGACATTATCAGGTGTGCTGGCCATCCTATAACTAACGCAACACCAAGTCTCGCATATTGTCTATCGCAAAATGACTGAAATTGCCTCCTTTGTGAAAATTACGTCGATGCTCTTTATGTGAAGTTTGAATTGTCCACCCATTATGATGCTCGCATAATAATGATACTTTCAGCGATGAAATTTATGATGCCAAAGGGTGTGCTGAATTGCATTTGTAATTACATTTCAGCTTGGGGATCTAGTGTATTTTGCAGAATTTTGGAAGAATCATATATCCTGTGTTTTGTGTTCCACATCTCCCAATTGTTTTCATTTGCTGTTCACTTTGTTGAGGGAATTGTTTGGAATGTCATTTGGTCGTGGCATTAATGTATCCCGATCTAAGGGGTTTGCTCTATAGGAGTTGACAAATTTGATTGTGCACTTGAGTCTCTTCAACTTCTCATCAGTGAGATCATATATTATGCACATTCATGTATGGGGAGTTAAATTCCATTTATGTTGTCTATCTAGTGTTTGTATATTCTCAAGCTTAGTCAGGCCTGATCAATTATCTTGTGTCCCACCAAGCCTGGGTCAGAATTATTATTTGAATGGTATGTCTTCCCTACTGTCCCTTGGTGCCTGGGCTGCAGAACAAAGTTCTCTGTTTGAGGCATTGACTCTATGAATGATGTAGCGCTGAATCTGTGTTGATGCTACTCTTGGTTCATAGGGTAGGCTCGGCATAAATCGCTGGTGCTTGATTCTTGTTTAAGCTGGCTAATTGATCAGTCCTACTTTAAATAATAGACAGAAAGAAGCTAATTGTTAAGGATTTTGCTGTCAAAAAGAACGCAATAAAAAAAAAATTCCATTATGAGGGTGATACTCAAACTTTTTATTAGCTTCTACTTAGTCTCTGAATCCGGAAATTTAAACCAGCAAATTTGTTATTTTGAGGATTTTTGCAGGGTGGAGACTTGAGATATTGCCAAAAGTGTTCCCTCTATAAGCCTCCGCGTGCACATCATTGTCGAGTTTGCAAAAGATGTGTTCTGCGAATGGTATGCATGATGCACGCTATCGTCTGTGGATTAATCTTTTTTATACTATGTTCACTTAGCTAGTGTCACTTGAATGTCAGGATCACCACTGCATTTGGATAAACAATTGTGTTGGCAACGCAAACTACAAGGTGTTCTTTGTATTTGTTGTCTATGCAGTAACAGCATGCATCTATTCACTGGTATGTATGTATTTTCTCGGAGAATTCCTTTGAGTGATTTATGTTATGAGTCCAATTTGCTCTATCCATATGCACTTTGAACCATTGCACAGTTCCTTTTAATGAAGTTCATTCGATTTGATGCATCCATCTATCCTTTTGAGGAGAGGTTTGATTTTGGTTCCACAGTTTGGGACTTTGTGTTCCTAATGCTGGCATGCTTTCGTTAATGAACTTTATCGTGCCTTGTCTATATTCAAGCCACAAAGGACCTCTTTATTTGTGATCTAAGTTAATAGGCTGATCTGTTGGACTAATTTCCAGTTAGAGCAATTGAATGAGATCAGTTATTTATGCTAACCCTTTTGGATGAACATATAGGTCTTGCTTCTAGGTAGTTTGATCAGTGATCCTGAAAAGGATGATCAGCAAAGTGAAGACTCCTCGCAAACCATATATGTAATACACCCGTAACACTTGGTTTGATGCTCCATATATTCTCGAGTCCATTGACTCATAGTCTGCTGTTTACAGGTTATTTCAGGGCTGTTGCTTGTACCTCTGTGCATTGCATTAAGTGTCCTATTGGGTTGGCACATCTACCTTATTTTGCATAACAAGACCACAATTGAGGTTGGTAAAGTCGGCAGAACTATCATCTGTCCATTGTTATTTGCTGATAACTCTCTTCTTTTAGCTCTTATTCTTTTTCGACAGTATCATGAAGGTGTGAGAGCAATGTGGTTGGCAGAGAAGGGAGGGAGTGTCTATAATCATCCATATGATCTTGGTGCCTTCGAAAATTTGACAATGGTAAGAGCAATATACCCTATATTAGTGGTTGGTCAAATTCAACGTCGCCCTTTGACTTGATTCCAGGGCTGAGAATTTTGATACGGTAGAGATAGTAGTACTGCATGGTGAATAAGATATTTCTGAGAGAAATACAAAGGTGAAACAAATGCTATTGGCTCAAACGAACTTAAAGCTTCTCTACGTACACAAGGCTCGATTGCTGCCTTACTTTGAACGATTGCCTGTGTTAGTTTGTACTTTGGGAACTGAGGATGGTTTGTCCTCTCTATTTGTTTTTCCTCCGTCTTGCCTCAAGTGCCTCACATCATTTTGTTTCCTTCAGGTGCTGGGTCCAAACATATTAACCTGGGTATGCCCCACATCTACACACATCGGTTCCGGTCTTCGCTTCCGCACCTCGTATGACGAGTTGGCCACTTCGCCTGATTCGTAGCCTCTTTCGCTTTGTCGGGAACCGACCTCGAGTCATACCACATTCTTTTAACTCACAGATGCAATAGAGCGCTCTCCATTTGATTTAGAGGTTCCTAGACTGTGCGCCCCCGTGGCTTTGCATTCAGGAATTTTCCCACGACTAGCTGCCTGGCTTTCTGATGCCGAAGCTTTATGGCTGCGAGGTTCTCGGGAGGCGTGCAGCAGGTGTAGTCTTTGTAAGATTTGGGTAAAGGTGGGGCAGTTTGGTCTTTCTTTTGGATTTTGTTGTGTCATAGGTTTGTCCTTGCGGGTGGTATAGAGCTCTCGTGCCTGTATGAAATTCGGCTCACAACTGTACAAAAAGGAAGGTATATAAAAGGATCATTCGATTGCCAGATTTCCTTTGTACCACACAGGTTTGGTTAGGAAGTACAGAAACGTGAATGCATTTCCTTGTACGTTGAGAGTTGTAATTGCTTGAAACGGGTTGAAAATAAAGATTCGAGTTCATCACGCACTCGTTTTCTTGTACTTGGTGCGTTCATTCCTGTCAAGAGGAAAATTGTACAAGACCATAAACTTTTTTTTTTTTGCACGTTCGACCTCGACTATTGACTGTTAATCCTTTCAACTTTCATTTTGTTATAGCCGTCAACCCTCGATCTGTTTTTTTCCGTTTGCCTGTGCCTAGGAAGTCATTTTTCGGGAGCGAATTTGCATTTCTTCTTGATTATTTTTCTATTAAACGACTCTCCTGCCTTCATATGTTGAAACGAATGAATGTTCATGCAATAAAAACAGAAAAAATAAGGAAAAAAAAATGTAATGATCATTAGAACAATATTAGGACACAATAATTTGACTTGAAAATAAAGAATAATAAACACTTTTACCCTTAAAAAATCACCTGTTAGATTCGTGCAAACGGAAAAATGGACGGAGAGTTAACGTTTACAACAAAATAATATTTCAAGAAGGTTTGGTGCAAATGTTGGAAGTTGGGAAGCGAATGTGCATCGTGACAGTTCGGAGGGGGTTTTGTATAAAATGCCCCAATAAATATGTACCGCAAGCGGGTACAATGCTACATGGTAAGTAATTATGGCCGCATTTGGTTGGGCTTTTTGGGGAATTTTTTTGAGAAAATACAAAGGATTTTAGGTCAAATGAGTTTTTCAAAATGCATTTGATGATTTGTGTCACGCCCCGAACCCATCGAGAACGCGACACCCTCCACTGGTCGATTCATGCGATATTCCAGGATTATCGCCAACCTCAATTCACTATCAGAGATTTAAATCTTCAGCAGAAATCACAATTCACCCGGACAAATTGAAACTGGGGAAGATCAGGGAGAATAAACATATTTTTCTTTTCTCATTCACATTTACACTATAATACTCACAATCTTACAAACCATAATGTACATGTGCACACCAAACTAACCCTCGAGATCAAGAAAACACCGGTGACCTGACATTACACCCTCAAAAATGGTTCTACACCAAAAACCCATTCCAAACTCTCCTACTAACCCCTAATGCCCTTTGCTCGGCGTCCATTTTGAGTCCGACTCCTCGTTAACTGAATCCGAACTCTCTTGATCAGTCTGTTCCTTTGAAGACTCTGGTTCTGCTTCGATCTCGATCGGGTGATTAATGTTGCTCGACTCGACTGGAACTTCATTTTGATCTTCCTCATACAGTCCATCAAAGAGATTGAACTCGGGTACAAAGTTGGGATCCATATAATGCTCAAATGGAAGAATATACTCCGGTTCCCCCTCAGGTTCCTCAGACTCGTTAGGCTCGTCATGATCATCTTCGGGTTCTACCTCGGGTTCGACCTTAGGTTCTACTTCCATTGACTCCTCCTCGGGAATTGGTTCTAAATCTATATCCATTGGGTCGCTCTCCGCTTGAGATACTTCGGGTTCGGGTTCATGTTCAGCCCCTGATGATACTTGTGCAGCCGACGCCGGATGCATCCCTGACTGGGCTAGGCTAGTCTCTACGCTGGTTAACTCACCGTCAATAGGGGGTATTGCAGACGGGTCCCAATCACCAACTAAATTAAACGGAACATCGAAACCCCTGTCGGGTCCGAATTCATCCCCGTCTGCATCCTGGAAAAACCAAGTAGTATATACATGGGTTTCCCACAAAGGTAGCCCTACCTCTACAAAAATAGCAGTAGTATGCCTAATCCAGGTCACGTTTTCTGGCATAGGGAATTCTGCAACGTCGATCTCGGTGTGCACTGGTACCCCAAAATGCACTGGTGGCGGTGGCGGAGGATTCATGAGTCCTGTCGGGGTTCTGAAATTATTGATTGAAATAACCATGAAAACACTTCTCAATAAGTTCACCCCTAAACTCTACCTAGTCTACCACGTACCTCCAGACAATTATACAAACAACACAATCAGATACGCGCAATCACTAGCAGACACAATTTTCATTACATACATTTATTTCATTCTCATCATTTCTTTTCCACAATTCCTCGTCAGTGACCCGCGTTGAAGTACACGCCTCAGGTACACTGCGACCACTTTTCACAACACTTCAGGGCCTGTGTTAACGTACACGCCTCAGGCCATGTTTCTTGCCCGCATTGAAGTACACGCCTTAGGCTCAACACCTACCACCTACTGCGCAACCCGCGTTGAAGTACACGCCTCAAGACGGCACAATTCCCCGCGTTGAAGTACACACCTCAGGGATTCCCACAATTACACTTTCCAAGCCACGCACAAATTCTCATTCATTTACACGCGCAACAATCACTTGCCACCCAACTGGCCCGTCACACGTGGCCCGTGCACGCAACAATTCACACATATTTTTCATGCTCACTAAGCATCGACACGACCAATTTTTAATAATTAAAACAATCTGGCCCAAGCGTGCACCCAACAGACATAATTTAATCAACCAATTGCACAATCACACATTCAATTTCACCACCACAACCTAATTATATTTCAAACGCACGTAAAACATAGAAATCGTTATTTTTCTCTAACCAAATGGCCTCAAATCGATTCCGATCCTTCACGGGACTTTCTCGCCATAAATTTTTGGTTCTAAAAATCCAACTTGCGTCCCGAACGGCCTATCACAGCCTCATGAACAGTAGTCCACAGCCCACTGTTATCCTCAAATTCTCAATAAAAATTTTCCGAGTTCAATCCTAAGGCCCGCCACATAATCCCACTCCTAAATCATGTAATTCCGCACTTACCCTATACCCAGTTTCACCCAAAATCACCCGTCGATACCCGAAGTCCTAAGTTGGGTTTAGATTGCGACTTACCCGCATTCTAGACTATCGCGGCTAGAACGGAAAGCGGTGGCACTTAATCGGGAACGGCGGCGACGGTGTACGGCTCCCGGCAGGCGGCGATCGGCTTGGGCGGCGACGGCGGGGCTTGGGCGCGGCCGGCAAGGCTCACGGCCACACGGAGAAAAAAAAGAAAGGGAAGAGAGAGAACAGCGGGATGGGGGCGTGAGGCTCGGCGGTGGTGTGGCGGATCGGCGACGGCGGTGGTCCGGCGGGCGTACGGACGGCAGTGATTGGCGAGGGAGAGGGTGACCGGAGGGGGCTTCACGGCAAAGGTGGGGGAATTCACAGTGGAGAGGGGAAGAGAAATGGAAGAGAGAGAAAGATCATTTGGACCTAAATAGTGGCTTTGACCCAAAAATATATAAAGCAAAAATGATCAAAATGCCCTTTGTCCATAAAACTAACCCTGTAATAATTCCCAAGGGCAAATTTGTCACTTTCTCAATTTCTCGTCGAAATCAAATTTTTCTGAAAGATTCGGGCGAGTCCAAAATTGCACGTTACAATCGCAACGTCGTCCTAACGTTCCGTTGTGACTTCCAAATTTCTCCGGTGTCCGATTTGGGCTAAATTAAATAATTAAATTTTATCAAACGCAACTCGAGCGTTTCTCAGGCTAACGGACGGCTTGTTGGGAAAATTCGCATATTCAACCCGTGACTGATACTAAATCGAGTCACGTGCAATTTATTCAAACCGTAACGACTTCGGTTGTCAATAAAATCGCGAGGATCAATTACTAGATCCGTGGGGCACGATCGTTCGGTATAGGTTCAGGATCGTTCGTCAATTCATTTCGTGGTTCAGCGGTATCACCTGTGATCCACTACTGTGACAGTGGCGAAATGACCCCTAACTATCCTCAGATCAGCCAACAGTGGCTCAAAATATCACATCGACGATTTAATGGTCGAAAGTCAATTCACGATCTAATTTCTATTTAGTCGTGCGAATTTAATTCCCCGATTAGCCTTTCTCTAATAGTTAGCATCTTAGGAATAATCAGTTCCGAGCGAGAACAAATTACGAGTACATTCATAAAACTCAGTATTTTATAAATCTCAAATGGACTATTTTTCAGGATGTCACAATTTGTAATTTAAAAGTGCATTGGAAAGCAACTTTGATTTAAAACAGTGTTTGGAAAAATTAAACATTTTAAAGAAATTTTGCTATTTTTTTTAATAAAAAAGCTCAAACCAGCTAAGGGCTCAGGCGATTAGTGGGTGGCCAGTGCTAGATTTGGCTAAATCTAGCTTGCCAGCGACATTGCATGAGGTGGGGGCATTTCGAAAAGTTTAGCGATAATTTAGCGATGGCAAAGTTGGAAGAAAAAATGTATTAGCTTTATGGAAATGCTCAAAAATCCTCCGGACCTGCCTTAAGCTAAAGGCCTTTGGAAATATTGTTGCATCTCTCCAAAACTCTTCCAAAAATTTATCAAACACCATTTGCCTCGGGTCAAGGAAAGTTTTCTCACGCACAACCTACGTCATTCAAGGATCCAGATAAATTTGATCATAGACTCGGTGACCCAATGAGCTTTGTATGAGCTAGCAAGGCTCGAGGCACAATCTAGCCTAGCTTGGACATGCAATCTTCTTTTTTGCTCGAGTATGCTCCTATGGACCTATTTGGGCCCCTTCGGGTCGGGTCATTTTACAAAAAAAGAAAGCCTTAATTTTTTTTTTTTGTATCATTACAGAACTGGACCAACACTTCCGAGACATTAGTCTCGGCCGAGGTCCAAATGTTAAAAGCCTTCAAGGCTCTATCCTGGAAACGGGGCAAAAAGAAAATTTAACTGGAAAATTTTGATGAATTTAAATTTACTTTTGTGAGATAGAAGTATGTCGGGAAATTTAAGCTTCGGGATGGTTTTCCTTGCATTTGCTGCACCTAGGTTTGCTCCCATGCAAAGCTGGAGTGTCGCTGGTGATTACTTCTATGGGGCGGTCATTTCCGACGTGACATGAGAGCAAGACTCGCACTCGACACATATTTTAGTGAAAGAAATCGAATCGTGCACGACTTAACTCAGACACCGACATATCTTCGTCCTTTTTAAATGAAAAAAATTACATAGTTATATTGAAACATTTTTGCAACGACACGAGATGACACGAATAGTCGACGGAAACGTTGTGTGCAAAAACACGAATCCCCCGTATTTCCGTTCCCCTGCCCTTCAGGTCAACTTGCCCTGCTTTTAACTTCTTAGGGGGAGTATGAGAGGATTTCGAAGAGCGGCTTCGAGCTTCGAACGTTCTTTGGATGCAAAAGTAAAGGACGAGCTGGTTCGGATTTTAAATTCTGAAAATGCATCTCCGAGCTTAATAAGAGCTAGAAGAGCTTTACCAAATACCAAAACTATTTTAAACTAAGAATTAATATCACAAAAAAATCCCCAAACTAGTAGACCCGTAACAAATTCACCTCGGACTAATTTTTTGACCGCCAAAAATTTCAAATCGGTACACCTGTGATAAATTTATCTCAAACTAATTTTTTGAGCATAAAAAACTTCAAATCAGTACACTTGTGACAATTTTACCCTCAATTAATTGGATTAATATCACGAATTGTCACAAACTGATAAATTTGTGGCAAACAGAGAGGTAAAATCCTAAACTGACATGCACATTTAACTGCCACGTGTCATCCAATTCAGCAATTTAACGGAAACTAATATAGGATAAATTTATCACGGACGTACTAATTTGTGTTTTTTAGTTTTGGATAAATTTATTATATATATACTAATTTGGGATTTTTTTCTGTATTAACACTTAAACTAAAGACTTTAAGCAGCTTTTTAAAGTTTCCCCAAACTTACATGTGGTATGTTCCTTCATATATATGCATATGATAATAAATATATTTTTTATTTAAATAATTATTTCATCCGATATAATCGATATTTTAAAGAAAATATTTTTAAAATCATATATTTTTCCGAAACGAACCGAAGGGATAATAAGGGTCGGACCCACCAAGCTTCGGACGTGGCGCAACGGCACGTGGAGACGAGATGGCCCCGCCATGGTCTCTCCCCTCCCCTCCCCGCCGCGCGCTGCGTGCACGTGGCGCCACGCGCGGTTGTCAGCGGATCGCGGCGACTGGTCAGCCGGCGCACGCCACGCGCGCACCCGCCACAACCCCGCGCGTCTGGCCCTTGTACCCACGGAACCAAGATTGGCCCACAAAAGGTATAGCGCAGGCGAACCTCGGATAAACTGCAAAGGTGAAACAGCTCCAATGTCCTCTCTCTCTCTCTCCCTCTCTCACTCTCGCTCGCCTCTCTGCTTCGACATGGATCACCAAGACGGCGAGAACCCATCCGAGATCAACAGGTTCGAATGCCGATGCCTCCTTTGTTTCCTGGGTCTGTCTTTCTTGGCTCGATACTTTCGCTGCCTCGTTGTTTGTCATGTCGATCGAGTCCGGCAGCTCTTGTTCTGCCGAAATTCGCTTGAAGAAAAGATCGATGGGGGTCTTTTCTGCGCGCGTCTCGTTAGCTTTGGATGGTGTTTCGGAGATGGGGTCGAGTTATCTGGTGGGGTTGGACTTTTAGGGAGCCGAACAAGAATTGGAGGGTTGCCGTCAGGTTTGTGGGAGCTGGTGTTAACCGAGAAAGAGCAGATTCGGGGGCTGACTTCTGAGAGAGCCTGTTTTGCTCTCTTTCCAGGATTAGGCTAGCATGATGGAACTGAGAAAAATGCTTGCGACATGGAAGGAGGGCTGCAAAAAGTGCCGGGTCTTTTTGGTGCTGATGAGGTGATGTGAGTTATCAGGAGTGTATGCTTGTTTCTCGTGGAAATGTGTTTCTTTTTTGTTGGAGAGCGGAGGCTGTGAATTGAGGTTAGATCTTGCGCATAAGTTGAAGTGCTCCGCCTCTGATTTTCGCGTCTGGGTTATCTTTTCGTCGTTTCTGCTCCCCCGATTCATGATGCCAAAAGTAATAAGACAGATCTTGCGTCGTGGTACTCTGAATGGCTTGGGCTTTTAGAGACACGGTAACACACTCAACTCTATGGCCTGGGTCGATATAGAGATTGAGGTCTAGAATTTGATTCTTCACCCCCCCTTTTCGCCCAATTACGACGTATACCTTCTTTTATGTACCCTGGGTTTTGACAATTCATCGCTCATGGGGCATGCATATTGGGTTTGCATGCTCGGGGGAATTTTTTTATCGTATCAAACTTCACATGAGGGAAGTCTTATGCTATAATATGTGCTCCACGCCGTGCTTTGATAACGTAAGTTTCTTTACAGAAGATTGGTTGTTACCCTTAACTCTAAGTACATGGCCCTTTTGTGGGTGTATTTATCTGTTAGTCAGAGAAAGAAGATTTCCACTTTACTCCTTAGAATTGAGATTGTTCTTCACCAAGCGCCTTTAGCATTTCCAATGATTTGCTCCGATCTTGAATAAATCAGGCCCCAAAAATTGTTGTCCTTAATCGAACGTTCCTTCCGAAACGCGCGATATGTTTAAACTTTAGGTGGTGGCTTGTGTTCAAATGGCTTCGCCTTTGGTCTCATTTCCAGAGCACATATGGAAATAATTGAGAAAACAAAAGATAACAGAACTCATATAGTGTTCCTATAAAGATTCTTTTCTCCTGATTATCTAATGAAAACATCAAAGCAATTTCTTGTGAGCTCTGCTCTCGTTCTTAACCTTTTTCATATCCATTGTCGAAAGATGCATGATCCATCTATGCCCTGTGAAGTGAAAAAATGACCCACTGCTTCATGTCTGAAGGGTCGTAAATAAGTCATCTTGAATCGATGGATTCATTGTAAGATCCTTCTATGATATAATGCATTTTTATTACAATTTTATCAAGCTTTCACATTCCCTTAGCACTCGATAAGAACTTCTGTTTTTGTCTATATAGGAAAAGAAAGTTGCAGCCTGAGCTCTTGGTTCTGCCTCTGCCAAAGCACCAATGCTGGGATCGAGGCACTATTCATTTCTCTACATTCAATAAGCACCTGGAAAAAGATGACATCTCTAGAGTCGCAATCAAGGGAAATGTGGACGCAGGTGCTAGCAATGATGGATCGAGACCTGAATCAGAAAAGGATAGTAACAGCTTTGTGGAAAATTCCGATTCCACTATGTCATTGTATGTAATAGGTAACTGTGAAACCGAGTCCGCCTCAATATCCAACAGGCATTCAGCATCGTCCACGAGTTACCGGTGTGCGAATTCAGAGAATTCATCTTATTCATCGCGTTGCATGATGATGCTGGATAAAGAGGATGGTAAAGATAATCTAGTGCTAGGTCGTCAAGACGTCATTCCTCTCAGTCGCGACAGTCAATTACGAGTACAAGAGATCCTGGAGGAGCATCTCCTTGAATTTGGAAACCATGCGGATCACATATGCTGGGAAGAGGGAAAGGACTGTATGGACCAATTCCCTGATGATGAAACCGAAGATATCATCTACTCCAATGGGGGGCCTTCTAATAAATTTGTCCTTTCCTCTGGAAGATGGATCGTGAACCAAGGTATGGTTTCTTGTTGAGTGTTGCGTCAATGTAGAAACAGCCCTCCTCACTCCGCGCCTTTTCCAATTTCGTCCTTGATTCTGCTAATATCCAACTGGTGGCTTGGTATATTCTCGATGTTTTGGTCGCTGACTTCTCTTTTGTTATTTCATTGCAGAAGCCCAACATGGTACGAGAAGACCGACAATAGACCAAGAGTTTGAGCAGTACTTCTCCACGCTCATGCTGTAGCAGGGCATTGCCAGAAATAGGTGACAAAAGTAGATATTACTAATATCAGCTTCCTGGATAATCGCCCTGTACTCTGCCGTAGGTATGGAGGTTATAAATCAGTCTTGCCTTACTTTTCGGTTGTTGCATACTCTATAATAAATATAATCGCTAGCAAATCTTGAGTGAACATCGTTGATGATATATTTACCTAGTTTTTGGTTGGGATGTACGTGCATACTTGTGTGTTAGCTAGTAAATACAAGGTAGTCTACACGCTTCCCGCTCCCGAATGCCCCCCTCTTGATATCGCTTGTGTATTATTTTCACTTTCCTCGGTCAAAGATTGCGTCAGATCTCCTAAGAGTGCTTACGTGTATACATGATTCAATTGGATAGATGTTTTAGAGAATTTTGATTAGGTATGTTGTCGAACCAGTATTTTAAGGAAGACTTGCCCTCTCCCTAACTCCTTGAAATTGAAAGGAGCTGTAAACCAGTAAACCGTGGTGACTTAATTACCAGATAAATGACGAGATCGCCATGTCACTTTTGCTTTTCTTGTCGCCCACGAATATAAGATGAGTTGACAGGTTATTTACCTATCAAAAGAGCAACAGGGAGGGTTGAGATACAAGTTTATTCATGCCGTTTTGATCCGTCCAGCTTATGGGGTTTTCATCATTCGCATTAAATTGACTCTCCTTACCTAGTGTTTTGTTCTTTAGAAAGTGTAAACTCGGACGGAGCGTTTAAACAAGTGAAATCTTCGCGCAAAGTAGTTGGTATGCAATATTTAAAAGGACTTTGCATTATCATATCAACGGACTCCCGGTTGTATTTTCTAGTGTCCGTGTCTATAATTATTCTTCTTCTATTGCCTCTGTATCTCTTCTTGATTATCAGGACAATCTTCTCTTTTCGTTTCATCAAGCGGAATTACAGAAAAAAGAAAGAAAAATCAAGTAGTGATCGAGGCCAATCTAATAGGGAAAGAGTAATAGAAGCAATCGCCACCTGGCACTTGCCAATATGTAACAAGCCACCAAATTTGTGTCAAATGATTAGTCTCTCTCGCGCGCAGGTCGCTGTTAACATGGTACGTTTGAGTAGTAAGTGAATGCAGAGTTGGACTGTTGCTTGCAATGAACGTCGATTAGAAGCGAAATGATCATGAGATGGACAGAAATCTCGTCAAGACAAAACCACATTTGGTGGTTGAGGATTAAGATTGATCAAAGAGATTATTCACATAATCGACCGCTTTCAAGTTCGCTTTCGAGCTGTCATACTCTCTTTCTCAACCAACATTGAAGGAAAAGGCAGGGTCATATCAAGCATGACACGAAAGAATTAAGTTAACAAACGATACATGATGACCAAAAAAGACAGAAAGAAAGAACACTTGGCGAAGAAAATTTTCATTTTTGCGGTGGCTCATCGTCCCAGGTCACGGCCAAAGTCAGCATTTCGGAAGATCGGACGGTGGCGGCGGTAACTTCTGATTGGGCTGCGGTCCGTCGAGGACTACCCATGCCATCCTCAGACCCCAGCTGGTGTGCACGTCCAAATGACAGTGCATGAACCATACCCCTGTTTCAATTCAAACATATATTATATGGTTTTTTTTTTTATGATTTAGGGGCACAACCTATGTAAAACCCGGTGAGCCTCATGAACAAATAAAGTTTAGGCTCTGACTCAGAGCAGTTTATACATAATTGATGAGAATTGAACAAGGAACCTTCCATTCTGAACCTGGAAATCTCTTAATGCCCTAACTAACTGTGCGGTCCCTGAGAGTTCATTAGTGACCAATATTTGAAAACCTACTAAAACTATTATTATTCTATTATTGAAATTATTTGAGAGGATTTAGTAATGACAAGTTGAAGCCGAGAGCAATTCAATTGGATATTATTTTTTTTTGGTTAACCTAGGGAACCCCTGCACGGTCGACAGCCGGGGAGTAAACCCTGGGGGCGACACGTGCTAGCCACCACACACGTGCCACCGGTTAAGTCACCCTGCGGCGTCCGGAATTCGAACACTCAACCTTTTACGAGAGGAAGAGTGCGCACTCCAGTAGTGCCACCCAGGCGGGTGGTTCAATTGGATATTTTTATTGCTCCATAATACTAAAATTCGATGGACAGTAAGATATATTCGCTGTACTGCACACTTGTAATAGTATTATGTACCTGGGTTGTCTGCTAGGAAACGAATGGCCGCCCATCCTCCCGCCGGAACACCGAACGTGTTCCTCTCGACCGGATCCACCAAATTGAATTTGGCTGGGTCTTTATTCGGGTCGTAGTTCCCGAACCCTTGCCCGACAATGAAGAAGTTGAACCCATGCAGATGAAGTGAGTGGCTCTCCGCGCCGAGGATGGTCGTGTCCTGCAACACTACCTCTACGCTCGCGTTGAATGCCAACTGCACTGTCTTCGTGGCGTTGGTCACCATGGTATTGTTCGGCGGCATCCCCGTGTAGTTGAACTGCACGGGCGGGTTGGCAGGGAAATCCGTGGTGTACACGCCATTGGACTGGCCGGAGAAGTGAGCCTGCAGGAGAGCGATGGACGGCAACACAAATGACATGTTGTTGATCGATGCGGCGAATTTCGTGCCATTTGGTCCTTGACACGTCGTGTTTTTCGGGCACGGCATAGTCCCGAGGCCAACGGTGAAGTAGAATTTTCTGTCGACCTTTTGTGGAACGTTGGCGGGAAACTTAGCGTTGGCCAAGCTACGCAATTGTCGTGTGAAGTTGGTGACGAAAGCGGTGCTGTTTATGGGAGGGAGAGTTGGTTTATATAGGGGGAGCTTCTTGAGTGACTGGTAATTAGAGCTTGTCGGGCGTTGGTACTCAAGGATTCCGGCGACGGTGGAATTGTCGAAAGTGCCCAGGCCGGTGAAATAGGGCCACGCTTCCATGAGGAAGGTGGAGTTGGGAAAGTCGGGTTTGGTCTTGAGGAGGACGTTCATGGTTTGGCCCGGGGTTATGAGCAGGCTGTCCGCGGAAAAGGGCTTGACGTACACGGCGTCAGCCTCGACGACGGTGACGGTGTGGTTGGCTATGCTGAAGAAGAGCTCGTCGTTGAGTGCAGCGTTGATCAGCCGGAGGAGGTATGTCTTCCCAGGTTTCACCTTCAACTTGAACGTATCTGCTGGACAGGTTTCAAAGCAGAGTAAGGTCTAGTGCTCGCCTAGCGAAATAATATTGTATATGAAATATGATAGGATTAATTTACCCAATTTAATGCAGGAAATTAGAGAAAACCTTTGATTTTTTTTTTGGTTGGGTCGGCAACGGTGAATCATATTACTTAGGTGATTTGTATAATTATTAAAGTGAATCTAGATCAAACTTTCTAACATAACATCAGGAAGCAAAAGATGCCGCAACATCAAAGCCATATTTCCGGTGATAACAATGTTGATTCAAGCAAACATTTTAGGTTGTAATATGATTATTAGCACAGTAAAATGTAATTAAACACAACATAGCAACCACTTTGTGGATATAAGATTTGTGTTTTTTCGGATATGTTGTCAAGTATAAGTTAAATTTCACAATAAATATGAGGGTAGTAGGATTAAAGTAATCCTAGCTTTTGGCCCCTACACAGAAATTGTTGTACATGAGTTATGACAACTTACAACAGAGATTATACCGAATGTTGGACTCATTACATAAATCGGTGCAGTAGACCAAACCAAGTAAGCACAAAGAAGGATTAGTGTAGATGACAAATTATTAGTTGAACAGAGTTCGTTCATCTGAACCGTTGAGTCTGGTGGGTCTCACAGTTAAAGCAAAGGGACCTCATCAGATTGAATGGTTTGGATATATTGAGGCGCATGCATATGATGCAGCCAAAAAGCTCTTGTTCATATGATCCGTCGGTTTCGAGCATGCGATGATCTAACGGGTCAAAGTCTAGGGAATGATACCATATGTTATCAAACAGTTCTTGGCCACAAAGGCTTGACTAACGCATATGCATTGGGTGGTACCTTTAGAGGAGCAATTGTACAAGGGTCCTGGAAGGCCATTGATGGTGTAGGCATCGGAGACATTGGGGCCTCCTCCGGTCTGAAGAGCTTCGGCGATGACCGCTTCTGGGTCAGCATTAAACCACTCTCCTATATATAATAACAAGAGATATAAGCTTGATCAAATGAACCATATAGTGTACGTATCAGGTGCAAGATTCATTGCACATGTTTCAGTCATCTTTACACAATTTGCGGAAACAGTTTTCTCCATTGACGACGGACAGAATGAAAACTCTTTCATGTACGACGTCCGAATGGCTCACCGAACATTATGGGGACTTCCTTGTAGGGTTTCTCGAACGGGTAGGACTCGTTCCGCCTGGGGAGGATGATGATGGGGCCGTAGATGCTCGATCTTAGCCACGAGATGTGCGCGTGCCACAGCAGTGTTCCTCTCTGGCCAGTGAGGGTGAAGTTGTAGGTGAAGCTCTGGTTGGTCTGTATGGGACACTGGGTTACGTAAGCCGGTCCGTCCGCCCATCCCGTCCCCAGTTGCCGAACCCCGTGCCTGCCGTCACCATGATCAACACACACCCGACTTCTTTTAGTAATTGTTTAAATTGCACTTCCTATAGAATGACAGTAGCACATTAATTGTTTTTGTGCATTAATCTTGTGTACAAGCACATTCTGACTACGACATGTCGTAGGTTCCACTTTAATTCTCTGTCGAACTATCGGTTTCGTACTGTTTGCTTGCTTTCACGAACTCTTTAATAGAGTAAAAATATAAGACAATTGCACACGGAGTTCCCGAAAGTGAAAGAAGATGCATTGTTTTCAACAACATTCCAATGTTTTTTGAGAGCGTAAATTGATGAATTTAGTTGCACTCCACTTCCTCATACCAGTGAATCGTGACGTTGTTGGCGACATGGTTCACCACCTTGATGAGGACCCGGTCGCCTTCCCTCGCCACGAGGGGCGGCCCCGGAACCTGCTTGTTCACGCTCAACACACTTCTCGTGTGGCACAGCCTCGTCATGTTGTGGGAGTCGATCTACAAAGCCATCATCATTCGAGAAGTTCGGTGTAAGGACCACCAGCTCGACCATGAATCCGAAGAATAACCTCAACCCACAAATTATAGAACTACAAAGTGACTAACAAATGTACGTACATTGAAGGTGTAGTGCCTCGTTTTGCCATCTGCCAACTTTAGAAACCCTAGTAACAAGGTACAAAAGATGAAGAGCTGGTTCTGGAAGCCCATCTCTCCAATTTGGTGAAGATTATAGCTGTAAGAAGTAACAAGGATAAGCTGGCCAAACGCAAGTGACGAGGTACGTGGACCATCAAGTTGCGAGGCATTTGAAGAACGAGGGTCGATTATATAGTGGGGGAAGGATGATTAGGTGGGATATGACAATAGAAAAATAGTGATGGGTTTTCACATGGGTAGTCTGATCTGTCCGACGGCGTTCACCCTTCTCTGATCCGCAATTGCTGTTGGTCGTGCTGAATTTTAGAGTGTTGCCAAAGTAAGAAGTTTCCTTTCACTGTCCGATTGCTACATGGACCGTTCCATGTCTACTCATTCTAGAGAACGTTCGAGTGCAATGCATGTATAACGCACCTCATAGTTTATAGGGGCTGGAATATGCCTAGGGCTCGATTGTCTTCGAGGCGGCGTTGGAGTCCTCCACTCGGTTTCACTGCCACCGTCACCACCACCGTCTGGCTCTGCCATTGCGCACTGGCATCTCGAACTCCACCATTACCACAATCGAGGTTATCGAAATCGAGATTGTACATGGGATAGCTCGGAGTGGTAGTTAAGAATCTAGAAACTTTCAAAACAATATGAAAATAAGATATATGTGCGGAATTGACATATTAAATGCTATGATTTTTATGAGATTTAGACTTCAATGAATTGGCGATGTGGAGCAATATGATCTCCACAAATAATACTACAAGGCGAAGTCCTTTTCTTTATGCCAAAGTCTCCACACTATCTATATCAAATTCTTATACATATTGCATGATCCTAGATAAGAGCTTGCCACAAAACATTAACTAATTAAGATGGATAGGATGATCGCACTAAAAGTGTCAAAGTTTCGTATGGCGCTCACTTGGGCGTCAAAAGATTTTTTTTAGATGACTTAAGTGCTAATTTCAACTTGGGTGCTGGAAATCCTACGTGGCCATATTTTTTTTAATTTTTCCGATGACACGGCTCACTAGCATGCTTAGTCAGCATATATACCCCTAAACGACGTCGTCTATATGTTTTGCCCAAAACCCGAATAATTTTCCCAAATTCGATACCCTAATTTTATATTCCCCCAAAACCACAATCTTTCCCTCCAAAACGGCAGGAATCCCCAAGCACCGAATCTTAGTGGGGACTTCAATCGATCGGATCCAGCACACTAAAAAATGACGACTTGATTGCTCCCCGACCGGAAGACCCTCCTCCATGTCGACTTCGGACAATGAAGATGAAAGCCTGGCCAATTTCCTCGAGTCCAAGATCATATCCGAGGTAAAAATCCGACCTTCGTTCATTTTAACTTGCCTCGATTTTCGACTTTTTTTTCCTCAACTTCAATTTTTAAAGTAATTTGATTTGATCTCCATTCTTTTCCCTAGGAAAACGTTGATGCCGCCGAGCTGGAAGCGAAACGGAAGCGTTTGGGAGAGGAAGAAGTGCAGGAGGAGAGACCAGGCGATGGAAGAAGCAATGGCAAAAACGCGAAGTGCTGATAATCTGATGAGGCGCCCGACGGTGGAGAGGCGCAAGAGAGGGAGGAAATTGGAGTGAGAGAGAAAGAGAGAGAATGAGAGTGAAAGATATTAAATTGCTTTAGTACGGTGGCGTTTTGTGATTAAAGGCCACCTCGTCGTTCAGGTGAACCTTTATTTTTTTTTAATGAAAAGCCACCTAGACATTAACATTTAATTAAAAAAGTCAAGCAATATTTTTGATCGGAATTTGTCGCTAAAGGTATTTAAGTGATCATTTATTTTCTGATTTGTTACTTAAGTGAGCTGGCGAAAACTTTTGACACTAAAGTGAGTGTCGTACTAAACTGTTGGCACTTTTAGTATCCTTATGTCCTAGATGATGTTAGAATATTTAAATAATAAATTACACAATTATCTAATATCTTAAGTTTTTAAAACAATTGACAATGGTTTCACAAAATCTCACATGATATTAGAGTAGGAGGTCTTGAATTCAAATCTTTCCAGATGCATGTCAACGTTCAGTACTAGGCAAAAGGATTAGACTAAGCTTGGAAATATTTCATTGGGAAGGCAAATAGGGGCTTGGAATGAATTGAACTCAGGACCTCCTGTTTTGATATTATGTGAGATTTTGTGGGACCACTATCACGTTTTAGGCTTAGGCCAAAAGTCCAGCGTGCGCGGGTGGGGAATGTTAGAATATTTAGATAATAAATCACACTTTGACAGTAGTCCAAAAAAATCTCATAGATGGACCCTATGTAAAATTTATTTTCAGGATTCACATCTAAAATTTTATAACAATCACGATGACAACCCATATTGCCGCTGCCGCCGTTCTACCAATAGCAGTGACGGCGACAACAAATCGAATGAAGAATAAAAATAATGATACTTATAGCATTTTAACGCCTTTATTAAAATCTTTTTAACGCAATTCATTTATGAGATTGGAAGGCCTTCGTTTTTCTTGATTTTGAAAAACCCCGTTTTCTAGATCCCCTTCTCTCTCTCTCTCTCTCTCTCTCTCTCTCTCTCTCTCTCTCTCTCTCTCTCTCTCTCTCTCTCTCTGTGGTTGAACCATTAAGCAAACAAAAGCCAACTGGTCAGTACTTTGCAACAGCATGGTGAATCCTCCCAAAACTCACCATAAAAAAACGAGATGTAGTAGTTGAGGAACTGACCTCCCTCAACCATTAAGCAAACAAAAGCCAACTGGTCAGTGGCCAGTACTTTGCAACAGCATGGTGAATCCTCCCAAAACTCACCATGAAAAAGCGAGATGCAGTAGTTGAGGAACTGACCTCCTTTCCCACGGTATATTTCCGTTCATTCTACTTAACTTGGGCTCAAATTCATGGCGGTTATCTTGGAGATTAAGTAATGGTGCATGAGACTCTAAACCGTATGACTGGCTCTTTGCTGATAACCTAGTAATGCTAGATTATGACCCCCTACATGTTCTCTTTCAACGAACAGTTCTAACACCTCTCTCCCCTCCCTCCCCCCCCCCCCCCCCCCCCCCCACCCACACACACACACACACACCAAACAATTTCACCGACCAAGTAATGTTGGGTACGAAGATTCGATATTCCTTTTCCTTAGACATCCCGTGTTTAGTGTTTATCACCGTTGATATGAGTAGCCAAGTACTAGTTGAAGATAAAGCTCCCATCTCAACGTTATTACATATGAACATGTGTAGAACGAATGTTGTTCAAACTATCTACCCAGTATTTATTGTGGTTATAAACATAAATGGACTCTTTAGAGGATGACCATTTGCTTGGATACGTAAGAAAGTACTTGGGATTAGAGGGCTGACCAAAGTTAACCAAACTAAGCCTAGTTAACATTTCAAGTTCTTTTACTTCGACACTGAATAATTAAAATAGAAGAGTGGTCTGATATTATGCATGTAAGTTTGAATCCAATGTCCGTTGGTGAGACGATGTTCGCCATGTTAAATTTAAGATATGCAAGTTGCTGAATGCGTGCTAGTTCTGTGGACTTGAGAATGAGATATCAACCTACATGCGCTCCTGCATTCGGCAAATCGAGACCTCGTGCTTTTATGTGATAATTTTGCTGGTCTTATATATGCATCATTGGCCAAAATCAGATATGCAGCTGCTAGTATGCTTAGGTGACAATTTTATTAGTCATAGTTTCAGGTGACAATTTTAGTGGTCATAGTTTCATTCATCGAGCTGAGGAGGCAAAAAATATGGAAACTTTTGCGATGACAATTCTGTAGTTGATATCTGAGGCTTTGACGGATCGTGTTGGATTATGTGTTGAATGGTGAACAGAGACATGTACATTTCTTGGTTCGAGTTGGTGAAGTTGCCTTTCGCCAGCTCGTTGGGAGACAAGGATGCTTCATCCTCTCTTCACTGCCACTTCCGAAAACGACCCGTCATGTCCTTAACGTTGAGAGAGTTTTCTTGTATACACTCGGTGCATATGAGACCATTTCATCTCAACCATCATAGTATGTGGATCCCATGTGATGTCCTCAATAGTTACCGGCGGGGATAAAATTGGTTCCCATGCTTTGGGACTTAATAAAATGAGAATAATGGTCGAACGATCGAATTGCTTGAGTTGGATATTACATCCATGGCCTTATTTATAGACCTCGAGCAAAATGAAAGAAAATTCAGTATAATATTCGATATGATGACTCTAGACACATATCTGACTGGGCACAAGATGTGCATAATTTCTAAATATCGAGAAAATTACAAAAAAAGTTCTCAACTTAATGTATTTATACCAATTCAATCATAAATCTTTTAACGATTTATCAGTCTAAAATTTAGATGATTTTCCAATTTAATTTTTCCGACTAATTTTGATTGAATATCGCTGATGTGACAGTCTAGTTAACACCAGCCGTCCTACGTGGCACGATTAGAACTACCGTGGATAATTTTTAAAAATTTTTCTAAATTTTTTTACTATTTTTCTTTTTTTCTTCCATTTTCTTTTTCTAACCCTAGGTCAACAAGGTTGCCAGCCCCAGCAACCCTTGCTTGGTCTGGACAAAGGGCTGCGACCCTCCCCTGTTTACCGATGAGGGCCTTAGTGGCTTGTGGCTGGCAAGGGCCGTGACACGCTCGCCTTGACTAGGCAAGGGCGACCATCACCCAGATCTAACGAGGGTCGACCTCGCTTGGAGTCAGCAAGGGCGTGGAGGCCCTTGCCTGCACAAGGTTGTGAAAAAAAAAGAAGAAAAAAAGTTTAATTTTTTAAAAATTACAAAAATTGCCCACGTCAACACTAACCGTGCCACGTAAGACGATTGGCGCTGATTAGATCGCCATGTTAGCGAATCCTAACCAAAATTATCCAAAATGATTAAATTGACAAATCGTCAAAAAGTTTATGACTAAATTAACACAATTAAAAATTTATGCCTTAATTGGCAAATTGTCATAAGTTTGGGATTAAATTAACCAAATTGAAAGGTTTAAGACTGACCTGACACAAGTGCAATAAGTTCAAGATTTTTTTGGTAATTTCTTTGCTAAATATCTGAATGATTTGTAGAATATATAATGTATCATATGTCCATAATATCTACAAGACATCTTTGACACGCCCCTCAAATTAAAGTTGATATTGTAGATTAACTTTAGTTTGGAAATGATATTGAAGAATCATCCAAATTTGCATCACTTTCAATAGTGCCTTCAACATTAGCTTTTCCGGTAGACAATATCAGTATCCGATAACATCATCTGAAAAGCAAGTACCGTCCAAATAAGCTCCCCGGTAGACGATGAGAACATGTGATAAACTAACGCCGCTTAAAAGCCGTCGCCGTTGAGCTTTGCTTTCAAGTGGACAATGCTAAAAGCCGATTACATCATTTGAAAGTGAGCACTATTCAGATTAGCCTTGGGATAGACGATGGCATCTTGAGTCAACTGTTTGATAAGGACCCACTATTGGTTGCGTTGGGGCCAATGCCACGAGGTTTATATAGTTTGAGGATCTCGTTTTGGCTCTTGGGGAAAAGCGAGGTGGTGGAGTGAACACATGAAAACAGATGCATGGTTGTGAACGAGTGTGTTGAGCTAACAAGGGTAGTTGGAAATGAGTAGACCTCTCAAATGGGTGAGTTGGGTCGGGTCGATAATGGTCCGGCCCAAATTGACTAATTATTATGTGATACAAACCCATACCCAGAGCATACCCGACTTGATTCATATGGCTAAAACACTTCCATATTTAATCAACTCTAAGAAAACCCATACGCAAACTAAGGTGAGAATACGTAGTGAGTAGTGCAAGATCAAGTAAGGGTTAGAGAAAGTGAAGAGAGAGTCATAAAAGTGGGTCTAAGTAATTTAAGGACCCATTTAACACCCATATTATTTTAGGTTTTATCTTTCTAAACCCATTTGACTCATTTATTGAATATAACAAACCCATGTAACAACTCAATCTATCAAATATGGGGAAAATTACCAAAACAATTATAAACCTAAATTTAGTCATAAACCTTTTTTTTGTGCCAATTTAGTCCTAAATTTTTTGTATTTGTGACAATTCAGTCCATCCGGTTAATTTTGGCCAGCCGGCGCTAACATGGATGCCGGTTGTATGTTGACGTGGCAAATTTTCAAATATTTTTTATTATTTCTTTTCTTTTTCTCTTTTTTTTTCTTTTTCCTTTTTTTTTTCTCCCTTCATCTTCAACCTCTAGCCGGTCGCCAGTTCGGCAACCGGCCAAAGGTGAGGGCCAGTGAGATCAGATTTACCCACCCCTGGTGAGGCTTGATCTCACCTAACCACTAGTGAGGCCGATCTAGCTAGTTGCCAACGAGTTCGATCCTTGCCTAGCCACTAGCGAGGCCTACCTTGCCAGTGGTTGGGTGAAGTCGAGCCTCACCGACCCCGCCTTTGGGCGGTCGTCGATTCCAACAACTGGTTAGAGGTTGAAGATGAAAGGAGGCAAAAAAAAAAGGGACGGGGGGGGGGGAAGAAAAGCAAAAATGATTAAAAAATTAGAAAAAATATTTTAAAAATTGCCACTTTAGTGCCGGCTGGCCAAAATTAGTTTAATGGACTCAATTGGCACAAATGTAAAAGGTTTAGGACTGAATTGGTACAATTGCAATAGGTTTAGAACTTTGTTTTGACAATTATCCTATCAAATATAAGTTAAGAAATGGTTTTATGACCTATTTTAACAAGTCTATAAATGAGTGTATTATGCTATCAGAGGTGGTTGGGTGAACACCGAGATTGCCTAGCTTTGGTACCAACTTAAAAAAATGAGAAGAATGACGGAACGATTGAATTGCTTAACTTCGATATGACAACAATGACTTGTTTATAGGCCTGAAACAAAATCAACAAAAAATCCAGTCTAATACTCCATGTCATCAATCTAAACTCAAATCCGACCACATACAAAATATACATAATAAGCTAAAGATCCAAATGATTTGCAGAATATATGATATGTTAGTGACATCTCCCTAATGTCTAAAAGATATCTTTAACACCGGGTGCATCCATGAATTTTCCCTTAATGTCTAATAAAAGTGTGCAGACACAACTTATATTTTCCTCTCACTAAATCACAGTCACTTTGAGGATTGATATTTTGGCAAAGATAGGACATGAGGTCCTTAAGAATGCTTGAACATCTGTGTAGCACGTCTCCTTTTCAATGCTGGACTTCTTTTCAAGGTTCAAAGAGCCGAGAGATGTTTCTCCGTAGCACACAACCACTTCATTGAAAAGTGACTGACCTTTGTTTTTCATGTACTCCCTCTTAGAGCAAAATGATATGGTACGTCAACTATAGGTTTTGTATCACGCAAAGCATAGTAGGTGCAGTATCAAAGTGGCATCGATTTTGGTCTCTGTTCACGTCAAATTAGGGCCACAAGTGCAATTATGGTTGAGTCAAACGTTTCTATTAGCACTGATGCCAGCTGCTTTTTTCTGCATTAGAAAACATCGATTCAGTCAAGATGTGGAAGCAGTAACTGTGCCATCTCTCTTTGTTTGTATTTGAATATGATCGCCGAACAGATTAGTGGGATCAACAGCACCTGAAATTGGAGAAAGAAATCTCCGCTTCTTCGACAAGAGTGTTATTATATTCTTCTCATTTAAGCCAATGATCATCTGAGAAATCGAGACTTCCTCAACCCCTGTCGGGTGACATGGTCATGGAGAGAGAGAGAGAGAGAGAGAGAGAGAGAGAGAGAGAGAGAGATCTTCTACCCCGGCCGGTGAGATCTTCCGTCCCGTTTGGTGTCTCCATCAGTCATTAGTGCTGTGGCGAATTTTGATGGGTAAGTCGAAATATTTTATTGCATACTGGAGATGTGGGATGAACCCACTGCACAACACGATGTCTTCAGTTCAACAAACGTCTGCAAACCACAACAGGCTAGACTAAAACTTAGGCATGCCAACACCAGGGACAACAAGAAAACATCTCAAATGATGCCTGGTTTTACAGACTCAGATCAACATCAACTGAAAAAAGGTTACCCGATTCGCAAGACTCACTAAAAATCAGCAATAAATCCTCCAATTATGAAGGCATAGGCCCCGATGTTTGTGGCCTTCATCCCCCTGCAACCTTCAGTAATACATTATATCTCACAAATTCCATGATGGTGGTTCTAGGAGTGACCTGCGGGAGAATCAGATCATTCCTGGCCTTTCAGGTGTAGTAAATACAGCAGTTCCAAGCTAATCTCGGTACGCATTTATGGCAAATCTCAAGCGTTAATACATTAGACATAATTTTCAGAGTTGATATATCAGTCGTAATTATGATTAACTAGGAATATTAACAAAACATATTAATCTAAATCTAGCGGTGGATGAACTCAAGCTTTTTCTTAGCTGGAAGCATCTAGACTTTCATAATATTCAAATGTTGGCACATAGATTCACCTATAGTTTTTTCATAATTTTTTGAAATTCGAATAATATTTTAAATTCTGACGGGAAAGTTGTTTGCTTTTACGTGCTAAGTATAAGTAATGTTATCTAACACCTGTTGAATGAGAAGGAGAAAAAGGACAATTGCTTTTGGAGAATAGTTACAGTTTAAGTGCAATAACTATTATATAGGGGAACTGTGAACAAACACTGTAATAGGGTCTAAACTTTTTTTTTTTTGCTAAAAATAATAGCGTCTAAACTTGTAATAAATCTGTAATGTACCTAATGGTCAATACCGCATCCAAACATGCTATTAACATTGTACAAATATCAAGTAGGATTTGACACTTACCTTTGGCTGCAGTAGCTCATGTGATTTTGCTGCACTTTGATCCTTGCTCTTGCGCTTTTGTGGCTCCATTTTATCAATTCAGCTTCAGCCTTGCTTCGTGTAGCATTCAAAAGCCGGTCCTTGTTCCTTTCTCGATTGTAATCATCCGATCTTCAGTATGAGGACTGCGATGTGGATAGAAAGTAGTCTATCTCTGCTGCTGTTCATTACAGCTTTTCTTCGTCGATGACCTTTGAAGAGGACAAGAACACAATAGCTTGTGACCGCAGGCTTAGGATATCTTGATTCCTCACGGCCGGGCCGACTTGTAGCAGGCTTAGTACATTTCACTCTATAAGTGTTGGATACATCTTGGTAATAAAAATTATGAGGATATAGTGATGCACAAACTACTTGGCATCATGCAAATTAATGGTATCATTTAACAGGTATGATTAAGTAAGTTATGTGTTAGGAAATCTTTAGCCCCAGAAATTAAATAAATGAGTGTGAAAGATTAATAAAAAACAAGTTGTTTCATTTGGTCAATGAACCCAAGTAAAACATAGGCCCCAATCCATATGTAATGGCAGGGGAGGTAATCATTGAGTGAGTCCAGACGGATCTTTAGGTCAGCCTAATTTTGCTGAGTTCAGTATTTTGAAACCACCTCATTGGAACAATTATATCTCTACGATCTAAAAAAGAAAGACAATCTCTTATAATAGGAAACGGAGACGACATAGCAGTCTCCGGTGGACGTAGATGTTTCATCTTGTACAATGTTCCCAGTGGTGCTTTGACAAATCTCAACCATTGATATATGAAAATGAGAATTCGATCAACGGTTGATATTGATCGAGGCAACAAGGAAGCACTGGAGGAGTAGAGGTTCTTCTCCTGCTTCCAATGCAATTAAAGAATCATGAGTTCGATTCCCAAAGGCTACTCTCCCTCGAGGTGTGCCCGGCATGCTTTCTCATTTCGTCCCTCTATCTAGGGTGTCAGTGGTTCGGTTAGGCTCGGGCTTTGGGTATTCACAATACTCAGCCCGAACTGAATTGTATGGATGTGAGCTTGTTTTTTACCTGAATTGAGACCCGACCTGAATATCAACTGAAAATAAGGTTCGGGTTGGGTGTTCAACAACCCCACCCCCCGTTTGCTACTAAAAGCTTATCACCAGACACGGATCCAACATTCGATTCAATTCATGGAGGGCGTGCCTCCGAGATCACCATCCAAGTATGCATCAATGTGTAGAAATCAAAAGGCTTGGACGGGGACATAACCAGCTAAGACGCAAGAATTATCATTACTGATGCTTGCTACATCTTTTCCCCAAAAGAAAAGGAACACTTTTAGGAGTCAAAACTTAAGTGAAAATGGAATTCTACTCGGTTATTATACATTGGAGCAAAAAAAATAATAGGGTTTTCTATCTATGAGCTTTAGGAGTAATCTCTATAAGAAATTGTAAGATACTACTTGTGGGTTTGTTGTGGGTGTAAACCTTTGGTGTTCTTTATCATTCTCCATTGATTTCTTTGGTAATTTCTTTTTCCGCATTAGATTTGAATTGCAAAATTCGTTAACTTTCTGCATTAATTGTATTAGAACTAAGGATAGGGTTTCTAGATTAATTTTGGAGCTTTTGCTTGTCTAATCACTGTCTACAAAAGTTGTGTTTGCAATTATAGTTGAAGCAAGAGTTGAGATTGAAACAACTTTGGGTTGTGGAGCATTAAGATGAGTGTCTTGTTAACAACCCAAGGTTTGGCGAAGGCATTGGATGGTGATAATAAATTGCCACAAACAATGAAAAAGGGCGGATAAGGAAGAGTTACTGGAGAAGATGAAATGAAAATCTTATTGAATTTGTCAGATGAGATATTGATCGAAATGGCCGAAGAGAAGGATGACATAGCGTTGTAGGAAAAACTTAGGACACTTTATCTAATGAAGGGTTTAATAGTGTGTGTACGCTGAAAATGATGTTTCAATTTGGCGTGGTTGAAGATACATCTATAATAACCTATTTAGATGAATTCAACTAACTCATGATGGACTAGAAGTACATCAATGAGGCCTTGCTCAATAAAAACAATGCATGAAGTAGTTGGTGCCTCCACTAATTTTGAGCACTTTACTTATATACGGCTATAGGGTGCACTACGAGTATCTTGGAAAAGGTAAAGTTCATCTTGTTTTCTAAGGAGTGACAAAGGAAGTTGCCAAAAGATAACTGGAAGTAGGATATGGCACAAGGTTTGGTTATGGTAGAGACAATCGCTGAGGCTTTGGAGATAGCAGATGGAAGAGCCGTTCTAAATTGAGATCCATCATTTGGAACTATTGATGCTTTCACTGGGATAAGGTAAGGAACTAGAAGAAAGATATTTTTAAATTCAAGGATAAAAGAGTTAAGATGGGGATTGCAAGCGATGGTACTGTTTTTACAGTAGTAGATAATAGTTCTAGTCATGCGATGCTTTGTTAGCAGTCACCACTAGTTCATCAAGTGATGTTTGGGTGCTTGACTCTTGATGTTCTTATCATGCAACTTCTCATATATAGACATCGGTTTACTATCGATTGGCGTACAAATGCGGGTAATGTGCTTATGAGAAACGGTGCTAGTTGTAAAGTTGTAGGTATCAGAATGGTTCGTGATTAGGATGCGTGATGGAGCAGTGAGCAAGTTGACTCAAGTAAGACATGTACCATGGTTGAGAAAGAATCTTATCTCATTGAGTGCTCTTGACGGTTTTGATATCGGATCCCTGTTGAAGATAGAGTTTTGAAGGTTTCTAAGTGTGCTGACTGTGATGTGGGGGAAGGCAGACCGTAGGTTGTATCTCCTCTAGGGAGCCATAGTGATTGCTTCATATGCTAGAATCTCTAAAGCTTCAGATCAGGATACAACACAGTTGTGACACATGAGTGAGGGGGAGATGATAGTTCAAGGTCAGAGGGTCACTTAGATATCATCGGACTAAGAAGCCAAATGTCTGTGAACACTGTGAGATCAGTAGTCAGCCAAGAGTGAAGTTCCGTATGATAGTTTGCTGGACCTCAAAGATTTTAAGTTGCGTACATTCAAACTTATGACTTATTGGAACCCTCTAGAGTTTTGTGCAAGGGTGATGCCAAGTATGTGTTTTTCCTTGTTGATGGCTTGAGGAAAGTTTGGTTTTGTCTTCTTAAGCTCAAGAGCAATGTGCTTGGTTGGTTCAAGTCTTGAAAGATGATAATCAAAAAGCAGATAAGAAGGAAGATCATATGCCTGAGAACTGAGAAAGAATTGGAATTCTGTTATAAGTAGCTTAGTCCGTTTTGCGTAGAGGAAGGCATGGTGAAACACCACAATGATGCTGATACACCACATCTGAGTGGAGTTGCAATGCATATAAACTAAATTATATTGAAGAAAGCTCTTTATTCTCAAATGTTGGATTAGGTGAAAGTTTCTCCGCTAAAGCAGTAAATATTTCTTGTTACCAAGTGAATAGATCACCACTATCAATAGTTGATTGGAGAACTTATGAAGGAACGTGGTAAGGTAAGTCTACCGATTCACTGGATAGAAAGTTTTTGGTTTCCTTGCTTATGCTCGTGCAAGTAATGGTGTGCTGGAGCCAAGGGTAACGAGGTGCATATTCCTAGGCTATGCACACGAAGTGAAAAGATACTAGTTGTGGTGCACTAAGAATGATTCGCTAGGTTTTATGTTTGGTAGAGAGGTTACCTTTGATGAATCTTCTCCGTTTTTCAGAAAAAGAGTGAAAGATTGATTGTAGAAAAACATTTGGACATTCTTTAGGAACAGGAGGAGCTTCAATGAGCGCCTAGAGATGTTCAAAGTGTAGTAGATGTGACGGTGTGTATAGAGTCGCTAGATTTCATAGTCGCTCACAATTGATGAAGCTTTGAGATGGCTAATGAAGGTGAATCAGATAAAGTGACAATTGTATGCTGATATGGAAATGGATAATTTGGGCAGTAAATACAACTTTAGGTATAGATACATAAGGTGAAGACTGCATGCATATTGTGAGTGGATGGAGAAGTTACATTGGGGAAGTGCTGAGATACTTCAACATGCAATTGAAATTTTTTGTAAATACCCAACTTGCTGCATATTATAAATTGTCTAGACTAGCACTGTGTACTTCAATGGAGGCAAAGCACTTGTCCATGCTTTACATGCTAATTGTGTTGGTTGTCTAAGTTATGCGGTAGATAATACTATACTTGATCTTTCCTGCTCAATAAGAATAATGTATACGATTAAGCTAGGTGTACATTACAGTGCTTTGAACTGGGTCCTCGTTTTGTAGGGATGATAGACATTGGAATATGTTTCAAAGAATATAGTGCAAGTAGTGTGGTACTAACTAGGAGGGTAACACGCCTTACCAAAAAAAAAAAAAAAAACTAGGAGGGTAACACGTCAAGCTGGGAATCCGAATGATGATTGAATTTTGAGCAGTTATTGTAATATCCGAAAATTTTGTAATAACATGTATATGACATTGGAAATTTTCTGTATTCAATAATGATACTTAGATTATAAAGTCAAGCATTATTTATCATAGAATTTGGGTGGATGCATAGAAATTTTAGTAAAATCGTAAATTTGCTGAGGTGCGGAGGATGATTTTCAGGAACGTAATCGTTCCGAGTTTGACGTATTGAAAATTTAAAAATTCTAAACATTTATATGTACGTTAATAGTAGCACAGTGTTAATTAATTTACTGTCGTCTTAGTAATTGCTTGGTAATATTATTACTTAAACTTTGATTAATTAGTGATAATAATTTATTATGTGCTAATTATGTTAAACGGAGTGGATCTTCTGATTTCAATGTAATTATTCACACAAGAATCCTCTTAAGCCTCACAAGACTCATGTGGCAATTGGAGGGTTAATGCATGGCCACGTGCCACTCTTAAGCTAAGCTTCTTACACTAATTTGACACATAACCATAAGCCATCATTACCTTGACTATCAGTCATCTCTAACAAGTTTTAATTTCTTACACTTGATCGTAGATTGAGTAAAGAATTGCCACCTTTGAGTACATGCATTCTTCAACCTAAAATCTATTTCTATACATTACTTTCGTCTTGGTAACATCGAAGGGAATTTTTCATTTTAGCCGTAACTCCCTTCTTCACCTTCCACTCTCAAAGATAATTTACTTTCACCACTATCCGATCCAAGATCTACAAGGGGTCTTTAACTTTGGGTTGTTTAGATTTTGAGCAAGATAAGTGAAGACTCTAGATGTTGAGTTAGTTTAATCTACTTGATGCTTTTAACTTGGATGGTTGTGATATGCTATTTTGATGTGCTATAATATTGTGGATTTGGTGGTTGTTGGATTTGTTTTGCTGGCCTTGTACATATTCAAAATGTGAGTGAATTATTTTCTTGAAGTGTGGTATTATTGGCAAGTGAAATTGTTAAATCCAAACTTGGAAATGTCATCCTTGAGGTGATGGTTGAATTCGTCTTGCTTGTTTCATGCATGTTTAAAAGGTAATTGATTGTCTTACTTAAGTTGAGTGCATATGGTGAGTGGAAATGATGAATCTCAACTTGGAAAAGTCATATTTGTAAGTCTAGACTAACCGTCATTCGTAAAATCTTTTGATTTCTGAACTGAGTAGATTTCACTTTCAAAATCTGGATTTATGTATTTCTAAAATCGATTAGACTTTACTCTTTGAATTTGGCTGTGTATTTTCTGAATAGAATATATTTTACTCACAAAATTTGGATATATGTATTTTAAACCGAGTAAACTTTACTCTCTAAATTTGTATATATGTGTTTTTGAAATGAGTAGATTTTACTCTCTAAATCTGGATATATCTATTTATAAATCTGAATCTGGATATAGTTATTGCTGAACCTGAGTAGATTTTACTCTTAATATATATATATATATATATATATATATATATATATTTGAATTCGAATAGACTTTACTCTCTAAATCTTGATATATTTATTTCTGAACCCGAACAGATTTTATTCTCAGAATCTTGATATATTTATTTCTAAAACCGAATATATTTTACTCTCAAATTTTGAATATACTTATTTCTAAACCCGAGTAGATTTTATTCTCAAAATCTAGATATATTTATTTATAAACCCGAACAGATTTTACTTTTAAACCAGAATATATTTACTTCCTAACCTTGAGTATATTTACTTTTTAAATTTTGATAGAATTATCTTATGAATTGAGTAGATTTACTTTTCGAACTCGAGTAGATTTTTCCTTTTGAGTCTATCACATGTTGCTTCGTACTTAATTGCTTGAATAATGCATTTCATTGTCTTGAGGGATATATGATGTAACAAGAAGGTGAGTATATGCATGTAACTACTTATTTATCATGGCTTACATGAGGATAATATATTTTCCGTCACCTGCAAATCAACGGTGACAATGTCTCGTGTGTTAAGATGCCCCATAGGTTGGGACCTTAGAGGGTGTACCGAGATGCCTCGAGAGTCAAAATGCCCTATAGGTCGGGATGCCCCAGAAGGTATACTTGGATGCCCCGGAGTTGAGTTAGCCCATGTGTCGAGATGCCCCAGGAGAGTTGAGAAGGAGAAGTAAGGAACTTAATGCATGAGTATGAGTACTATATACCATATGCTTGCGTTTGAACTAAAATATTGTGGAATAATGAAATGATTTGATTAGTGTGGCATATCCAAATGGGAAAGATATAACATTTATTCAAGTTTTCTGCATACTTACTGATTGTTATGCATGTACGTTGTTTGTGACAGGTAAAGTGATAAGATTATTTTCCTAACTTGAAACTAGATTTTTCTTTTACAAGGCGGTCCATTCCTTTATTTTTCAGACGTGTAGGATGGACGTTCCGCAGTCTTTATGTTTTGGAGTTCCCATGTATTATGAAGTTGTCTATGAAACTATATTTATAACTGAGTCTGAAGTACTATATACCAAATGTAGTTCTAATATGTGGAACAACCGTGGGTTTTATGGAGTGGGTTCCCCATTGATTCGTCGCATGGTAATGTAACCTCGATAGTGAGTTAGTCGGCCCGTTGAGGGGCTTCGACATTGATGATGATGGTCACGCAACGGAGGGTGAAGTTATCAATCTCTAACGTCATCAGTCTTTTGTACAGGCAGACTTTTGAAGTATAATCTAGTATGGAAATAGGCAACCTCGACCTACCTAGACTTTTGTTTTTTGTGATTATATGAAGTTTGTATGGAGATGTAAATCTAATAAGTGATGTAAATAAAGAAGCATAAGTAGTTAAACTATACTCATGTGACTTTCATGGTTAAGAAATGTTCAGATTAAGCTTCCGCTTGTCTATTTATTAATTAAGATTAATAATTATTAAGAGACACATGTCGCGTGTAATGTTCTAGGACATCACACTTATGCTTTAATTCAATGAGCCATGCTATGAGTTGGAAAGAGTCATTATGAGACATAGTATTTCTGTCGACAACTGAAGTTAAAAACATGGTGACAACTGAATGACCTGATTAGTGATGCTGGCGTGGGCCATTGGGTTGATACGATGTTTAGTGGAAGCCAGATATATCACGGAAGAGTCGAGTTCAGTGGTGATTGAAATATCTACGTCATATATAGCATGTCAAGAGAAGATGTCACTGTGAAGAAATTTCTTGCTGTAGAGAATCCTTTGGACACGTGGATTGAGTTCATTCCTTTGAGTAAGACCAAGATTAGCTTGGGCTTCTCTTATGGTTGAGTGCTCATCGGGGCATTGGAAAACCCGGCATAGATGATGAGTATTATAACTTGGCTAAAAACATCAAGCTAATGTGGAGAAATGTTAAATTATATCTCGAATTTGAATATATGTAAACCTGATAGAAATCTGGCTAGTATCCCAACGGTTGTAACTCTGTAATTCTCCGTGTTCATAATGGATTTCTCTGCAGCCCTAGCTCTTCTCATGGAATAGACACCGACACTCAAACGGATTCCCGTAAAAACTCCAACGTTCTTTATCATTCGTCATTGATTTCTTCGATAATCGTTTCTTCTCGCATTAGACTTGAATTGGAGGATCGGTTAACTTTGGCATTATTTCACAACGATACGAGTGACTCATATCCGTAGTTCGGGTCTTAAACAAGACTTCAACATCGAAATACAATCTTCGAAACGGATTGAAATGCCCCAATTAGTTTGATCAATCAATATAGAATATGCTGGACTGTTAGATTGATCTACAGATGGGAAGTGCCTTGATCAATCTGACGTACCTTTCGGCATGCTTTTGAGCGAGGATTTAGTGGATTCATTCATTATTGTGCCTTTTAGCCTCCGACCAACCTGCTGCTCAACTACTTATCGATGAGGCTAAAGTAAGCAATGTGTGGACGATGGCCATTGGGCCGTACTGAGTTATAATGTCCGACTGAATTTATTAGCAAAGTGACTGTTTGGAGCATCTATTCAGTGAATAACTCTACTCGATCCTGATTTCTGGATTTTGTAGGTTTCTAATCTGTATTATGGTGGCCACCTGTGTCTTCTTCCTCATCTATAACGATTATCATGTTAATTTATTTAATGGTGGGAAAAGTTCCTCAGAGAAAATGAAAGGAAAACTAGAAAGAAAATTCATAAACTTGTGGCCAGTGTGGATCTAACTTGCTTGACGTGGGCTCAAGCACCTTTAATGCTAGCAATGTAAAAAGAAATAGCCTTTATTTAGGATAAAGATGCTCGACCCAAGATCGTACAAAGAGTCAGTAATTTTCGACACGACCTATCAACAAGAGACGACACAACATATGGTCAAACATATTTGGATTTGACATAAACATGTACGTGTCTTACGCTTATCGATCGGTTAATCTATTTACACATGAATCGGCACATTCAAGTTGGCGTGTCATTTGTTTTGAAACAATACAATTGCTTTTTTTTTAGTACGTTTAATATTCACATATGAAGACTTCTTTATCCTAGAATATTTCATAAAATTACACCCATATTCAGGTCTTGTTTGAGCCGTACAAGATGGAAATCTTAGATACAGATCTCGGACGAGATACAAATATCTAAATTATATATTTTTAGATGCTTTTCAAGTTACGGATACTAAGGTAAATGGTAAGATAAAAATATAATTTAGAGATGCAAAAGTCATTAAATATAAATTAACTCAATATACACTTTTGGTGAAGCCAAAATAAGCAACGTATGGAGGATGGCCATTGGCAGTTCTCAGTTATACCGTCCAACTGAGTTTATCAGCAAAATGACTGTTTGGAGCATTTACTCAGGGAATTGGAACTACTCAATCCTGATTTCTGGATTTTGTAGCTTTCTAGTCTGAATTATGGCGGCCCCACTCTGCCTTCTTCCTTATATACAATAATTATCATATTTATTAATGTTCCATTTATTTCGTTGAAAAAATAATTTAAAAATATTTTTTTAAAATAATCGATTGTATCATTTAAAATAATTAGTCAATGAAAGATATTTTCTTTATCAACAAAAAATTTATGTCTAAATATATTCGTGGACAAAGAGAAAAAATATTATTTATTTATTTATTTTTTAAGTAATATAAGAGATTATTTTTAAAAAATTAATTTTCACACTCTTCACTTTAAGCGAAACAATGAATGCTGAGAAAAGCTTTGCAAAAAAGAAAAAGGAGAAAAAGAGAATTCCTGAACTTGAGGCCAACGCAGAAATGACCCAACTCTGCATCTCCTTCAATCTACTTTGCTTGACATGGGCTCAAGCAACTTTGAGGGGGGAGGTGCTAGGTTCCAATCTTTAGTCACCTCCACCCAATTATATTTTTGGGACAAGTGCATTAAAAATTTTAAAATTTATCATGAAAGTGTAATTAAATCATAAAATTTCAAAAAATTTATTCACGTTCTAAAACTTATCAAATTTGTTTAATCAATTTTTTCATTAACTCCGTTCAACGGGAAAAGTGCCAAAAAAGTCCTAAACCTTTTGCATTAGTGCCAATTTAGTCCTAAACCTTTTTTTGGTGCCAATTCAGTCCTAAACCTTTTCCATTGGTGCCAATTAAGTCCTAAACCTTTTAAATTGGTGCTAATTCAGTCCTAAACTTTTTGTTTTTGTGCCAATTTAGTCATTCCGGTCAATTTTGACCGGAATTTGCTGACGTGGACGCCGGCCGGCCGGCGACCGGTCACCGGCGCCGACGTGGCGCTGACGTGGATAATTAAATAATATTTTTAATTTTTTTGAATTTTTCTTTTTTTTTTTCTTTTTTTTCTTTTTTTTTCCTTTTTTTTTGGTCTTCTTCTGGCCGGTCGCCGGTCCGGCGACCGGCCAGAGGCCAGAGGCCGGCGAGGTCGCCCTCGCCGGCCACTGGCGAGGGCGCCCTCGCCGGCCTCTGGCGAGGTCGGGCCTCGCCCAGCCGCCGGGGCGAAGTCGAGCCTCGCCTTGGCCGGGCGAGGCTCGACCTCGCCAGATCCGGCGAGGTCGGGCCTCGCCCGACCATGGCGAGGCTCGCCGGCGAGGGCTCGAGCCTCGCCATGGTCGGGCGAGGCCCGACCTCGCCGGATCTGGCGAGGTCGAGCCTCGCCCGACCATGGCGAGGCTCGCCGGCGAGGGCTCGAGCCTCGCCATGGTCGGGCGAGGCCCGACCTCGCCGGATCTGGCAAGGTCGAGCCTCGCCCAGCCGCCGGCGAGGCCCGACCTCGCCAGAGGCCGGCGAGGGCGCCCTCGCCAGTGGCCGGCGAGGGCGCCCTCGCCAGTGGCCGGCGAGGGCGACCTCGCCGGCCTCTGGCCTCTGGCCGGTCGCCGGACCGGCGACCGGCCAGAAGAAGACAAAAAAAAAGGAAAAAAAAGAAAAAAAAGGAAAAAAAAGAAAAAAAAGGAAAAAAAAAAGAAAAATTCAAAAAAAATTAAAAAAATTATTTAATTGTCCACGTCAGCGCCACGTCGGCGCCGGTGACCGGTCGCCGGCCGGCCGGCGTCCACGTCAGCAAATTCCGGTCAAAATTGACCGGAATGACTAAATTGGCACAAAAACAAAAGGTTTAGGACTGAATTGGCACCAATTTAAAAGGTTTAGGACTTAATTGGCACCAAAAAAGGTTTAGGACTAAATTGGCACCAATGGAAAAGGTTTAGGACTGAATTGGCACCAAAAAAAGGTTTAGGACTAAATTGGCACTAATGCAAAAGGTTTAGGACTTTTTTGGCACTTTTCCCCTCCGTTCAACTATACTAATGTAAGATGTTGGCGTATCTTATTTGATTACTTTCTTAAGACATGTGCCAACGAGGTAACGCCCACCAAGCGCCACGTTAAAAAATTATTCAAAAATTTTAAAAAAATGAAAACTAAATTAGATAAAAAAAACACAAATTAAATCAGTCTCACTCATCGTTTAGTTTTCCGTAGACATGAGACAAGACCCTATAAGATAAGTTCTTCCCATTAGGACCACATTTAGGCTAGTGGATGATGCCACAAGCAACTACAGTGAACTTATACGGATGTCCAATCTTTGTGCTAATTAACGCTAATGTAGAACAGGTGGGGAGTGGTTATATGGAAACTTTCGAGCATCATAAGAGTGGCAGTTCTGCTCACGCCTTAAATAATGGATCAACTTCAAATGAGGAAGGAGTTATGATGCGTACAACATATCTCATCGAAGAGAATTACAAGATCTTTGAATCTACAAATGGGCTACGCTGGTTTAGGCAATGTTTGACCTTCAAATCCACGCATTTTCCTTGATTTCCGGGCATTCAAAGATTTCATATATGTTTTATAGATTTTCAGGACGCATTTTGAAAACTTTCCCCTTTATCAATATTTTTTCTTTAATTCTGTTATTTGATTTTAATTATTTGATTGTTTTCTAAAGGGCGACCTCCCTATAAATAAGCGCTTAAGTTATTGTAAATGGTGCTTAATTATCAAAATTAAAAATTATCCTTTGGAATCCTTTTCCGAGTATATCTTCCTCTAAGTCAAATGCCCTCTCTGACGTTAGGCAAGTTCCCTTACTTGAAAATCCTATATTACATCTATTTCAATACAAATCATCTGATGTGGCGCACTTGAGAGATAATGATAGCAAAGATTTGAACAACACGCCAGCTGCCTCCTCCTCGCGTGAGCTGCCCTCCTCTGATGTTAACTTGACGATTTTCCTTACTTGAAAATTCTATACAACATTTATTTTGATGCAAATCGTATGATGTGGCTTGCTCGAGAGATAATGACAGCAAAGATGTTTTAAAATGATACAGGTAGAATTTTTTTCTTGCCCCACATTTGAGGATTTGGGGCTAGTTTAGGTTACAATCCAAAGAATAGCTCCTCTTTTCAATTGCAAACCAAAATCAATGCTTCACTTCGAACACCGCGCCAGCTGACCAGCCACCCTCCTCCTTCGGCCGCCACCACTGTCATCATTTGAACTTTCTCTCCCTTTCTTGGCGCTCACCATTTTTGCCTCCACAACTAGTCCCAAAGTCGAACCTTTCGACGAGGTCATATTTGGTTTCATCAATGCCTTGGCCGTCAGGGTACGAGATGGGCCCCCTCACCAACAATGCGTTCAAAATTGGAATTTGGGGCAAGGGTTTTTTAGGAAGGAAATCCGACTCAATTTCTCAATTTGGGGGAAGATTTGTGTCACTAGGAAAATGATATAAACAGTCCCTGAACTTGGGCTTAATGTGTAATTTGATCCCTGAAATTTTGATTTGTTCAATGTAGTCCATGAACTTTTGATTTGTTCAATGTGGTTCCTGAATTTTTGGTACATGTTCAATTTAGTCCTTGAACTATATGAAAATGTTCAATGTATAGTCCTTCCATTAATTCAAATTCAGGGACTATATTGAACATTTTCATATAATTTAAGAACTTGAACATGTACCAAAAGTTTAGGGATAACATTGAATATTAGGCGAAAATTCATAAACTACATTAAACATATTAAAAGTTTAGGGATCAAATTGCACATTGGGTCAAAATTCAGGAATTATTTGTGTCATTATCCCTTTGGTTTATTGAGCAATTGAACCTAATTTCTCAATTTCAAGAAAAATTTGTGTTGCCAAATGACGTCGTTTGATCTATATCTTGAATGTTTAGCACTTCATTGAAACATGTTGGATTATTTACTCTAAAATAATGACACATGTGATTTTTTGGTGACATAAGTGGCCGATGTCACTTAAATGATCGACTTTTAGAAGTTATGACACTTAAATGATCACATGATAAGTAAATGCAGCAAATTGAGCACCGTACGAAAGTTTTGAATTGGTAGTGTCCTTTGCCCCAAAGACGTTGCATAAGCTCATTTTACAACATTGACCTAAATGATGAGGAATATAGTTATCACAATGCAAATAACTTATGGGAACATTATCGAACTCAATGTATGTCTCGATGTGTTTTCATATTATATGGCTTGATATAGTGGAGGAATAAAAATTAATAGCCACTTCTGGAATGAAACTGTATAGAATCGTTTAATTACTGCCCAATCATTTGGTGGGGTTGCTCATGATGGACTAAACCTCTTGTCCTCTTGAAGGAGTCGTATGTGGTACGAGCGCAAGGGTCGTTTGGATAATGATGGTGAGTCGATGGAGTAGATTGTGAGGTGTCCTAAGATCCACATTTAGTGGCCTGCGGCTGCATAATGACTCATGCTACCTGTTTTCCAACACCACAATTAATTAAGCTTTTCCTTTTCGTGACACAATTAAATTAAGCCTTAGAAAAATCAAAAGAAAGTGATCGTCCTCCAAGTTGGGCAGTCTTGCCGGCTCATTATTGGTCGATTTGTCGAAGAGACTGATTTTTCCTCCAGACTTTCAACTGTATTTGCTTCAGTTGTCAAAGTGCCCTTTACATTGCAATAACAAGAAAGAAGATTAAAGGAGGCAAATTGGACTTTGAATACCAATGAGAGTTGCATTAGGCAGGGAATTCAAAGTCTACATCGTGCCTGCTCCATTAACCTTCTCGTTTTGTCGTAATCACACGAGTGCCTAGAAGCATTAAATATCTTGTTAAAATGTGGGTACTAAATGGCATCTTATTGGACCATATTGAATATTATAAACAAGCAGACCATTAACTAGCATGCGAGTCCTACTTTTTGTTCATAATTCTAGGGTATGAGTATAAAGGCTTGGCTACTTGGATGTTCATGAAACACCCTGCAAACACGGGGAAATGTACCAAAAAAGTTCCAAACCTATTGCATTGATACCAATTCAATCCTAAACCTTTCAATTGAACCAATTTAGTCCTAAACCTTTTCACATTGATATCAATTTAATCCATTTAGCCAATTTAGGCCAAAAATCGCTAACATGGAAGCCGGCAGTCCTACGTAGTATTGTTGGTGCTGACGTGGGCAATTTTTATAATTTTTTAATAATTTTTTCAGATTTTTTTAATGTTTTTTCAGAATTTTTTTCTCTTCCTAGAACTAGTCGGCCGAAGACCGCAGGTTGGTTTGGGCAAGGGCTCCCACGCCCTCGCAGGCCATGGGTGAGGGCTGCCACGCCCTCTCCAGCCACTAGCGAGGGTGTCAAGCCCTCACCCAGATCTAGGCGAGGGCTGTCGCGCCCTCACCGGCCACAGGCGAGGGCGTCGAGAACTCCCCCAGATCCAAACCCTCATCTGTTGGCCAATGAGGGCAGCGACGCCCTTGCTTGGATTTGGGCGAGGGCCTGACACCCTCGCCTAGATTTGGGCGAGGGCACGACGGCCCCTGCCTGTGGCCGGTGAAGGCATGGGGGCCCTCATCCAAACCAAGCAAGGGTTGCCAGCCCTTGCCTGTGGGCGGTGATGGTCGTCGTCGGCCAACCAGTTCTAGGGAGAGAAAAAAAATAAAAAAGAGAAAAAACATTGAAAAAATTTGGAAAATTATAAAATTTGTCCACGTTAGCGCCAGCGGTGTCACGTAGGATCGCCGGCGTCCATGTCAGCGATTTCCGGCTCAAATTGGCCGGATAGACTAAATTGATATAAATGTAAAAAGATTTAAGACTAAATTAATCTAATTGAAAGATTTAGAACTGAATTGATATCAATGCAATAAATTTATGGCTTTTTTTATACTTTTTCCCTGCAAACCCCATGGAAAGTTTAGGCCTTCGGCCTGGGCTAGGCCTAACATCTTACGGGTAAAGTCTTATTTGATTTGATGCAGGTAATAGTTTGTGTACTTTTATGGAACTATTGAAGTCAACGGACATCTTGTCCTATTAAAAAGAGACATCCATTAGTGATGGTAGCGGGAGGTGCAAGACTTGAAGTCTCATTTATGAGGCCACAGGTCGAACTAGCTTATTATGATAGTAATGTGTGATTTTTCTGTTGATGATTGGGTTTGTAAACTTCTAGTGCTCTAGTGGTGCTAAGGTGACGAAGTCCGCGTAACTTAGACCTTTATGCACTAACGGTGCCGAGGGTCTCAATTAAAACTGATTTAACCAAAACGTGAACATTGCTTAGTGAATGTGAAAATGTTACATAGATATTAGAGAGATAGCTATACTAGCCATCCTCTCCATCCTTTTCAACTTACCAAAAAAGAAATGTCTCTCTGAATTCCGTTTAAAGATCAAATGCTCAAGCAAAATGATCAACTATTTGATGGTACACACAAGTACAAAAACTAATTTTCGTGAGAGAACTATGTTAGTTTTTTGCCATAGAACATTACTTTGATGCAATTATCGTATATTCAACCAAACCAAAATTGTTTTTTTTTGGTAAAGAAACCAAACCAAAATTGTTCCGTGCCATATAATTGTAAATTTTCATAAAGATATCATAATCTTGTCTATGTAATCTGTTATCTTTTCTTTAAATTCGATATTCGTCGCCTACTTGTCCACTTGACTTAATATACATCTCCTCCTAGCTTACCAATTATATAAGCTAAAAAACAAAGAATTAGTCATGATAAGAAAAGAACGAAAGATCAATATTACCCAAAACATAACAGAAATTATAAAAATACGAAGATAAAATTATAAAAGAAAATATAAATACACTAATTCGGTATTTCAATGCAGTTTGATGTGAAACTAGCCCAATTTAAGTTAAGTGAGATCAATATCTTCTTCAATTTCTACTTGATTCGATCCGGAAATTTATCAAACCGTTCAATTCGGCCGCCGACGGAACCAAGAATTGTTTAGGCCCTCATAAGCCAGTCATTCCTCTTGCAATCATGTGCCCTGTCCTTTCTTGCAATTTCTTTACACCTCGCAAACGTTCACATCTAAGAGAAACTCCGGTTTGAAATAAAGAAGCATAAAGAAATGCTTGGCTATACGTCTTCCTGGACTCCATTATTGGCCTCTCTTTCAAGAGCTAGCAAAAACGTGTATCTCATGTACTCCGGCCTAATCACGCTTTATTGCCAAAAGTAAATAACACAAGTCCTAGACCTTACGCAAGATACTCTGGAGATGCCATCCACTTAGCTTTATTTTTAGATGAATACAAATAACAAAGCACCAAATCCCCAAGGAATGTCTTGTTATAACTATTGGTTAATTCCCTTTTCCTTTTTTCGTGACACGGGGTATTCGAACATTCGATTCTGCTGATCTTATCGAACGCAAGTAAGTTTTTCAGTTCACATGTATCGGGTAAGACTTTATTTACAGGATGGTGAGCGTGATCTAAGATTACTTTGAGTGTGAGATGTTATGAGTTGAATGCACAATTAGCCGTATCTGAACCAAGCGTTCATCTACTTAACCAGACAGAATCTTGGACAGTATTTACTAACTAAATACGTCCGCCTATTCAGTTTGGCGAGGAGAAAAAAGATTTGTGGGGAGTTACTTCATATTGATCGACCCTAAAAGGGAACATTGAGTAGCTATCCAATTTGAAAACTCCCATTTTTTTAGGTTTTGCCACTAATTAATCAACCCCTTAAGATTGATCACTACCTAATTAGAGTGGCATTAATGGGACTTCCCATGATTAAGAAATTAAGAATGCTAGATCACCCCTCCTTTTCTCCGTTGCTGTCCCTTTCCAAGTCAACCAAACCACCTCACCTTCTGGAACCTGGAGGCCCCGTGACAACAACAATTGACAATTTTTAGTGGCTAGAAAACAAATGCGATTTGAATATATTAGTGTCCCATAATGGAGGTGTCCAGGTGCTTGTTGTGATAATTGTGGAGGGAAAGAGTTAAAAAAACGGTGCTTTCCCAGAACCCACTTCAATGCTTCTTGTCAAATACGTAACTTTCTTTCCAATATTTTAAAGCCGTGATGAATGGGGGATCTATGACTAAATAAGGCCCTCTTGGTTTTGTATGTGCAGACCCTTTACTTCATCCTTGAACTCTTACTTGTTCTCTTTCCATTGGCATGTGATGTTAGGGCAACTATCATTGGTTCCCAAGAGAACTAAAAGAATCGCATGGTCAATTGGGTACTATCAAGTACCTACAAAAAAAAAGGGTCGGTCTTTTTCACCTAATTAAGCTATGGCACGGGGACTCCCAAGTATTGTTAGTACCCAAGTACGACCAATCGCCTCAACTAAACACGCATTTCCCACCACGCTTATTCTCTGTCACAAGCGCAGTGTGGCATGCCAATCTGTCGAGATGGCACATCAATTACAATCCATTTATCTACCGGTTTAGCCCCTAAATTTTTAGGTATTCGATCGACTTAGGAAGAGATTATACGAAGGCCCACTTTTTTTTTTTTGGGGGGGGGGGGTGTTTCGATATTGATGTATTTTGTTATCATGAACTCACGTTCTATCCACAAAATGGGGGTTCCCCCTCAATTATGGCGCTGGAGACTATCAAGCAATCAAAATAGTCACGTAATCTAGTACTAGGGGCCAGACACAATAATTTGCGTGATCAATTGATGGAGTACGCTGACGATTATTGCAATGACAATAATTTGCACGACGTGTCACTACATGCCTAATGCCAAAACGGCAAAACACACATAAGCACGCAAAGATGAGTGTTGATTCCGAACTTATGAGAAGCTAAGAAAAGATGACCATCATAGAGATTGCTTTGAAACTTTTTTGAGCACTTTGAATGTGATGGACAAGTGTGGAATGTCTACATTCTCTGAGTTTGATATAAAACATTATTGAACTGACGAGCACACATACCTTTAAAAGAAGTTGAATCAAATTAAGTTAAATCAATACGTCGATGATATGGCGTAAATTCACTTCCAATAACACAGATAACACACATAATTTGTTATGTCATGAGGTTGGAAATTAAAAATAAGAGGGATTCAATTTTTATTTTATTTTTTGCAAGATTTGTATTGTTCAATAAAAACATTATCTATACTCCATAGATTCTGAGGAATGATCGTTCAAAGTTGCGGTGTCAAATAAAATGAGCATATAATATAAGGTTAGATGCGGGAGAATGTGGCAACCCCACACATATCTAGTGAAACATCCAGCCAAATAATGGCATAGAAAAATAGAAAAATAAATATATAAAAATAAAAGACCCCAAATTAGACCTAGATAAATACCTCACGAACTGGTCATAATCGATCTCATAATTAATGTCGATGCATCAAGTAATCCAGAAGAATCCAGACAATAGAGAGGTTCAAACGAGTTGAGCTATTCGAGGCTTATTCCGCACCTACTCAAACTCGCTCGATTCTTCTTCAGTTTTAGATCGCACTTGTTTTTTTTTTTTTTGGTAAGGAAAGATCGCACTTGTTGGTGGCATAAGAAGAGCAAAAACCTGGCCTTTTTCAACCCGAATCGAATTTTTCAATATTGAGAAAGGGTTTTGTTGACATGGCTCGATAACACTTATTAAGGACTTCAAAAAAAAAAATTGGCTTGTCATACCGCGTAAGTTACAATAATTGCATACCTCCTTCCCCATCCAAACTTGATAGGATATTTTAGGGTCGATCCCATGAAAAATTCTTTACTTCGTCATGTGGGCACCAATATGCCAATTTTTTTTTCCCTTTCGCCGATACCTAAAACCTGTACAAGCGACCCCAAAAATGTCGTCCGCTTCTGTACTTAATGACCATTTAAAATCCTTCATGGCATCATCCCCAAAGCTGCCACGTCGAATTTTTAACTACCACAAGATATTTAGGGGGTTTTTGGTGAGACAAAAGATAATTTGGGGTATTGGTGTTTCACATGGAAATGTTTAGAAATTTTTGTGTAATATCCAGGTATTATATTCATTTGGGCCAAGAGATGATGGAGCTAACGGTCTTCTTGCTGCCTTTATAAACCCCACCAAATCCCTTCCTGCTTCCTCCTCGCACTCTTTGCATTCTTCACTTCGGCATTTCATCTCAAAAATCTGTTCTTTGAGTTGAGCTGCTGATCAACTTCTCTCTCTGAAGTCTGAACATATCACCTTCCATTCTGAAACTCTGTTGGTCTTGCCTAAACAGTCAACATTTGCTCGTCCAATCTTGGTGAGTCGATTTTCCAATGCGAGCTCATCTCATATGCGGATTTTCTTTGTGGCATTTTACCTTCTATGACACCCTTTTTCAATTTATTTGATTCCTTTTAATGAAAGTGAAAATCGGAGATGTATGATAAAGCAAGACAAACCTGATACAGAGTGAGCTCTGTTTCTCCTTGGAAAGAGCACCCACATGCCATTAGAGGTTGGTGATTGAGAGTATATGCCTGACTTGACATCGTAAATGATCTTCAAATTGGGAGATGCAAGTTCTGATCTTTGTCGAACTATCTAGCTCTAGTTCAATAGTTATGACCTTCAAATTGTTTGCTTTTATGTCGGGTCAGGCAAGTTTCGATTGTTCGTCACTGATAGTTTGATATGCTGCAGCTAGTTTCATTTGATTTGAGCGGTGTTCTTTTCGCTTCGTTTGTTGATTATGAAGACGCAGAGAGAATAAGAATATATGAATCTTAACACAAGCTGAAAAGCTTTTTCGGTCTTCAACTTTAAGCAAGTCGTTTACGCCTTCTTTCTGTCTATTGAAGGTCCTTTGGAGACGAGTGAAATGGAGTTCGAAGGGATGTACCGGCAACCTCAGAGGCCTAAATATGATTGTCTCTTGTTCGGTAAGTTTCAGCTTATTCCATTAGATGCGATTGATTGAATGGACACGAACATAGATTAATTATGTAATCCCCTGACTTTAACGTGCTTCTAGATCTCGACGACACCCTCTATCCCCTAAGCTCTGGCCTTGCCACATCATGCCGCAAGAACATCGGAGGTAGCTGTGCTTTTTCCCACAGCCAATTCCATGGTGCTGTGTCATGTTGCATTAACTGAGATTGTTTAGGTTTCATGTTCTAAAGTTGAAGCTCTTTGCCAGATTATATGGTTGAAAAGCTCGGCATAGACGAGGACAAGATCGATACCTTGTGCAACCTTCTATACAAGAATTATGGCACAACAATGGCTGGTCTTAGGGTAAGATTTCGCAATTTTATCCAGCTTTGGAATGTAGACAAAAAGATCAGCTGCCATTTACGCTTAATCGGGTCTTTTTCACTTTCCAGGCAATTGGCTACGACTTCGATTATGATGACTACCACAGGTTAAAAAAAATCTCGTGTATCATCATTTGGACATGTCTCACTGTCTTGAGCATTTTGTGCATTTATGTGCTTTTGCTGAGGATAATTTTGCACCAATTCAACAGTTTTGTCCATGGGAGACTGCCATACGAGAACCTGAAACCCGACCCGGTCCTGAGGAGTCTTTTGCTCAGCATGCCTTACCGTAGAATCGTAAGCTCATGCATCCTGAAATGCCAGAGATTTTTCGTCAATTTTTTGTGGTATTTCTAACCTGTTTGGTAAATGAAACAGATATTCACAAATGCGGACAAGATTCACGCGGTCAAAGCACTAAGTAGGCTCGGACTCGAAGACTGTTTCGAAGGGATTATTTGCTTCGAGACACTGAATCCTGTTCACAAGAACGCTGCATCCGATGATGAAGATGATATCGAGTTTGTGGGATTGCCGAACACAGTCAGAAGCAGTGACTCCGGGTCCCGGATTTTCGACATAATTGGGCATTTCTCCGGACAGGGTGCCGGGTCAGGATTACCAAGAACCCCTGTTGTTTGCAAACCATCAGAAGACGCCGTCAAGCGGGCTCTCAGAGTCGCCAACATCAACCCCCAGAGAACGGTGAGACAATCTTCTCTAAATTCCACTGCTGCATCGTTCAACTGACTGTCGATGAATGCCCAATTATTCATCCAAATTCATGACTGCAGATTTTCTTCGAGGATAGCGTTAGGAACATCCAGGCTGGGAAGCGTGTTGGCCTTCAAACTGTGCTCGTAAGTCATTAAATAGGATACCGAATTATTTAGAGAAAAGACTATCAAAAACCCCAAATTATGTATATTGTGACACATTTACCCCAAATTTTTTTTGTGATACCAAAAATCTCAAACTATGCACGTTGTGACATATTGACCCTCCGTTAGAGTTCCATTAAAAATCTCCATTAAAACTTTGACGTGGCATCACATCAGAAAAAAAAATTTAAAAAAAGTCACTGTTCATCATCTTCTCGCTCGGCCAGAGCTCTTCTAGAGCTCATCCATTGCTACCCACTAGGGCCACTACTGCCTAGACCTCAAAGAGCTTCGTCATAGTTGCCAATCATGGCGGCCACAAGCTTGAAGCTTGGCCATGGCCGCTTTGCTCGAGCTTGAAGCTTGGCCTGATGATGAAGAAGAGGAATATGATGACGAAGAGATCTTCGTCATCAGGCCAAACTTCAAGCTCGAGCGGCCGCCATGGCCAAGCTTCGACCTCGAGCGGAGAGGCCATGGCCAAGCTTCGAGCTCACGGCCGCCATGGTCAATAGCTACGACGAAGCTCCCGAAGGTCTAAGCAGCGGTGGGCAACGGCGGACAAGCTTTGGAAGAGCTCTAGCTAAGCGAAAAGACGATGAATAGTAATTTCGAAAATGATGAACAACGGCTTTTTTTGAATTTTTTTTAAAATTTTTTCCTGATGTGGTGCCACGCGAGCGTCACATCAACGCCACATCAAAGTTTTAACGGAACCCTAACAGAGAGTAAATGTGTCAAAATGTGCATAGTTTTGGATAAATGTGTGATAATATGCATAATTTGGGATTTTTTGTGGTATTTTTTCAATTATTTAAGTCCTCCACCAATAGTCATGTGAACCCCACTAACTGCATACCAAATAAGAATCCGTAAAGGGATATTAGGGCAAATTGTAATGTATCCTTGATAGATTTCGGTAAATTTTGCCAGGTTGGCACTTCCAACAGGCCAAAAGGTGCAGACTATGCACTTGAGAACATCCACAACTTGAGGGAGGCAATCCCAGAGCTTTGGGAATTCGAAGTGAAGTCTGAAGTGGGTTACTCTGGCAAGGTTGCTGTGGAAACCTCTGTGACAGCTTAGATTCATTTTAAATGTTGTCACTCCTCTTCCTCTCCCTTGTAACACATAAAATATGAAATGGTGGGATGGAGATGCATGTCGCCCTTTGTATGCACCATTTCGTTGCTTAGTTGATGTAGATGTCTTCTTTTGCGGTGATAATAAAAACTCAATACTGCAAAGGTTTCACTTTCGCATGCTGCCACACCAAAAGCTGATTGGACCGATCCCTCTAGAGGAGTGCCTTTATCATTGAAGTCGCAATCGGTTTCCGACTATACAAAATTCAGTGGGAAGGCTGTGCCAATCAATGTCGACGGTAAAACGGAAATTGAACGTATATTTTTTTATGACAAGATTTTTTCGGGCCGGATTAACAATAGTACTTTCACATCCTGAGAATCGTCACGTTTTTGTCCTGAGTTTTTGATCTCCGGTTCAAAATAGGATGTCATTTGGATGTTGATGTACTTGTTCATTTCTTCTTTTTTCCTTTTGCTTGGCAATAAACATTTAAACAAGTCCAAGACTTAAAATGGAAAACAAAACCGACGTCTAAAATGAAGCCACAAATCCAGGGTAAAGCTCTAAATCTGATATAAAGTTGCCACATTGAGATTTCGTTTTCCTATATCTGCTCATTACGATATATGCATTAGTAGGCTGATAAGCTGATCAAACCTCTAGAACTACTGTTTTCATTTGTCTTAGGCCGGACTTACGAGCATCAAGTTCATCAGACCGGGAGTTCATCGGCAAAATAGCAGACTGGACCAGAACAAGAAGAAAATCCAGATTTGCAGAAGCAAGGATTGAATGCTAGATCATCCCTTCTTCTACTCTCGTTGCTGTACCTTTCCAGGTCAACCAAACCACCTCACTTTCTGGAACCTAGAGGTCCCCATCACAACCTCAAATGGAAGTTCTTTAGTGGCAAAAAGACAAATGCAATCGAATATATCTTTAAGTCACATGACGGGGGTGTCCAGGTGGCTGTCGTGATAATTGAGGAGGGAAAGAGTTAGAAATGGTGCTTTCAACAAGAAGCCACCGCAATGCTTCTTGTCAAATACGTAGCTTTCTTCCCAATAGTCTAGTTGTTGTTTTTGCAAACCCTATATTTCATCTTATAACTTTCATTTGCACTTTTCCCTCTGGCGTGTGATCTTAGGGCTCCAATTATAATGTTCTCAAG